>RCWM02000050.1:1200000-1525000 GCA_003667255.2 Euschistus heros | reverse complement strand
AGCAGATTGTGTGGTAAGAAATGGGGAATTAGGCCTCAAATGGTTTACTGGATATACACTGCAATAGTGAGGCCAATGATAGCATATGGTGCTCTGGTGTGGTGGACTAAATGCCAAGAGGTTACGGCTGGAAAGCGGCTCAATGGGGTGCAAAGGCTAGCATGCTTGGCCATCAGGACCTGTCCTACTGCAGCAATGGAGGTGTTACTGGGGCTTGCCCCCATAGGCCTCCATGTAAAAATGGAAGCTCTTAAGAGTGCTATAAACATTAATAACACATATGGTTATAAGATAGGAGACTTCACAGGACATTTAAGGGTCCTGCAGGAATTCCGGGGAACTGATCTATGCAGGTTGGCCGACAGAACTCCCCGGGAATCCGACTTCATAAAAAAAACTTCACAGTGGTTTTTCCCAGCAGGGAATGCTGGGCTACCAAGGTATTAGATTTTGAAAGGGGATCACATGTATGGTATACCGACGGCTCAAGGAAGGATGGGAGAGCCGGGATGGGCATATATGGGCCCAAGTGTAAAATGGCAGTACCTCTGGGTACGTATCCATCAGTGTTCCAAACAGAGGTGCAAGCGATAGGGTTTGCTGCAAACAGAAGCCTCGACAAAAAACCTAAGGGCCAAAGGTTTTACATACTCTCGGATAGTCAAGCGGCTCTGAAGGCTGTCCTCTCACCCAATGTTAGCTCCAAGCTGGTAACAGATTGTAAAAACTCCCTAAATCGGTTGGGAGAGGGAAACAAGGTCACCCTCATATGGGTCCCGGGACACGAAGGAGTGGAAGGAAATGAGGTAGCAGATGAGCTGGCGAGGAGGGGTTCTGAGACTCCGTTCCTTGGCCCTGAGCCATCCTGTTATGTACCTCAGTGTGAAATTAAGAGAATGATCGGGCGTTGGCTCGAGGAAGGCTGGACAGCACTCTGGGCTGGTAGTCCGGGGATGAGGCAGTCCAAGCTTTTCATCCACCTGAAGGACAGAAGGTACAGGTATCTTTTAAGATTGTCAAGAAAAGAGTTAAACAATGTAACCTGCATGCTTACAGGGCACGGGCCCCTGAGATACCATCTCAAGAGAATGGGCCTAGTAGAGGACACTGAGTGCAGACTATGTCTGGAAGGGGAAGAGTCAGCAGAACACTTGCTATGCAACTGCGAGGCTCTTGCATACTACAGACTAAGATTCTTTGGGGACTCTGTGGTACAACCAAAAAACAATATGTGAAGCGGATGCTAAGGACATTTTGGGTTTCATAAGGGAAATTAAGTTTCTCTGGGAGGACTGAAGGTGCTAGGATGTCACAAAAGATCACTGAGTGGTCGCAGTGACTGAAGTGCAGTGGTGCACGATGGGCCCTGTGTTAAGGATAATAATAATAATAATAATAAAAGTGATTCAAAGAAAAATTATGGAAAATATCATCAGCAACAAGTAATTTTCTCTCTAATTCACAGCAAGAAAGGAGCTGATATATAGCGATGCAATAAATTCTACAATTTATTTCCAGGATATCCAGAAATATTTACCAACTTTCCACCAAACTAAGATAACTTGAGGGAGCTATTCTCTAGTCACCACCAGATGTCCTTTTTTTACAACACAAAATATTTTATTTTCCAATTCCATCATCCTCTTGTCACATCTCTAGACTCAAAATTAAATATAAAATTTACTTTGACAAAACATGGTCCTTGCCATCCTATTGTTGTTTATCTTATGTTACTTCAAAAATCATTACAGAATGTATCCATTACGTAAATATTTCCAAATAATAATCAATAGTAATTTACATTTATTTATTTTTTATTAATACATATTTTTATAGACAAATAAATACTTTATGTTGGCTATTACACAAAAAAAAATATATATATTATTTATTTAAATAAGAATAATAGTTACATAAAACAAGCTTAATTATTTTGACTTAATTATTAATTCGATATATATATTTCACTGAAGAAACATCAGTAGCAGAATAAATTTATTTACAATTAAATAATTTTGTGTCTGAAAATTACACCTCACTGCATTATAGTCAGTCAGCTTCATTTTCACTGATCGTTTCCTCGTCTTCTGGAGCCATCCTCATTTTCCAAGCACACAATTGATTCCAACTTCCTTTGTTCCTCATTAATTTATGCTTTCTCGTCTATAATTTCTATTTAATTTCTTAAAAATGTTAATACCTATATGCATACATTTGACACATCTGTTTATTCCTCTGCCCCAATTAAATGTTGGAAAACACAAGCTTAGTGTTCATATTATATTAAGCGTTTATAACAAAACTCAAAAGAACTTATAATTAATAATTTCTAAAAAAAACATGAATTAGAAATTTTAGAAACTACTTCACATGGCTCATACTAAAATAAAAAATAATTAACTGAAACCTATGCATTATATTCACCTTTTCAGATTTTCAGGAGAACCCCATCCTTTAATAAAGTATCTAGATAAAAGGATACTTCTATAAAACCTATCTAATTTGCTGAAGGTCATTTTAAACTAATCCTCGACTTAGTAAATTCATTTCAAATAAAGATATTCTATTTTCCTCAATATTTTACCAAATAATATAACGCAAAATTTTAATAAAAATATTCCTCAATACTCTAATCAACTGTAACAGACATAATAATTTAAAAAATTAAATTTAAAAATATGTTTCACAAACATGATTACTGACTCAAGTATTTAGCTCGGCATTATTATAAATTAATTTAACTTTATGTCACTTCACAGATTTAAATAGAATATAAACACTCAAACCAAAGA
Organism: Euschistus heros; assembly: GCA_003667255.2. Classification (NCBI taxonomy): domain Eukaryota; kingdom Metazoa; phylum Arthropoda; class Insecta; order Hemiptera; family Pentatomidae; genus Euschistus; species Euschistus heros. Next base: position 1,522,208 of record RCWM02000050.1, on the reverse strand, counting down.
GGTCGCATTAGAGCAAGCTTTTTATGGACTATTAAAACTAATGTTCAATTTATAATAAGATTCTTAGACATTTCATATATTGCCTTAATGCTTTATAGAGCAATTTGGTCGAACTAATTTTCAAACATTTGAGAGGACAAAGTCAATAAATTATTATGTGGCGTTACAGCCCTTTGATAATCTCAGAGCCTAGGTATTGATTACAGAACTTTTTCATTTTTTTTAATGGTTTCTTCTGATTTCTGAAATCAAGTAAATATCTTGCGTCTTTAAAGTAAGTCGGTGCAAACCTTGGAACGCCCCACCCCCCCAGTTATATGGGATTTCATCCATAACCTCCAAACTGAACCGCTCGGTTAGTCTTTAATATTTTACCTTCTATATATACATTAATTTCCCTTAATAATATTTAATGATATTCTTATTGCTCAGCATAAATATCAAAAAACAGGGCAGTGAAATTCAGCTGGCGATATGCCAATGAATTTAGCATCGAATGACAAAGAAAAGTTTACACTAAAATAACAATGAAGGAAGTCAATTATGGATAAAAATTTCATAATTATTCTTTTTTAGAAATATTACAGAGAAATTAAAATGTTGATATTAAAATTGCGGCAGTGATGATCCCTTTCTCATTGCTCCAGGGCCGGAACTAGATTTGTTCGGGGGGCAAAGATCAGCTTTCACCTCCATTCTCCCCCCTCCCTTCTCCCTCCCCCACAATTAAAATACTGTCATACTGCATAATAAAGTTTATAAATTATGGAAGCAAATAAAATTAAATTAAAAAATATTGATTGTGATATTATTATTTTGAAAATGTTTTCAATAACTTGTTATTTTTTTTTTTTATAAACATTTCAAATTTCGGAGCCCTCTAGATTTCAAATTCTTTTTTTTTTATGCACGTTTTTGTAATGGGTATCACAAATAGATTTAACTTTGTTTTAAAAAGGTTACAATAGAGTACACTGATTAAAGTTTTTTAATGTTTGAGAATTAAAAAACGTTTGTGTTTGTTTTTATCTCCAACAAAAATTAAAATAGGATCGCAAATAAAATATTACAAAATAAAATATATAACCTATATGCTTGAGGCAATAATGATGTACACAACATGGCGGCTCATACCCTCCCTCCCTAGTTAGCAAACCTCCTTTTGTATTCTACTGACCTTAGCCCCCAGCGATCACTCCAGTTGATGAATTAGTTAACCTATTCACTGCTCGAGAATTCTGCAAAATTCATTCTCATTTAAGTACTTTTTTTTATAGATTCCAACGTACAATCTCTTCAATAGCTATTTTCAATACCTGAAACATGTTTTTAAGATTTCCTGATTATCAAACATTCAAATCAGGTTGATAAAATGGTTGGATGATTCATAAATTTGAATTTTGAATCCCTTTCATAGCCCGCAAATCCAGGAGTAAAACGTATGGCTCCATAATTTATTTTTGAAACATGAGACCAATGAAATGGTGAATACTGCACTTCGGTAGTCTGTACTGGTCATTGCACCGAGTAGTGAATGATTATACCAGGTCTAAATTCATTTTCATATTCATAGGTCACATTTCATCTCCAGATAATTGAATATTAAAAAAAAAAAAAACGTCCCCTTCCAGTTCTACGACTAAAATAAAAACCATAAAAATTTGACACAATTGTAAGGCGGAAAAAAGATTCAGAATATAGGAAAAATAATTGTTTCATTATTTCATTATTTCATTTTGAGTTTATTATCACATGTATAGGTTACGAGTAACCCAAATGTAATAACATGTCAACGAGAGATCGTTTGATTGTTCCTATTATTAAATAATTAAATAAAAAACAAAAAAATTATAAAAACAAAAATTTTAATTATTTATTGAAATATTTTATTAAGTGTTATTCGATGTAAAATACCTTTTTTCTGAAGAAATTCTATCGCTTTTTTTTTTTTTTTTTTTTTTTTTGTATTTATTCGACGAATTAAATTTAAAAAAGACATTTCGCGTATAATAATAATTTTTTTATTTTATTTTTTTTAAATTTAATTATTATATTCATTATAAGGAATAATTCAAACGATCTCTCGTTGACATGTTATTACGTTTGGGAAGGTTACTCGTAACCTAAACATATGATAACAAACTCAAAATGAAATGCGGGGAACCAGTGCAAAAGACCCAAAAAAAAGTCTGAAAAATCTTCCAAATAATAAGTATTAATTTAGCGGTCAAGGTTAAGTTTGCTTTTGTTCTCGCTAGGCGCTTTTCATTTTGCAGGTTTTTTCAGGCTGCTAAAAAAAGGGGGGGGGATTGTTTTTCTTTGCAGAGCAATCACACGGTCAATTCTCGCTTTTGTAGATCTTAATAAATGCCTGTTCTATTTGCTTCCTCACCAAACCTCATCACAACATATCATTAATCATATATATCATTATTCCATTATAGATATATCACCGTAAACTACAACGTAAAACATTAATCTTACCAGATGGTAAATATACTAGTCCCCACTTTCTTCACCAGTGCCCGAAACTATAGAAGCTGCATTTCTATCTCGGTTTTAAATTATGCAAATGAGCTATCAATTTTCTTCTTATAATCCCAGTAATATTTTAATTTTAGACTGGAAAGTTTTTACTCATTGGCAATATTTGTCCAAAGGAAAAAACAAAACATCTATAACAAAACGAGAGGCACCCCCTTGGTACCAGGCCTCTGACAAAAGGCGGCTTAAGCCACCCGTAATTGGTCACCCCTTTTATTACTAGCCAAATTTTATTATAACCAACTTTTTTTTTTTTTTTACAATACTGGTACTAGTAATGTTGGGGGAAAACCCCCGGCAAGCGGGCCTACTTGCCCTTATTGCCAACCCCAATCAATAATAATAGTACTCAATGGAAGTCTATTCTTCTTCAATTTCGAATCTTTTTGATTTATAAATGAAATTCTGAAGAGGCGGTCTTTTTATAGGCCTGCAGATTCCCTCCATTCCTTGGCTGTCTGTTTCCAGATCCAGTCCAAGATTTCCTTTATCTAGTGTTTCTTGGAGATACCTGGAGATATTGCTGGTCCCGTGATTTTGTACCAATCCTAGCTGATTGATCTGCGATCCCGTTACCTTCAATCCCTCTGTGACCCAGTAATCAACTAGGTGTAAGGTGTTTCTTACAAACTAGAAGCTGAAGTTCTCACTTGCGTTCCTTGACCAGAGTTGATGTTACATTAGGAGACTCAAGTGCTTGAAGAGCCGTCCTACTATCTGAATAGATACCAATGCCGTCTTTATTGCCGTAAAAAATAAATTAAAAGGAAGAGCAAAAATCGCGACATATGACCAAGAATTTGGACAAGTAGAAGAAATAATAAATTACTTAAAAGAAAAATATCAAGATCCGCGATCAAGGGAGCAATTAATCGCAGAACCATGAAATACTCGCTGTTATCAAAAAGAGAATCCTAGAGATTTCATAGATAGATTAGCCATGAAACGGTGCGATTTATTTGCAAGAACATACGCTGATAGCGAAATATAAGATAAGGCCGCTGAAATGGCTAGGTATGACAAACCAATATCGCATCATGGAGTACATCAACTTCACCCATCACTGACAGACATAAAATTCGATACTTTAGATGATTTAGATAACATTTTGAAAAATACAGCTTCACATATTGTACAAAGATTATATCTAAATTCAAGAAAATAACAAAAACATTATTCCAAAAATTAACATAAACAATTTCAAAAAGAAAAGTTTAATAATTTCAACAAACCTTCCTTTCAACAAAATCAATCCAATAATAATTTTAAACATTATCAAAATCCGTATGGATATCAACAAAAACGGTAGGGTACAATCAAGATCATAATCAACAATGGTCACCACAAGACCAATATAAATTCTTTAATAAACCACAAACAAATAATCAAACACAGTGTCAATGAGGACCGCGTCAAATCGGGTACATCATTTAGATGATGAAAAAGATTTTATAATTAAACAAGATTTTATAATTTTATAATTTAAAGATTTTATAATTAAGCAATAGAAAAGTTAGAGTCTAAACAAGAGCATTTTTTACATCCAACCCCCAGTACGGATCGACCCCCCCCCCCCCCCCCCCCCCCCCCCCCCCCCCCCCCCCCCCCCCCCCCCCCCCCGGTTCAGTCTAAACGAAATTAATAATGAAAATGATCTTCCAAGGTTAATAGATGACTTTGGCAATAAATGGTTAATAGATACAGGCGCTAAGAAAAATTACATACATCCGGACATAGTCCCAAAGAATGTAGAACTAACTAATGAAACGTTTTATGTAAAAATGCCTACAGGTAAAGGAGGAGGAACACATATTATTTTACTATCGCTTAAACCTTATCTTGTTGTAAATGCTGTTTCCAAATTTTTAATATTCCCATTCTTTACCCGATTCCATATGTTATTAGGATATGAGACACTGAAGAATTTAGATGCTCAAATTTACTGTAAAAAAACAAAAACAAAATGAGACTAAACTGTAAATATTTCAATAGGGAATTTCCCATAGAGGAACCAGAAAGTAAAATAAATATAATGGAAAACGAAGAAGAGATCAGTAATGTCATAAGACATGAACACATACAAAATGAAATATTTGAAAAATTAATAATAAAAACATAAAGTCGAGACTATAAGTGAAAACCCTATTTATACCCGAAATTATAGATACCCTGAACAGTTTAAAGAACAAATACATATAGAAGTAAATAAACGATTGCGTGACGGAATAATTTACCCACGTAATTCTCAATACAATTCGCCATTATGGATAGCCAGGGCCATATGAAATGATAAATTTCACTTATGCATCTGGCCCTAGGCTGAGAGAGGGAGCAGTTCCAACGATTTTACAAGATTACGCAAATATTTGCACCCAGCTTCCATAAAGGTTTTTTTTCTACTTGTCTTATTACCAGTCACATTCTAGAACTAACACTGAGATTTAACAAGAGGAAAATTCTGGCAAAAAGAACCGCCATCCTTCAACCACCAAAACAAAGATCTTGAAAACAAAGAAAATAAGGTAAAGATATATATATATATATATATATATATATATATATATATATATATATATATATATATTTTTTTTTTTTTTTTTTTTTTTTTTATTTTTTTTATTTTTATTTTTTTTTTATTTATTTTTTTTTTGACTTCATTGTTGACAGGAATGAAGAAAATTTGAAATTCTTTGCTGGTTTTTGTTTTAGGATGTTGCTCCAGTAACTGCGTCAGCCGAACAGAAACTAGCAGAAAGAACCGCCATCCTTCAACCAGCAAAACAAAGATAATATCAATCAGATTAAGATTTTTTTTTTAGCCATTTTACCACATTGTTGACGGGAATAAAGAAAATTTGAAATTGTTTGTTTTTGTTTTAGGATGTTGCTCCAGTAACTGCGTCAGCCGAACAGGACCAAGTTGTATATCAAGATTCGATTCAACTAAAGATGGATAATATGATGAAAATTATTGCGAGCCAAAATAATCAACTTTGCAAAAAAAACAAATTACTCAAAAACTTAAGGCAGCAGAAAAAAACGAAGGGAAGAGTGAATCAAAAGTATGGAAACTCTTATAGCCTCTATTTAAAGGACAATAGGATTACCTTCATGATGTACTAATCAAAATTTTACTAGACCGGAATTCTTTAGTTTTATATCTTTTAATTTTTTATAACTAATATAAATAATCATATTGGTTTTCTGTCATCTATTAATTATTATTTCCCTTTATGTCCTAAACATGCGTTATTTAATGAACAATATTAATTATCTATTTGTAACAACAAACAATTGACCCATTTACAACTAACCGATAGGTCTAAATTTTTCAAAAAATTATTTTCCATAAAAAAAAGAAGTCACTGGGACAATAATATAAAAATAAAAATCAATAATAACCAAATATAGCGCTGTCCTACTTTCACAACACAAAAGAAAAGAAAAAAAAAACAGGTTATAAAATTCGTTTTTTTTTTTTAATTACAATTTGTTTTGGAATTTTTTTTCCAAAATTGTTAACTTAACTTATTCAGGTATAATAAAATATTTTAAAACCTTTTGAGGAAAACATTTCAAAATTCAGTCAAGGTTTATAAGTTTGATTTAAAATGATTTTATTATTCTGGTATTTTATTATATTTACGGCGTTGTTTTCCTATTTAATAATTGCCCTAGCCCATATGGAATGTAAGTCGCCAGTTGGGCAGAGTGGGCGTGGCCGGTCAGTGTTTTGGTCTCGCCCCTCATGGAAGAATATACGGGAAGGGCCTCTCCATATGTATTATAACTCCATTATGTAAGGCAATTGGACAATATCTCAAGCTCTACCCATCACCTAACCAAATAAAATGTGATCAAGGCTCTGAAATGAAAAATGAACTATTTAAACATTGTATGATGTACATAGTATAAGAATCCATTATATGTACATCTGCACAAAACTCAAACTCCTTAGGTTTATTGAACTAAGTCCACTCAACTATGATTGAACTAATGCCAATAACTAGTAAGGAATATCCTAAATACGAGTTTAGAAAAACATTAAACTTGATAACCATTGCATACAATAATTCTTTAAATAAACATTTAAATTTAACACCAAACGCAATAACATTCAGTAAAACTACTAATTCCCTGTTAAATAGTCACATAACAGAAGCTTATGTACAAAAATATGACGATTTGACATTTTTACATAAACACTTAAGAAACAAAATAGTAAAAGAAAAGCAAGACAGAATTAATAAATTAAATGAAAATCGAAAAGAAATACCTGATGTAACTAACGAAGAAACTATTTACTATACAAATTCTCAGAGTAGAATTAAAGCTCAAGATCAATATAAAAAAGTAATCTTGATTCTACAAGGCAATAAAAATAGACAAATTAAAACTCATATAAATAAAATAAAACGACCTAATATAAAACGTAAGAAAAAATATTTTTCTTTTTCCGTTGAGGTTCCTTCTAATCCTCGCGATGATGATACATATGAATCATACAATAGCAATTAAAATAACAGATTTATCTCAATCACCTGGGGTATTACATTATTCAATCAACGAAATAAAAATAATTAATACATTTTTAGAAATCTATCATTTCTACAATTTGTCAAAATTAAAACAAGAAATTAATTATTTGAATCAAAATTCATATAAATATAATAAATCTCCATTATATGATATAATAATTGATACTATGGAAAACATGAAAATAATAATGGAAACTTTGAATTCGGTAAGAAAGAAACGAGGGCTAACAAACAGTCTCAATAAAGCTATTTCTTGGATTGCAGGAAATATGGATTCAGATGAATAGGAACATTATGATAATATAATACATTAATTAAGTCTTAATTGAAAATCCAGTAAAATAAATAGATTAAACTTAATTAATACTAATAAAGAATTGATAAAGAAATATGAGAATGATATCAAAAGAATAAATACTAACTCTAAAATCATTAAAAGTAACTTTAACGTAGTAAGCATAGATTTACAGTATGACTTTTTAATGTATATTAACAATGTTAAAGGTATAATCTACAATTTAGCAATATCCATAGAATTTTGTAAAATAGGCATCATACATTCATATTTAATGAAGGATATTTTAAGATCCTTACCTAGAAACCTTTCTTTAATTTATAATCAATATGAAACGTAATGGATCAATTCCCAAATATATTGTACAGAATCGCAAGATACCATACATGTATTTGTAAAAATAAGATAATATAAAGGACAATAATAATATAAAGAAAATTTAATTATACCTATACCTCTTTATAAGAATAAAAACTATTATATGATACAATTAGAAGGTAAGTTAGTATTAGAAAAAGAAAGTCTGTATTAAACAGCTAAATGTACCTATGTAAAAGAATATTATTGTAGTAACATGATAAGATTAGAAAATAAATTTATACAAAAGTTTATAGACAATGGGGAAGGAAAATATTGTAACAAAACTTTAAGTAATATTCAGTCAATAAATTAAGAAGATTATATAAAACAATATGTAATATACAATAAAACTAACATTAAAAATTGTAAGAATGAAACACTATTGTTACCTGGAGTAAGGAGATTGTTATCCCAAATTAAAAATAATTAATAATCATAGAATCAATGGTGAATTACAACAATATTATGGTAATTTATTTGAAGATGAGTATATGTGAGGCAATATACCAGTAACAATAAAACCATATGAAGAAATAGATGAAATAATAATCAATAATTATGTATATTATATCATAATATGTATACTAATTATCTTATTTTTAATATTAGTATTATTATATTATAAAAAATATAAAAATTGTATTCCCAAATTCCAAACCATGTATAACCTATTATCCTTCAGCTCCTATAGAAAATGCAAAATCCATCTTTTTAAACGTTCCAGGAGTAACGTTAAATCTTTAGAAGGGAGGAGTTATGGGATGGCACAAGAAGACAAGTCAGATGCAACCTCAGCAGTGAGTCATTTCCTCCTAGTCCTTATTTAAATCGTCCTATTCCTTGACTAGAGAGACCCCTCCCAGAAGCTATGTCAATCAGTAATTAGGCTTGCACAGTTTAAATCTTGTTAATTCAATGTACTCGTACTCAGATTTTGTTAAAAAAGTTAAAAACTATCATGATTTTTTTTTTAATTACTACATTTCTTATGCAACCTTTCAATTACTGTCTCAAGCTACCTTTCTCCTAAAATGAGTTATGCTCCTTCCTGAGGACGATTCATCTCCAACAATCACTAGATCTCCAAGTTTCAACACTTGCTCACAATCCTGTCAGATGTGTTTGTACATAATTTAGGTTGTTTTTTTTTAATTCAAAATTATTTGAATTCATTTTGTCTAATTAAGTTTCACGCCTGGAGATTGTACCACTGGGTGCTGACTCCTTCATGCCTGATCATGTCTGTTGTATCAATGTAAATTTCACATTCACTGGTTGTCCATTGTGTACAGTTGTGAATAAAGTTATTATGTTAAAAAAAAAAAAATTTTGTCTAATTCAATCGAATCCCATGAAATTACCCTATAAATAAATATGAATATTTCATTACTTTCTATATTTTCTTTGTTTAACAAGAATTTTTTTTTTTTTTACTCGTCTCATAATTTTCCTTTTATTAATATTATTTTATAATTTTGTTTCTTAATTATTCTTCTAAATATGTCAACAATATAGTTAAGTAGCCAGTTATATAAATAATATGTGTGACATACTTGTTCTTAGGACATTGTGTCCCAGAATAAAGTGTTTTATTTTTTATTTTCTTAACATTCCAATACACGCGTTCTCTGAATCTATATTAATATACCCGGTAGATCTGAGAGACACAAATTAAATTCTACACTATTAATCATTTTATTTTAAAATTTTCTAACTAAAAAATCTGTAAACAGCTCAAATTAACCATTCTGTTCATTGAAAAAGGTAGGCAAATAATTGATTATTTATAAAAAAAATCCTTATAACTCTTGAAAATTAACACTCCTTAGCACTGTGGAATTTAACAGAATTTATTAGAAATTTAACAAGAGAATGGAACATTTTCTTTGGAATGAGAGTTACTCATTCATTTTGGAATTAAATATTTTTTATAAAATTAGCACTAAGTAATGCTAGTAATACAGACAATAGTTTCAGTGGTTGTAGTTGCAAAGGCACAATGTTTTAATTAAAAATTAAAACTAAGACTAGTGAAAGTAGAAACTAGAACAGGATTAATGAAAATAAAACTAGTAACTGGTGAAGCAAGTTAAACTAAACAAAATATGGTAAATCAAGTAACACAGACAATAAATCATCTTTTGTGTAAAGGCACTTTGTCAAAAATTAAAATTTAAGCTAGAAAAATTAAATAAGATACAAAAAAGACAAGGAAAATGTGTTTGAATACAGAAACATTTCGTACTCAGTATTTGAACATTAAAAAGGGCACTTTGGTTTCCTCAATCTTCATCTCCTTCACTGTCATCAATGTTGCTATCATCTAAGCAAACAAAAGAGCAATATTGCAGACAAATATTAGGTGGAGTAGGTAGTGAACCAGTGCTGTTGGAATAGAAGGGGTGGGAATGAAGTCCAAGCATGCATCACTATTCTGTCTTATTGAACTCAGCAAATGTATCTCTTGAATACAGTGCTTGCAGTGGAGTGTTAAGTTAACATGAATAATCAAACATTAAAAACATGCCCTATCATGTAATTTTTAGCTTGGCTTTTTTCCCAAAAACCCACAGATGTTTTGTCGAACTCCATGGTTTTGTGTTCAAAGGACGATCAATCAATATTGTAAAAAAAAAAAAAAAAAAAAAAAGTGTACCCTATCTAGTAAATTTTGAAACTTTTGTCTTAAAGTAGGATATCCCACAAGATGTTTTTCTTACTAAGCACATTAATGAGTCTCAAATCTTGGCCTGGGTTGATGAAGCAAGAAACGTTCATGTGATACAATTTTTGAACCTTACTCAAATTTAAAAATTGTCTAATTTTCTAATTTCCACAAATATGCTGCCTTACTCAATGAGTAAGAGTTATAGGCGCCATTGTATCAACCAGTCCTTTAATCGTAGATGTTATGATGTGATTTTGAGCACTTTTTCAAAATATCAAATATCAGTATCCTAGTTAGCCCCCCCCCCCCCCCCCACAGTCTGAAGAGTAACTTTTGTTTAAAACCTCAAGCATTCATTTGTAATTCTCGAAAATTATATTCCTATGTATAAAATTGCTTTTCCTACCCTGGCTCCCTGCCCAGATTCAAAACTCAGAGATAATTTTATGAGTTGTTAGGGTGTATTACAATATAAACAATCTTAAACTTTTCTGGTCATGAGTTCTGGGTCATAATCTTTTTGAAATTAATATTTTTTTTAAATAGATTTTTTAAACTGGTTTTCCAGTTTAATCTGGTCAATATATTCCTATATACAAATGATTGTTCATTATATAATCAAAAGCAAACAATCTCCAAGATACCAGAACCTTATATTAGCATTCTACTTCCATTATTAAATATTTTTTATACTAGTTGGTTTTTCTGTCATCATACTTTTCCAACTCCATAAAAGCCATGAATGTAATAGTTGATTGGATGATAATACATCCTAAAAGGGTAAATAAGTGTTAGCAAATTTTAATCAAATATTTTTATTTTCCTATAAGCAACTTAGGAGTTTGAAATAGGTTTTCAAAAAATAAAAACAAACAAACAAACAACATTATTGCATCTGGATGAAAATATAAAAATTATCAATAAAAACTTCTTTTAACATAGATTCATCTATTTTACTTTAAAAATAGCCACAAACCAAACTTAACACTAGATAATAATCCATCAACCAAACTTGTATAAATACCTAAATTAGATAATGAATGGGTCATTTTTTATAATTGTACTCTTCAACTACAGAGTATTTTTTTCTGTAAAAATCTTGTTTGCCATATTTATTTCTAAGTAATATTTAGCCCAATCTCCAAACATGTAGTATTATCAGTTTTCTCAGCTAACTTATGAATCAACCAATGATCAAATATAAAAAAATACTAATAAGTATATAAATAAATAGTTTTATTTATAGTAAAACCATTATTTATAATAACACCATAACCTATGTCTCAATATTTATTAAGGAAGTACTTTATGGGAGTGCTGTAATTTCTGTTGCCATAAATCATTGAAAAATGCCTTGGTACAATGTTTGATAACCAACAAAAAGAATTCGAAATCATAGTATTTTATAAGGTAATAATGTAATTTTATGATGTCCATTTCATAAAGAAAGTTTCTACATTTGTAAATTTGTTAAAGTAATTTCGAATTATTACTTATTGTCATAGCCTTAAGAAAAGTAGAAAAAGTAGACAGTCATTACTGTGAATGAAATCAGGAATCTTAAACCTTAATCCAAGTCCATTTTTTAAGAATAAGAACATTGCTGGTGGGATACAGTACAAAAGAGTAGACAAGGAAAAACATGTATTTTCTCTACCCAGTAAAAATTAATATTACTGTTTAGATTAAAAAATAAAAAATAAATCTGTACCTCGGAGGTACAGAACACTAAGTCACATTTCCGTAACTTTACAGGAGAGCAGTTTAAAGGAAAAAAGATTTAATTTCCTTAACTGTTTATTATACTTATGTGTACAAAATAAATCTTGATTTTCCCATCCAGGATAGAATAGGTTGGTAACTCGTCCTTCCTGCCCTAATTGGAGTACATAAGGACGTTATGCCCTCCCCCCCCCCCCAAAAAAAAAAAAAAATAAAATAAATAAAAAAAAAACATTTTTATGTAACTTAACTTACAATTAATTTGTCTAGAACATAGAATGCTGTACCTCTTTATAAAGGGAAAAAAGATGAATAAGAATACGTAATAATATATTTTTGGTAAAAAAAGGACATAGTGTTCTGTATCTTTGAGGTACAGAAAGAATAATAATAATAATTCAAAAAAAGCTAAGAACCATTTTTAATATAAATGTTGGAAATTTGAAAAACCTTGGGTATGATCATTTGATTTTGAATCATTAGTATCATTTTTTGTGATTCAATACATTGATAGAACTTTATGTAATGGAAAACAAGATATTAATGGAATTTTTAGTCATATCAAATTGGTTTAGGCAAGAATCTAGCCAATTAATGTAGCCAATTTTTTTTTTTTTTTTTTTTTTTTTTTTTTTTTTTTTTTTTTTTTTTTTTTTTTTTTTTTTTTAAATGATTTGTATTTTGTATTTGTTAACAATTTTATTAAAACTATTTAATATATTCTTCCACACCTGTCAATATTCAAACTTTGTTATCAATTATGAGAAAAACATAATGAGTAAATTTTGTGTTTCTCATAATTGAATTTAGTAGTTAAAACGTTGATTTATAAATTAATTTATTTTTTTTTTTTTTTTTTTTTTTAATAGAAATTTCTTCATGTTTGAAGTTTTTCTCAACCAAACTCCTCCTCAAGTCTTCTTCTCCACTCGTCCCTGTCGTCCGCATCATCCTCTATCAGTCCGCGTCCCGCCATGCTCTCCTTCACCTTGTCTCCCCATTGGGTACGAGGTCTTCCTCTCTCTCTTCTCCCCTCCACCTCCCACTCCATCACCAGTTTGGGGATCCGTCCGGCATTCATTCGTTTTACATGGCCGTACCATCTCAATCTTCTCTCCTCAATCACCTCCAAAATGTTCTTCATCGCATCCATCCTCTCTCTTATTTCACTATTCCTGACATGTGCCACTCTTGAAATTCTTGCAGATCTCCTCCAGAAATCCATCTCCACTGCCAATAGTTTTCTCTCCTGCGCCTTGTTAAGAGTCCATGTCTCAGAACCGTACAACATTACACTCTGTACTAGCGCGCTATATATTAGCTTCTTCGTCTTTCCAAGGATATTACTGCTCCAAAGGAGAGAGTTTAGCATGCCTATCGCCTTTCTGCCATCCACTATTCTCTTGGACACCTCCGCTTTTGTGGTTCCAATTTATAAATTATAAATTAATTTATAATGAAAGAAATTTTTCTAGTGCATTAAAAAAAACTTATTTAAAACAATTATAAAATACAGTGATGTTCTCATGTCATAAATTCCACTGATTGTACATTTATATTTTTGACTGGTGTAGATAAATAAATAAAGTAAAAAAAAAAAAAAAATACCGCCAATGATTTGTGTTTATCATGGTACATGCAATGTCTTATGACTTCTGGGAGACACCCACCCACAGACCTCCGGATTATCTCAGTTTAAATCAAGGACCAAAGCAAGGGTACATCATAGTGTATAGAAGGAGAAGTGTGATCACTTCACCCCTCCTGCCACTGGTTGCATCAATTTCACGAAAATGATCACTAACCATCTCAGCCCTGCTGTCGACATCCTGCATGTGTCAACAACCTTATTTTTGTCAATTTTTCTTCCTTTTTTGGTATTGAAGCTTTCATAATTAACTTTGTAATTAATTATAATGCCAACGATTTGTGAGGTGGCTGGATACGTGGATACCGAAGTGGATACCGTCGTTTAGTTGAAGGACAGATTCAAGAATAAAGACATTTTTTTACTCCTCCGTCTGATTGCCACCTTTTCACACAATGGGAGAAATTAACCCACTATCTTAATTTCTCTTTAAAAAAGCACCACAAGTTTTGTGACCTTTATTTTGATGAATCTGATTTTGTAAAAGTTGACACTTTTACAATTAATAGACAAGTCGAACTTCCTAGGCAAAGTTGGTCACTAAAAGTGGGAGTAGTACCACAAGTTACCAAAATATTTAACAAAAATTACATCAAAATCTAGAAAATCGAGGGAATCATCAACATCCACCACCATTAAAAATGCCTCGACCGACGTCAATAATAATTGTGCTCTCTAAACTTCAGATATCACAGAAATTCACATTGACCCTCTCCAACGGCACAATAATATATTAAAAATTCAAATACAAAAACAAAAACAAAAATTATTCAGCAATAAGATAGCCCTCAAAAGATCAAGGAGCAAAATTAAAAATTTGGAGATTCAAATTAATAAAAAGTCCACTCATTATATTGATATTTTCAACATTATGGAGAAAGAAAAAGAGATAATTCAAACCACGAGTTAAAAAAATGATAAAAGCTAACAGGGAATGAGGAACTCTAATGGTTTCATCATAGAATGTCTCCTTTTACGAATAAAATCTCCAGAAGGGTACAGACATGTCCTAATACATGATTTACTTCCCCTTCCATCAGAGAGTCACCTCAGGAGAATAACGAAAGGTTTGAAATACTCTTACGGAATAAATAAAATTGCTATCAAAAGTATTTCAGAAGATTTTACAGGTGAAAAAAATAATGAATGCTTGGGGATGATTATTTTCGACGAAGTAAAATTGACTCAGGATACTCAGTTTAATGAAAACAATTTCAAAGTTGATGGTTTTGTTAATTTTGGAGTGATGGTTCCTGATTCCTGTAAAAATAAAATGCCAAATCAAGCCTTAGTTTTTGTTTGTTCCATTGTAAAAAATTGGGTACAACCAATTGCTGTATATGCATCATACAATGCAACTGCTGGGGATATACTTGCAAAAAATTTAATAGAAATAATAATAACCATGGAGAATGTTGGCATTAGAATCATTGAAGTCATTTCTTATGGATGTCATTCAAATAAATCGTTATGGTTAATATTGGGCATATCAGGGAAATCAAAGTTATTTTAACTGCAGCATTGAAAATCCAGCAGATCCTGAAAGAAGAATATGGTTTTTTTGTGATGCAGTTCATATCTTTAAATATATCAGAAACCTTTTCCTTAACAAAGGAACTGTAAAGTTATTGTATGATAATGAGGTAATAGATCACAATTTATATAAAAATGGGCTCATATTAATCCTACTTGCTTCCAAAGAATGAATGTTAGAATGACATTCTAGTTATTTAGCCATAGTATTGCAGATGGAATAAATGTCTATAGAAATGTTGAACAAAAATTATTTTCCCATAGCGAACAAACTGCAAAATTGTCAAGAGATATTAATAATTTAATTGACATTATGAATGCTGAAATTTCTGAGCAGGGATTTCTGATCAGACTCAAATAAAATGCATTCACTGGAAGAATTTTTTGATAAAATTTCTACGAAACATCAAGTAAATACATTTGCTTCAACTCCAACTTTAGAATCACTCAGAGTAACATTAAAGAGCATTATTGGGATATCTAAATATTTATTTGATCAAGGTTTAAAATATGTTCTAACTGCTACATTCAATCAAGATCTTTTGGAAAGGCATTTTGGAATATTAAGGTCCTTGAGTTGTAATGAACACTCATCCACTATAGACTTCTTACTATTGTTTAGCATTTACTTATGCTACAGAGTATATATGTCCCAACAAAGAATGTACTTAATCAAAGTACAAATGATGTAGATGCTCCACTCCCAGTTTTTGTTAAGAGAATGAGAGTTTTAATTAAAGAGACCAAAAAGCTCAAGAGTGATGTAGAGGAAAAAAATAAAACATAAGCTTGACATTATCCTACAAAATGAGCAAAATTTAGATCTAGATGATATTGAAGGTGTGGAAACTGAGATGGTTGGGAAAGAATTTGCAATTATATATTATATTTGTGGCTTTGTCATTAAAAACCTTGAGAAATTTGTTTCATGCAAAGAATGCATTGAAAAATTGTGTTCTCCAGTTGCTTTGCCTGGTGTTTCACAGCTGACTTGCTTGAAGAATTACTCAAAAAAATAAGACATATCCTATTTATTCCACCCTTCAAAAGGTTTTTTAAATTTAGTACTCAGAATAGAATGCCTAGTAAATACTCAGTTAAAACAAGAAATGTAGAGTAATACATTTATCAATTTCTTACACAATTCGACAATATCTGTTCCATCTAATTGTGATTGTTCTTTAAAGCATATTTTTGAAAACATACCAAAAATCTTATTTTATTATTTGAAATGCAGATTTTATTTCAATTTGAAAACATTTAAAAAAAAAAAATTAAAATCTGCAAATCAATCAAAGTTTTCCAGAAAAAAAAAGCAAAATTAGTTTGATAATCTTTAAATGCATAATAAATGATACCTATTCTTTTGGATTATGGAGTTTTTAGTCAAAAATAGTTTGGTAGGTAATAAATATTTGTTATTAAATGTTTCAAACTTTATTTTTTTTAACTTTAACTTTTACCATCAGATTGCAAGTTGAAAACCAGAATCACTTAAATTGTAAACTTGATTAAACTTTTCAGAATTATTGTCTGAAACTAGAAAAATTAATCATAAGAGTGAATAGAATGATGATTAACCAGTGAAAATAGTGAAAAATGTTTTGAAGAAGACCAAAATTCAGGTGAATTTGAGGTAATAAAAATTCAGTTTTAATACAATCTTAGGCTTCTGGTAGAAGATTGGCCTCAATGTAAAATAGAGCCCCTAGCGGCAGCCTAGGTGGTGGAACTAAAGGAGTGATCACACTTTCCCTTCTATACGCTATGGGGAAATGTTTTTCGAATAGGTTTATATTTACATTAGTATGCACAACCCTTTAATAATTATTATTAATTATTAATAATAATATTATAAAAAAAATTTATAATAATAATATATTAAAAATTTATAATAATATATATATAAAAATTTATATAATAATATTATAAAATTTATGATAATAATATTATAAAATTTATGATAATAATATTATAAAATTTATAATAATAATATTATAAAATTTATATAATAATATTATAAAATTTATAATAATAATATTATAAAATTTATAATAATAATATTATAAAGTTTATGATATTATTATCATAAATTTTATAATAATAATATTATTATTAATTCACATTAGACTCTAGTGTGACCTTGGATCGGGAATGTAATATTAGAAATATTAATATTAATTAATAATATTACATTTATTTTATTAATGAGTAACAATAAAATAATTGTTACGAGAGTTAACGGACGGACGGTTTCACTCTTGAAACCGAATTGGTCCCCTTGAAAACATGTAAAAAAAAAAAAAAAAAAATAGTGATAACCTCACTCATAACCCCCAGATAAATCACCGTCGAAATATAAGGTAAAGTTAACTCTCCATCAAGAATCAGTGTTCCCAGATTATATAAGAATTATAACTTAATTGATCAATAATACACAATATATTATGTATTTATCTTGGTTTAAATTGGAGGGTGTGGCTTGTCATAATGGGAAAAATGGCTGATTAAGCTCTTCAAAAATTCAGGAAGCATTGAACGTTATCAATTGTCTGAATATGAGTAAAATATTAGTTATTTTTTAAATAACATTATTGAAAATTATATAAATATTAACGTAGTTCAAATATTATAATATATTTATATGTATAGTAGAACTACAACTTAAGAGTCAGCCCTCAAGAAGGAGGTTATAAGAGGCCAAGGTTATAAGCTATGTAATCGCTTGAAAAGCGACATAATGATGATGCAAACAGATGTGATTTTGACTGAAGACTTGGTCGTCAATTATAAAAAAGAGGATAAAGATGTAAGTATGGTTATCTCTTATCAATTAAATACGATCTTAGTTTACTTAGGTGTAGTTTTTATTTTATTTTGGCTTTTTTTAATTCTTGTTTATACATTATTAATTCAAACATTTTTGTTTGTATTCAACGCTCATGAGTTCACTTATCTTTTAAAACACGTTTCTATTAGGAATAAAGATTCATGGAATACACAGATTTTTTTTTTTTAATTCCTATGTATAAGTTTTCTGTGTTCTTTTTTATTACGTTTTTTTTTGTTTTGTTTTATTTTTTTAAACTGAAAGTGTTGAATGAAATATTTTTCTAATATTATATTCTTTCAAATAATGATTTTAAAATATTTACTGGATGTTTATTCGTTTTTGTTTTGTTTTTATCTGCATATTGTTGATCATTTAGACGTCAAATATTTATGTTTTTTTAAATGTCTGCATTTATATCTTTCATAGATTTAAACACCTCTCAATTTAGGAATCCTACTTTTCTTTTATAATTTTGATTGTGGGACATCCTGATTTAGGAAAACTCAAGGTCATGGACTGCCTCCTTTCAGCACTCATATATTTCCATTTCTTCTTTCAGATCAACTTGATAGCACTTCCTATAATTTGGAACTCATAATAGGGGCATTTTTCTACTCCTTGAACCTTCCATGGCTGTGGGTTTTGCTTCGTTATTTCCAAATATTCCATAATCACTATCAATCCATTAAAGAATTATTGTCTCCTTAGCAGCAGTTAGGATGCTCAGTGTAAAATATTTTGGCACATCTCAAATGCTACTTTTGTTAAGCAGTGATATTATTGGTAATGGATTGAATGCTTTATCATGCTTTTTAATTGGCCTCTACAATTGATCCATCTGTATACATATGTTTCTACTGTATACTTTTTAAAAACGACAATTTCAAGTAATACCTGATAAATGATAACAGTGGTCCCTTATTCAACAAGAAACACTCTATTGGAACTAGGGATGTGACAGTAAAAATTCAGTAAAAATGTGTCACTTCTTAAACTTCTGTTTTGTCAAATTGCAGGACTACCAATTTGAAATCAGTATTTAACTCACTATGCCTCAAGTTTTTAACCGGGGTCAATCCAGAAAAACCTAGCTCAATGTAGCCTTTTCAATCTTCACCCGCTTCCCTCAGAACTGAAACATATCTTTCAATCCTTCCTAGTTTCTTCCTCAATCCTATGGAATTTTCTCCCCTATGGAAATTTGTAATGCTACCTCTTTACAAATTTAGAAATCCTTTCTTTTCCATTATCTCTTCTCCCCACAAGTAAATATAAATTAATTGATAAACTTTTTTTTATTTTGTTTCAATTTAATGTTAAAATGAAAACAATTTATCTCGTATAATAAGTTCTTCCCTTTATTTTGGTGGGAAGTATTGTGTGGTGCCTTGTTTTCCTCATCCTCACATGGATACAAGGGACCAGTTACATCTTTCAGTCAGGCTGCTCCGACTTCAGTAGTCTTTTTTTAAAGGGGGTGACTCCCTTTGCAGTTCATCAACCTTTCTACTGGTCTTGATAATGTCTGTACATGGATCCAGCTGATCCCTATTATTTTTGGCTCAATGCCAGTACTGGTAGCACTGCCATCAGGGATATTTATTGACCTCCCGGTCTTGATCTGCCGTGTTTTGTTGATAGCAGGACCACCTCAGGCAGGATGCGGTTCCTATCCATGCATGGATGGCCCTCGAGGTCTCCACTTACAGCTTCTCAGGCCTCTCGCCTACTCCCCTGGTTTTGAGTGAGGACTAGTCTCTAGATCTACCCTAGCTAAAGGTACTACCTCTCCTCAGCACCTCTTCTTCTTTCTCTTCCACTTCGAGCCATTATTTGCATAGAGGGACCTTGTTCCAGCACCACTAGTTTTCTCGGTCCCGGCACAGCAGCTTCAACGAGGGTTTTGTTTCTTTTATCCCCAATCCTCTGGATGTAACTCCTCAGCACCTCAGTCCTGTATATCAAGTTCATTTGGTTATTTGTTTTTTCTTATTTGTTTTATTTTTGATAGTTGGTTTTATGCATGTACTGTATGAATGCATTGGCATTATTATAATGGACTTTCATCTCAGAATAAAGTATATATTTTAAAATTAAATCAAATAATAAATTATGTAAATGAATTTCAAGATCTGTGTGTGCTGGGGACACACACATGGTGAATGTTATACATGCATGTATTGTTTCAGTTTTGGTCCTCAGTATATTAAAACTTGTGGATTATTTATGTTTTAAATTATAAGGAGGATATTTTTATCAATATTTTAATTTTAATGTTTCAGGAGTGTCTTCATTTTCTCACTGATCTTGATACATCATGCAAAGACATGGCCTTATTGGTTTCGCCAACTGCGAAGCGGATTTATACCTCGAACTTCAATGCTTGGTTTTTAAAGAGAAATTTCAATGTAAAATTATCTGAATTTAAAACTTCCTAGAATTAATTTGTCTAAGTGGATGAATTGCATATTTTTGTATCTATATTTAGAGTTGAATTTTTAAAATAATTATGAAAGTTAACAGTATTATATTTGTAACAATATATTTTAATTATTTCACAGGTAAAGCATATAGATGTACAAGGGTTTAACACTAACCAAAGCTATAAAATAAAGTTCAATGGAAAAACATTCATTTTTTCGTTTATAGACTCTAAATTTACAACAGGCTCTGTTGCCCTCCTATTACATGGTAAGATAGTTTCTATAATTAATTAATTCTTTTTTTCTGTTTCTTGTTTATGAGTTGTTACTTCCAATTATATAATTTTAAATAATCTATTAATTAGTATGCAATAAGTAACTGGAATTATGAAGCATATAATATTCTTTGTCTAAACTCTAAGAATGCAGCAACTTCTCTATAAATATATTATCATGTATGTTATTGTCAGTTATTCTTTTCAGTTTATTTGTTTTTCATCTAATTTAGTTTTATTTTAACATGGTACATGTTTTTACAGGGACTAACTGGGTTTCAAGAGTGTAACCGTCTGTTACCTCCCATGACAATTATTATTGTTACTCATTATTATCAAAAATTAATATTACATTACCGCTTCAAAGTCTCTCTAAAGACCTTTTTTATTTTTTTTATTTAACACCTATACCATTAACAGTGTGGTCATTCGGCTTCTGGCAGTCCAACACCGAGTCTAGCATGACTCATTTATGCTAACATTTAAATCATCATTTCCTCTTTTTAAAATGTTTTTTGTATTTTTTTAAAATTAACTTATCTTACTGTATTTCTAAACATTTTAGAAACATCAACTTTCCTAAAGCTATTCAAGTCATATGTTTTGTTTACCTTTTGTTCTGCTATTATTGATACACTAGGATTTTTTTCTTCCACGTTTTTAAAATCATCTTCTTTTTTAATTTAAAATGTTATTTGGCATATGATCCCCAACATGTAATGAGGTCTTTTTGTCAATAACATTATTTTAATGAATTAAGAACTGTTTTATATTAAACTGATGAAATGAGTTTCTTATTAAATTAATGTTTCATATTTGCATGGGAAATACTCTAAAATATAATATAATTTAGTAGCACCACAATATCTCCTCTCTGGCTGTTATGGTCTTCGAGATTTTTCTTTCCATAGTTAACATAGTTTTACTATCATAAGGTTGTTTTACTCAAGGTCTCAAATCAGATCATTACTGCTAGTGATAGAATGGATCATCTAGGTCATTCTCTTATTTCTTAAAAGTTCGGGACGATTTTGAAGTAAAGAATTGATAGAGACAGTCAATTAATTCTTATATTTTATTAATTTCTAAATATTTATTGTTTTAATTAATCATAAAATAACTAATTTCCTTGTTAATAGTAAAATCTTCAAATTACTTTCCATAAATTATAAACATTATTGTAAAAAACAAATAGTTACAGTAGTTTATTCATTCATATCTTATTTAGGTTTGTGATTTCTTTATATAAATGGGTGAGCTAGTTTTCATATTAGCAGGTTAGTCATCATTCCCTCTATCTAAAATCTCTTTAATATTATTTTGAATTAACTTCCTTACACAAATGTATTTCTAAATATTTAAGGAGCGTCAAGTTACCTGAAGCTATTCAAGTCATATGTTTTGTTTACATTTCATTTTTACTCATATTTGATATACCAGTATATTTTCTTCCATGTTATTGAAATCATCTTCTTTTTTTATTTTGTTGATACATTTTAAAGTTTTATTTTTAAAAAGATAGTTTGCATATGTTTTCCAGCTCTCAAATGAGGTCTTTAAGTCAACATAATTTTGTTAATCAATTAATGAAGTTTTAAAATTAACTAATTTTATTGTTTTAATTAATGATGATACAACTAATTTTCTTGTTAGTATATAGTAGAATCCTTGAATTATTTTTCATAAATTTCAAAACTTATTGTAAAAAACAAATAGTTGTAGTAGTAAATTCATTCATATTTTACTTAAATTAATCATTATTCCCTCTTTCTAAAATCTCTTTAGTATTCTTTTAGACTTTCTTGTTTACTCATCTAAATGTATTTCTAAACATTATAGAATGTCAATTTTCCTAAAACTATTCAAATCATATGTTTTATTTGCATTGTATTTTCTCTCATATTTGATACACCAGGATATTTTCTTTAACGTTATTGAAATCATCTTCTTTTTAACTGACTTAAAAAAAAAGGAGGTTATCAGTTTGACATGTATGTATGTAATATTGTTGGAATTGGATATTTGAGTATGATGATCCCTTTAGGCTTCCAAGCAAGTATGCTTAATTTCGTAAGTGTATGTTTGTCCACGAATTTCTCGAAAACTAAAAGTCATAGTCATATTGAGATGATCCTTTTAGATTTAACTTATGTACACTTCAACTTAGGGAACAATTTAAGTTTCATTTAAATCGGTCCAGTAGTTTCAGAGATATGGGTAAATTAAGAAAATATAGGTAGGCAGTTGTATAGTTATTCCAGTAGGCTTGAGAAGGAACTTTACCTTTGCTTAAGGCTAAATGTACCCCTTTCAGTCAAGCGCTGGAAACAGTAGAATTTATTTCCGGAATTTCTCCGGAACGGAATGTCCGATTTTCAATCTGTAAAATTCTTTGGGTATTTGGTAAACACAGAATTCACGCTACGAAGCGTTTTTTATAAATTCAATAATTAAGAAAATAGAACGTAAAAAAAGGTGTTAAATATATATTTTTAAAAATATGAGGTTATGGTCAGTTGTAGAAACGTTTTCTAAAACGAATGACACATTCTAACTAATCATAGCATGCATATTACGATCGTAATGTGAAAAATACGAATTTTGATTACAACCAGATGAAATTGCGTCACCGGCTGAAACGGTCTCTTCCTTACCGAAATGTCTCTCACATAGGTATTCCTCGATTTGTGAAGAGCCAAAGAAAAATTGTATTATTTTGTTTTCTTGTTATTATTATTATTTTTTATGTGTCGTTAGATTCATTCTATTAACAATTTCTCATTTTAAGTAAGAAAGTAAGTAAGAATAAGGCAATTAAATTAAATTTTTCGAAATTGACAAGCTGAATTCAAGTTTTAATATATATTTTTTGATAAATTTATTAAATATTTTATTTGTCTATTTATTACCAAATAAAAAAAAACGACATTTTGTTTATGCAATCCTTATTTTATTGCGGTATCTATAGGAAACATTGGCCCTTTTCACTGACTAATTATTAGGAACAAACAGGCCTAGCTACAATAATTTGTAAACTTTTATTTTCACTTGAAGCGTGAAATTTCACTCTTAGCACATTTTCGTTCTATGGATAAAGCAAATCTAATTTGCAACAACTTTAGTTTTATATACTTTTTTTTATTAAATGGGCTTATTTTCGAATTGGAAGTATTCTCTGTTTTGTCTATCTGTTTTTTCAAGAACCATACCCAAACACACCTGGAATCCTGACACTAATTCTTTTCTTAAAACAGATAAACAAAACAGAGAATACTTCCAATTCGAAAATAAGCACATTTAATAAAAAAAATATATATAACTAAAGTTGTTGCAAATTAGATTTGCTTTATCCATAGAACGAAAATGTGCTAAGAGTAGCGGTTTCCGAGTTTTTGATCAAACAGCTAAGAACATACGATGTTCAACCCTTTCAAAAATGTTCTAAAAAGAATGATTGTATAGGGATTAATATTGTTTGACTCTGATTCATTTTGACTACCGCTATAGTCCCGGCATCTGTAATAATGTCAACTCATGAGCTTTTTTAACCGATTTCATACAAATTATTGATATATTTTTTATATTTTGCTAAGAAAACATAACGAACCCCACAATGTGATGTGGCCGAGAGAAATCAGAAAAAAAAATCACTTTCTTCAATTGATTTCCACTACTTGTATTTACAACCAAATAAATCAAAGCTTTAATTTTGATTGGTACCATATTTTTCCAGAGTTCACCGTTTTCGAGATATAATCGAAAAACTGAAACAGGAGATCTCAGGAGATCTAACTCTGATTCATAGAATATCTAAACTTTTTTTTTTACTATTTAATGAACAATAATGAATATTATTTATAGCAAGGTGTTGAATTATTATTATTATTATTTTTTTTTCAAAAGAGCTCAAATGTACGTATTGAGTGAACATTTAATTTAAAAGAGGGTTTGCATAAAAGTTTTAGTTCCTACTACTACTAACGTTCGAGCTATATTGTAAAATTACTTACTTTATTAGTATTAAAATAAAAAAGCTTTTGTACTTTTGCTGATTTCATAAAAAATTGTTGAGTTCAAAAAGTTATAAAATTTGATACAAGATCATAATGGTTTGATTATATTGTACAGATTAGAAATCTGACGAATTCTAATATCTACAATAATTTTAAATTGTAATGTACGTTTTGTCGTAATCATAAATTATTATAGAACTGCCAGTGAGAAATTCCACCAAAACTCCATTCAAATAAGGATTTCACCTCAGAAAGAAAGAAATGAAGCTAAATTTTTGCATATACCTTTGTTTTGGCATTCTAAATAAGGGGCGAAAAGTCACCTTTACCTTCCAAAGACTCCTAACGAAGCTGTGAAGTCAAAAATAGTCGCATATTTTATTTGTAGAGTGCATACTCTACACCCCTCATTTCAGCACTCTGACTGGGGTCGCACTTCTCCGCGAAATCAAGTTTTTCTAAAATTTTATTTTATAAATTTAATTTATTTATTTATTAAATTTATTTTTTAAAAAATGAAATTTCAGATCGGGCAAAGAGTTTTGGAGTTGGTTCCTCCTGAGATCTCCTGTTTCAGTTTTTCGATTATATCTCGAAAACGGTGAACTCTGGAAAAATATGGTACCAGTCAAAATTAAAGCTAATTAAATTTTCTATAAAATTGTTTCTATAAACACTTGTCTAACGCTCAACGGTTTTCGAGATATACGTAATTAAAAATAGATAATAATCGAGAAAAACAAATTGTTACCTCAATTTTTGTCAAATATTTTTAATTAAGTGCCAAAATGTATATACGAAATTAAAGAAAATTTAATGCTCTACAACTTTTTTTTTCTGAGAAACGATTGATGAAGGCACTAGAAGCAAATATTTGTCCGAACCGGGGCCCGCTACTGTTTTCCCCCACTATATCTTGAAAACAGTTTATCCTAAAAAAAAAAAAAAAAAAAAAAAAAAAAAAAAAAATGAATGAAACCCAAAAAAATCATAGAAAGTATTATCTACAAGTTTTGTAACCTTCTCGATTGATGCCCCAGGCAAAGACATCGAGATATTTGAAAAAAAAACAACTGATTTTCTGACCTTTGACCATGAATATTATTATGTTAACATGCTGAGGTTGGTGACTTTTCACCACTTATTTAGAATGCCAAAACGAAAATATACGCAAAATTTAGCTTCATTGCTTCCTTTTCGAGATTTGCTGTCTAAAACTCCTTATTTGACTGGGCTAGTAGTACTCTCAAGGTATAAATATTCTTATTGACCAATATTTTATTATTATTCCGAGATATCATTTGTTATTTGAATTATATTTTATTTATTAATAAATAATTTTCATGGATCGAATGAAACAAATTGGTAAGAGTGAATTTACACTTACAGAGACCAATAGAAGTTTTTCTTTTAATACTTTGCCGATGTAGTTAGTTCAGGACTCTTATATTCCAGATAATTTCAACTTACATTATGAAGTTCTAATGAATAATTAAGGTAATTTTAGGATTTTAGTAATAAAAAATGTTCATATAAATATTATTTTCTCCTAATATGTATGTTGTTTTTACTTTGTATTTCTTAGTAGACCTACCAGAAGCTTGATTATCAAATTTTATAAATATCAGCTGTTACATTCTATATAACAAATGTGTTTTCATGTTGAAGGGTTCAATGAAACAGTTCTTAGGAATTGATAAATTATTAACAGTTATATATTTCTTAGTTAACTGTTATCAATAAAATTAAAAATTTTACTTCTTTAAATAAACAGTTGTAGTTTACTATTTATTTCTCGATTTATTTACCTTTTGTGGAAAACTAAACACATATTTTGGTCCTAATGATTACTTTACACTTTGAATTCCGTTGTTCGAATATAATAATAAGTGAAATAAATTCCTCTTGAACAATGCCAAAATATATGTTTAGGGTATTTTAATTACCTAAAGTATTCATATGTTAACTCGATATTTGTTCCAATTATCATTTTTTGTCGGTTTATTATTTTTAATATCTCCTGGGTTTAAAAATGTTTATAAATTTCATAGATATTCTAACTATGCTTTAAAAGAGTTTGTTTTAGTTTTTTTTTTTCTTTTTATTAACTATGGAAGAATATATATAGTTATTTTGAAATTTGCACACAGGTTCGTTTTTTAAAATATTATTTATATTCTAAAAAGTATATCAAATTTTGTTGGCCTCTATTCTGTCGGTTTTTCCACTATTGGGGAGACGTTAGATCGGTAGCTGACTGGGAGCTGGGCCCTCAGAGCCCTTCCCCCACTACTACAACAGCAAGTAGCTTACTAATCTAATCTCCCGCTTCCTTACAAATCGTATTTTTCAAATTACGATCAACTTATGCAACCTAAAATGAATCTGTTTGCATAATTGTGTTCAATTGACTTATGGCTAAGTGACTATAACCAGCTTTTATTAAAAAAACCAATAGTTCGCCAGATAATTTTTTTAAATTCTAAAATAATTGACAAAAAAAAATTTGGAAAACGTAGCGTGAATTTAATGGGTTTGTTATTACTAAATCCGTTTACAGATCTAATATTGATGATTCTGTTCACAAATGAGAGCGAAAATAAATTCGCCCCAAAAGTGCTGCCATCTCTTGAAAAAAAATCTTACTAAAAATCAGGAATGTTTAGCCTTAAATTATTATCACATCTCTGGCAAGCTGTTATGTTTCCCTTGTTTTGTAAATTGATTGGTAAATGTGTAACAATTCTTGGATTGCTTGTATTTAAATAATGTCATTGCTTTTTGCATAGCACTTTAAGACATACAGAGCACAAATTATCAGCAAAGTCTTTAATATTATTCAGAAATTCTTCTTTGCCGTGTACCCGACGATGTTGCTGCTGTGCGTTTTGATGCATTATAGAAAGAAGGTGTAGTCTCTCTTCTTCATTTTCTAACAATCTTTGGATACAAGCGTTTTCACTCAAGGCTCTTAAGTCCCTCTATTCATTCCTCAGACTCTTGACACTTTTGTATTTTTAATTTTTCTAATTCCCCCCACTATATCTCTTTAAGCATTGATCCCAGCAAAAAAATGTATAAAATCTATTTTCTAAAAAATTTTATGTTAATTAATTTAGTACATTAACTCATTTTCGCTAGAGCCAAGAGTCTTCGAGTAATTAACGAAAAATTTAAAAAAAGAAACGACCTTCAGAGCGCCGCCACCCCCCCCCCCCCCCCCCCCAGTACTTTTTAGTATGTTGTTAAGGACACTTTCCCCATAAAATACATAAATTATGTCCCCTATTTGGCCTTTTTTGGTCTTCTTTGGTATTATTTTAAATTAACTCCCTTATATACTTATCTAAATGTATTTCTAAACATTATAGGAACATCAACTTCTATAATTGATGTTTCATGTTTATTCCTCCAGACATTCTGATCTTCCATTTTGGTTCATTGAGTTGAAGTGGCTTAGTTAAATTACTGATGTCATATGGTCATGGTTCTTTTTCAACTAAATCCATTAAAACCATTTTTATATTTTTGAAATGATCTACCATTCTTTTGTTTATGATTCTTAAATCTTTAATAAATACATTTATTTTTTAATATTATTTATATCTATAATTTCATCTATTTATTTCTTTATCTACTTTCCATTGTTTTTATCTTGTATTTGTAGGACTCTTACTTTGTAATGCATTGATATGTTATTATTTTGTACCTTACTTAAGTATACATGACTATTGATACGTTTATAATATTATTGACTCATTTTTTTATTATTATTTATTTTGTTTATGACGGAGCCATTATTTCTTAACTAACTCTTCCATGATAAGTTCCTACACTATATTTAATTTCACTTTATTTAATTCTGGTTCTTTATCATTCCGCTTCTGTTTTTTCTTTTTTTCTGATTTTAATTTACTGTTATCTAATATAGTTGTTTTATTCCTTTTCAGTTTTCTGTAATTGAGTAGATTCGGATAGGTCATTCACTATTTTTTTATTTTTTTTTTTTTTAGGTCCCTTTGGTGTTTATTTATATACAGGAAATTTTTGTTACTATTCATCATTTCTGAAATCACCACCTTTCTTGGAAGTAATTGAGAAAAAGGTAAGTTACATAATAATATAGTTAATAGGCTAATTAACGTAGGGGCATGTGATGTTGAATTTTTGAGATTGTGGGTTGTGAATAAAGGGGCCAGCTTCCTAACTTTGTTGTTTAGTGTGTATGTGGAAGTAAGATGGAAGTTCTTTTGTATTGATTAGATTGATTTTATGTATTGCAATTCTGATGAACAAGTATGACAGACTAAAAAGTTTGTGTTGGGGTTGTTTATTATATATATTTTTATGTTACTTATTCATTGATATACATTTATATTTATGTGAAAAGAGTTTTTAAAATGTTAATAATTTTATGATTGGGTATTAGTTGACTGAGAAGTATTTAGAGATGTAGATTGTTAGGATATGAAGTCATAGATACACAGCAATTGAAAATAATATTTCAAACTGGAGTTTCTGATTGCTTTTCTCTCTGAAACCCTGATGAAGGCTTGTAATGTAAGTCGAAACATCGGCATTATAAATTAAAATATTATTTTTAATTTCTGTGTATCTATGACTGCATACCCCATTAATTCTACTTCTCCTAATAATTTTAGTTTCTGTTATTACTTTATTTTTTTAATAAGAAGATACGTTAGTTAAAATTTAATTTAATTTTAGTTGCTAAGCCTCCTTTGATTCCTTTTATTATTTTTTTAGGCATTGACTAGACTTTACCTGGACAACATGTACTTTGAACAGCCTTCTGCTTTCCCAGGATTTGAAGAGATGGTCATAAAAGTTGTCAAATTAATTAAGTAAGAATTTTTAAGGTGTTTATTTTAAGTTAAAATACTTTTTCTTTAGTGCCTGCCATTCATTTCCTATTATTGCTTTTCTCAAAATATTTTGCTGATTTTTTCTCTCTTGGACTAAGAGTGCAGTTTATCTGCTTGGAACTGAACCCATGTTTCTAAGCTATGACTGCAGTACTGGTTGGACCAGGATTTTATGTAGCTGGAGTTTTGATGCTCTGGTCAGAAACCTGTTCCTCAAGTGTTAGTAAATAAACTTAATATTTTTCTTTTTTATTGTACTGTAGGTCTCAACCAATGAAGAACTTTTATTTACATGCTGACATAATGACAATGGGTCCTCTTTTAGCAGAGAT
Source organism: Euschistus heros (assembly GCA_003667255.2). Classification (NCBI taxonomy): domain Eukaryota; kingdom Metazoa; phylum Arthropoda; class Insecta; order Hemiptera; family Pentatomidae; genus Euschistus; species Euschistus heros. Next base: position 1,492,141 of record RCWM02000050.1, on the reverse strand, counting down.
TGCTTCTAAACTAAAGGTAATTCTTACCATGATAATGTTTTTGATAGTAATGAATATAATTTCACATGTATACTTATATTATTTTTCTTTAAATATATGATTTTATTTTTATCATTCTGTGATTTATTCTTTACGGTAGTGTGTTGCCCCCTACCAGTTTTTCACACTAAGTAGGGTTATTCAATCAGTAGCAATACTATTTTGCCATCACAGTCTGGGTCTTCCAATACCTTCTATCATAGATTGGCTTGGCCAAAGCCTTAACAATTATTTTCCCTGGAGTTACATGACCTGCTCATCATAGTTGGGAGAGCTTGATGAGGTCTGGATTTCCGTGTTGGATCTTCTCCATGTTTGTTCTGAGCATATTCTGCCAAAGGTTCTCTAAAGGACTTTCCTTTCCAACCTAGAATGCAGCAACCTCTCAGAAATCATCCAGCATTCAGATCCATAGGTTAGGACAGGACTATCAAGGGTTTTTATAAATTCTCAGCCTAGCATTCTGAGAGAAGATGATACTCCTTAAGTGCTGCTGTAAATCGAAATAGCAATGATTAGCTGCCATGATATGCTGTCCTATTTTGTCATTTTTGAAATTATCCAAGTACCCAGATATACAAAAATTTGAACTGTCATCATTCATGTTGTTTTGTCCTAACATCATACCAGGTGACTGATAAGGTGGCTCAGTACACATGTACTTGGTTTTGCACTCTTTCTTATTGAAATGAACATATTCAGTTACATGTTAAAATAAATATAACTGAATTGTAAAACAAATTTTATATTGGCTAGTAAAACAGTAAATCAGAGCTATATACATTTGTCTCCCTTTAGTGAAAATGAAGAAGTATTTAGATAGTTATTATCATCTATTTTAAATGAGTTAGACTTTGATTCATTATATATTTATAGGAGAGTTAAAATTTAAAATAATTATATCTGTAAAATAACTTAGACTTTGATATTCTTAGTAAATATGTAATGAAACTTGATTACCAAATTTTATAAAAATCAATTTTCCAGAAATTAAAAAAAGTAAATTAAAAGTGTTTTCACACGTTGAAATTGTTTGTACTTCGTGATCGGACTGACATACCTAATTGAGGTACCTTACAATATCATCAAGCACATTAATATCAATGCCTTGTCGCTAATGTACGCAAATCTCAATTTAATGTTCTAATACATATCTGATACAAATATCATCAGACATGATATACCAGTATTTTGTTCACGAACCAATTAGATTCGATGAGAAGGAAGTTGAGGTAACAATCGAAACGTTAAGATTTAATGAAATTACACCTTCTTCTTTAAGGTTGTAATTTTTCAGTAATTATCTATATGTTCCACACAATTCATTATTAATAGCTCTTAAATGTTGGTCCATTAACGTTGAATAATAGCAAACTAAAAAATAAACACTCTTGCTTAGATAGACTGTGTAAAGGTGATTTAATGCATCGGTGGAAAATACATGTTAACATGAAAATACATGTTGGAACAGGATTTTCTTGTTTTCGCTGTTGAAATTTCTTTGACGATTGATTCCGAATTGTTCGGACTAAGTCAACATTAAAAAAATTGGTAATGTTGTAGGTGGGGGGTGAATCAGCTCTTATTGTGCTCTCATAGTAAAATCTACTCTTTGACCATTTTTCAGGTAAAAGGCTAAGTGGAGGAACACTAGGGTGTCTTTCATGAATGTTGAATGAAAAAATCACCAAACTACTTCGTCACTACTAAAATATGGGCCCATTTGATACTGGGTGACTTAATCATTGATATTGAAATTCACACACGCACATACACAACACACACATACTTATTATGCTTATTTACTTGTAACATTATATCTTAACAATAACTATCTCTTCAATTTTACTTAAAAAACTTCAGTAAACATTTATCAGAAAACCTTGGCTTTTTTATTATTTTTTTATTTATTTATTTTTTTTTTTTTTTTTTTTTTAGGAAAAAGTTAGTGTTGGACAAAGCACAATGGAGATCATGAAAATTCTTGGTTATGAGTCATTCTTCACTTATTCTGATGATGCAAGAATTTTTATTGATACATCATTAAGTAAAATGAGGTTAGACAAGTAAATATATAGTTTTGCTTTGTTGAAATGATAATAGAATGATTTTTTATATATTATTAAATTTTTCTATGTGTTTGCTAACGTTTAAAGTTAATATTACTATTATCTTCATTTGTTTTTTATTGATTTCAGGGGTTTGGGACATGAAGACATCGCTATTTACTTTAATCGTTATTCCGAATCGTGTAAATATTTTCAGAAAACTCAGAAAAAAGGAAATGTTTATATTTACAATTTTTATTCTCATAGTAATCACAAAGAAATTTGTGAATTACTTAGAATATTGAAACCTGAATCAACAACCTTCCTTTTTTCTTCAGAAATTGACAAATCAAAATTTTCTTACTTTAAGTTTAACTATGATTTACCCGAAAGTGTCCTATTCAATGGTATTTCAACTAAGCCTTCAATTAAACATAAAAGTGAAATGAATAAGCTTGTAAAAAATATCCCTAAACAATTGATTAAATCAACTTTTATCAATGATCATACTGCAGGTAATAATAAGGATTTAAGTATTGAAAGTATTGTGATCTCAAATACTAACAATGAAGGTAAAAATCTTGTTTATAGAACATCTGAAAATAAAGAAGTACCTAACTTATACAAAGAGGAAAAATGCCTTTTGCGTGTTCGTGAAGTTCTGGAAATCAATAATGCTGGATTGTTTAACAAGTTAAATTGTATTACAGATGATGCTGACAATAACTGTACTAATAATATTACTGTCAATGATGAGGAACTAAAGTATAAAAATTCAAATAAAATAAATATAACTAATGTACAGTTACATTCTTCAGTAGAAAATTATCATAAGCCTAAACCAAATACTTTCGTTGAAGTTATAAAATTAGGTAATTATAATTCAGCTGGAAACATTTTGATTCCCAAAGACATGAAACCATTCTCATCAAGTTTATTAAAGACAAAACCAGGTATGTCTTTGTTAATTACTCCTAAATTGTTAAAGGAAAATGAATTTGATATTATTAATAACAAAGTAATGGCAATACCAAATATAAGTTTGGTGTGTGATGATAAAAAGAAATTGAAAAGAAAATGTTTAGAACAATCCTGTTTAACCCCTGTATCCCCTAATGGTATTCAAAAGACAAAGCTAAATTGTGTAGAGAATGTAAAACATTTAACATTGAAACGACTTAAATTACAAAAAACAGCTAATGATAATTCAAACATTAAAAGTCATTCTTTGCTAAATCCTCATTCTAATATTCTGAATTTATCCAAATTGGTGCATATTCGAAGTGATGACAATTCTTTTTCTAGCTCAAACAACAATTGTTCTCAAATATCTGAAAACAGTAGGGATAAAAATGAGGAATCCAATTTTGTTGAGTATAAAAAATCAAACATAGATAGTATACAGTTAGCCAAATATTCTAGAAACAATATTATTGATGAGGATAAGAATAAAGCTTCTGTTGATCTGGTACCAGAACATATAAATAAACCTGCTGAGTATATAAACGACACTGAAGAATTTATTTCTCTTGAATTTAAAAATTGTAACATAGGCAGCATTCAGTTATCCAAAGATTCTAGGAATAATGCTTTTGATGAGGATAAAAATACATCTTCTGTCAATCTCATAGCAACACATATAGATGAACCTGTCGAGTATATAAATGAACCTGAAAAATCAGCTTCTGTTGAATCTAAAAATTGTAACATGAATAGTACTCAACTAAGTGAAGATTCTGAAAAAAATGCTGATGATGTGGATAAAAATACAACAGCTTCTATTGATCTAGTAGGAGAAGAACATTGTATTAACCTACCCAGTGAAAAGCCTGCTGAAAAAAACAATAATGGTAGCTCCCTCTCTCTTTCAATTATAGAAAACTCTTTAATGAACAACCAGACTGCAAATGAAAGCTCATGCATGTCAATTGGTGCAACTACCAATGTTGCTGAACTGCAACCATTCAATAAAAATAATGAAAACAAACAAGAAAACAACATTTGTGAAAAGAATTTACAGAATAGTACAGATGTGACTAATAATGTTAGATCGGAAATAAGTATGGCTCATGATAAAATTGTATCCTCAAGAAAAAATCCTAGACGTCATCATTTAAGCAAGTCATCTTTGAAAAACTGTAGAGAACCTGTTTTACGAGAATGCCATGTTTTACTAAAACGGAATAGTTTTAAAAGAAGCTACTTCTATTTGTCACATCATGAATGCTATGTTCCCAAATTTTTAGGTTTTAAAAAACATGAGATAAGACCCCGCCATATGTTAATAACTTTATCCAATCTTCAAAAGTTGTTAAAAAATTAAATATAATGAAGTTCCTGGATTGAGGCTTTTTCTGAAGATTTATGTATAATTTGTACATAAGTTGTTTTAATATTTGTAAATGAAATAAATTTATTAAACTGATTAGATTTTTTTTTTTTTTTCCTAAAATGTCCATATTAATTAACCTCATGGTTTTCAGCTGTGTGGAGGACATTGGTTTTTAGATTTACTATATGACTTTCTTTAGCTGACCACCCTTTATATTGTACATACAAAATAGAGGATTGAATTTTTCAAAAATGGTCTATAGTGATTTTTGTTTTTTAATAACAACCTAAGTAACTCCATAGAACTTTCAATATGCCTTAAGATTTTCCACATCATATTTCCTATATTTCCCTGGTTCTAAAGTGATTAAAAATTGACCATCACCGAACTGGAAATTGAGTGTACATATACTGCCACTCTTTATATTAGTCACGATAAACCTTTGCCCGTTCTTTACGCACTCTTTTTAACGGGTCTGGAGCTGCCGGATTCATTCTGCGATGCGGTAGTATTGGGTGGAGTACAAAGATTTTGTAATACAGCCTTTCTTAATCTTGATTTTCGAGTGTATGCTCGCCACTGCTTTCTTTTCTGTCTTTTTTCTCGCTCAGTCATATTTTTCATGATAGCAAAGTTTGGGTAGGCATTTTTAATACAATTATATTGTTAACGATCGACTTATCTGTTAAAATTTAGAATAATAACCCTTAATTTTAACACCATAACCAAAACGTCAGCCCCGTAACAAAACATTTTGTAACGGTTCTGACGGGATTTCGGTTACGGAGCTGACATTTTAAGACAAGATTTAATGTAAATTCTTAAATAATGATCGAATTCCGGAACCCAGAATTAATTTATGTTGTCCCTAATAACTGTTTTTAAATTTAAAAAAAAAAACAGATGATTCATAAGTTGAAGGAAATTAATAAAAATCCAACGTTATGGTGTTGACGAATCAAAATGTACGATCCTGATTATCAAGGTTACAAGTCAAGGGCACGACGAAGACTGAAGTAGTGGAGATCCACGGTGGTTGTTCTTGCCTCGGCAATGTTGCCACTCTTGAAAAATCGAATTGGTGCTCAATATTTACCCGTGATAATAAAAACCCGGGAGCTTTCATTTTGATTACGGTACTGACAAACAAACCTTGGGACACACGTTTTTTTTTTTTTCCGTAAATTCTTTTTTTAGGCCCTTGATTTCAAGATTATGACAAATTCAAGGTTGAAACCTATTAAGGAAAGGCTTGTTTTTCAAGAAATACCAAAAGTTTTAACCAGAAGTCGCTTGCCTTATTGAAAACACAATTCAGAAAAATGTCAACTAAGAAAGGTGACGATTACGGTCCTGACGTTTTCGATATTTTTAAGTTCAGATAACTAACAAAATAGATAAGTATGGACACTTTTATTGTTTCGATAATTAGCGTTACAAACCTAGAGCATATTTAATGGCTTAGCTAAAAGAAATTCCAAAAATTAAAGTCGGTAAAGACTTGTGACTTCATATTGGCAAGTAATCTGAGAATGACCAAATTATAAGCCATAATTATAGCTAAGCCATAAAATATGCTCTAGGTTTGTAATGCTAATTACACTGGACAACAAAATTTAACTTTTTGTCTGTTAAATTAATTACAATAACTGTTTCTTTTAGAATTTGGTGCACTGATTGCGAATTTGAAAAGCATTTTTGTCTCAGGGGCAAGGATTTTGTGTAATTTCAAAATAACAATATAATATAGTGTTAAAACAAGAAATTTTATTTAATCAGCTTTCATACCGTAATTTAAATCAAAATGTAGCCTTTGATGATTTCCTGCTGTATTTTGCGGCTGGTACATCTCTTTTCAAAGACCAACAATAGTCTGCCAACATATTTGGATTCCACATTACCTGGAATCGTTTCTCCAGAGTGGATATTTCTTGGTGGAATCGCTCACCGTGTTCATCACTCACAGCCCCAAGAATTTCAGGAAAGAAATTCAAATGTGAGTTAAGAAAATGTATTTTTAGAGACATATTACATCCTAAAGCCTTATAATTATGTAGAAGATCAGAAACTAGCTCTCTGTGGTTTTCTGCTTTTTTATTTTCAAGAAATTCTTTCACAACATTTAAAAAAGAAATCCAAGCTGATTTTTCGGCTCCATTTAAACATTCCTCAAAATCTTGATGCTTCATAAGCTCCCTTATTCGTGGACCAACAAACCTTCTTGTAAATAACCTTCTTTTATTTTTGCATCACTGATCCAAGGAAATCTTCATATTGTTATATGTCTCTTTCATATGGGGCTGCATAGGCAATGGGGATTGATGGCTTTTCATTGCCGATATGAATGATGGAGTCTATGAACAGCCTCCATTCGTTAGGATATAATTATATCCTAATCCACCCATTAATGCATCAATAAATGTGCAAAATATTAAATGATCTTTTGCAGAGAAAAAACGATGGAGTTCTTGTTCCCGTTGGCGATATGTAGATATTTTTGTTCCTTTCTCAAGTAGGTCCCAACCTTTTAATCTAGATGCCAACAACCCGGCCTGATTTTTTGGTAAGTTAAGATCTCGAACTAGATCATTGAGTTCAGACTGATGGATTCTGTGAGGTTCTGAAGACTCCACAGAAAAATCTGGGTCATCAGTATCATCTGTTTCTGATCCTAAGGGTGTACCTTCCTCACTAATGTTTTCTGATTGTAAACTCCAATCTTCAGGTGGCACTGGGATTGGCAGATCTCCATTGTGAGGAACAGGCCTAATAGCTGAGGGGAGGCTGGGATATTTAACATTCTTTTTAGATTTATTTGTTATTCCAGTGATTTTTGTGATGCAGAAATAACAGTCAGTTGAATGGTCCCGAGGTTCCCTCCACACCATAGAAACAGCAAAGGGCTTATGTCGTGACTATCCATTAATCCTGACACAAAGCAAGGTAACACAGGAGGCACAGCATATATGAGGCGCCCATGTTTTGTCCTGGTCACCAACATGGCACCCAAAATAAAGACTATATGCCTTTTTTACTAAGGGAGTAATGCTTCTTCTTTGACTCTTTAAAGTTAGTTCACCACAAACATAACAAAAATTGTTTGGATGGTTTTCACAATTTCGCGGCATATTGAAGATGCTAAGAGGTTCTGTTCGGATTAAATTAATAGAGGCGCCTAACTAGGCCGGCTCACAAATGTAGACTGATGAGAGGAGTCTAGAGGGGACTCATGTCAGGGCCCATGTCCGAGGGCCAGTGTTTTGACTGAGCCTGTTGAAACTTGTTATTTAAACATGCTTTAAGAGTTCAGACGACTTATTTGTTATCCATTATTATCTTGCATCGGTGGTGAGCCTTATTAAGAGCAAATAAATAAAATATCTTAATCAAGAAACGTTCTAGCTATGAAATATCACTTTTTTTTTTTTTTTATGAAATTTAAAATTACAAAAAATCTGAGCCACATGCACAACTTTGATGGTCATATTCGGAATTACCATAGCCAAATACATAGCAGACAACCACATTTACCCATTTAACAAAAATACTGTTGACCAGTGTTATCGAAACAATAAAAGTGTCCATACTTATCTATTTTGTTAGTTATCTGAACTTAAAAATATCGAAAACGTCAGGACCGTAATCGTCACCTTTCTTAGTTGACATTTTTCTGAATTGTGTTTTCAATAAGGCAAGCGACTTCTGGTTAAAACTTTTGGTATTTCTTGAAAAACAAGCCTTTCCTTAATAGGTTTCAACCTTGAATTTGTCATAATCTTGAAATCAAGGGCCTAAAAAAAGAATTTACGGAAAAAACGTGTGTCACAAGGTTTGTTTGTCAGTACCGTAACCAAAATGAAAGCTCCCGGGTTTTTATTATCACGGGTAAATATTGAGCACCAATTCGATTTTTCAAGAGTGGCAACATTGCCGAGGCAAGAACAACCACCGTGGATCTCCACTACTTCAGTCTTCGTCGTGCCCTTGACTTGTAACCTTGATAATCAGGATCGTACATTTTGATTCGTCAACACCATAACGTTGGATTTTTATTAATTTCCTTCAACTTATGAATCATCTGTTTTTTTTTTTTAATTTAAAAACAGTTATTAGGGACAACGTAAATTAATTCTGGGTTCCGGAATTCGATCATTATTTAAGAATTTACATTAAATCTTGTCTTAAAATGTCAGCTCCGTAACCGAAATCCCGTCAGAACCGTTACAAAATGTTTTGTTACGGGGCTGACGTTTTGGTTATGGTGTTAAAATTAAGGGTTATTATTCTAAATTTTAACAGATAAGTCGATCGTTAACAATATAATTGTATTAAAAATGCCTACCCAAACTTTGCTATCATGAAAAATATGACTGAGCGAGAAAAAAGACAGAAAAGAAAGCATTGGCGAGCATACACTCGAAAATCAAGATTAAGAAAGGCTGTATTACAAAATCTTTGTACTCCACCCAATACTACCGCATCGCAGAATGAATCCGGCAGCTCCAGACCCGCTAAAAAGAGACGAGCGCGTAAAGAGCGGGCAAAGGTTTATCGTGACTTAAATAAAGAGCGTGGAACTTTAAAAAAATTATCAGCCAAAGGTAAAAAATGCCGAAAACGGCTATAAAGGCTCCAAAAGAAATAAGAGGCATTATTACCAACCTCTCCAAAGAAAAAAACAAACAAATTGCTATTGAGAAGTTGCAAGCAGACTGTCCAGAAAAAACTTCTTTTCGGCGAGGTATTAAAAGCCCCACTGACAAATATGTGTCGGAGCCTGAAAAGTGTGGCAGTTAGACAGGTTTTCTCAAAACTTTTGGGTGGCCGCATATTAAAAAAAATACAAAATGATGATTGAGGCAGAAGATTTTTTGCCGTATAGGGCATACAAAATTAACAATACGAGAAGAAATACAATCACCTTGAAATACGAAAGATCTTTGTGACGGGATGCTATACAAGCTTAAAAAGCTATCAGCACGTTTCTGAAGTCGGATGAAAATAGTTGGCAGTGCCCAGTGACATAACGGCGTAAAGAAACAAAAGCGGTATTTAGTTGACACCCTACATAATATTCACAAAACGTTGGCCCGGAAATAGGGTATTTTTTGTAGGTTCTGGCCATTTTACATTAAAAGGCTCAAATCAGCAGATAGAGAAACATGTCTGTGCATGCAGCATGAAAATATGCGTTTTTTATTAGAATGTTTGAAAAATAATAAAAATAATTAATAGCTCTTTCTTTCTCAAATCCTGAAGATTTAGTCACTGCAGTACCTCAATGAAAAGCGATGATTGTTTTAGTCGACTTTGCAAGAAATCTCAGAGCAAACGAATTCCAAAAGAGTCCTTTTTAGACCACGAAGTACCATATCATCAATGGATTCGAATAAAGCAAAGCATCTTGCTAATTTAAGTTTTAAAAATTTTATATTTAAAATAAAGTTATTTTGTTTAATTTATAATTTTTTTCAACCAAATTCCCCTTATTTATGGTTATATTAAGTGCCAAAGTCAATTTTTCTTATAGATAAACAAATCCATTTTATGATTCACTGTTAAATGAGATTGTGTTGTCAGCACCGTAACGGCTTAAATTTTGAATTTGAAAATTTTAGGCAGAAACTTATTTCTAATTCTGCTAAATCACTAAATGCTTATCAGGACAACGTCTTAAACTAATTTTTAAAAAATCCCAAACATTTTGGTCAACTAAAATTTTTTAAAGTTTGGTTCTCGAAAATGGCAAGTAATCTGAGAATGACCCAAATGCTTATGTATATATTTCATATTTGAGTGTATTTTAATGATTATTACAATTAACAATTATAAAATAAAAAGGAATGTAGGAGTGACTAATACAATGAAGACAGGCTGACATTTTACCAGAAAATACTCGTAAGAGAGTGGAAGTAAAAATACTGGTTTAGGTAAACAAGTATCTGGTAACAGGTATAGAGGACTATTAAAAAATAGTAGTCAAGGGTAGTACGTAAGACGAAGGTAATAGGTAAGAATGTTCTTACTAGTACTGAAGTAGTATGCAAGTATCTCGTCCCTGTTACTTACATCGGTAACAAGGACGCCGCACAGTAGGACGAAACGGTGTTTTTTCTAGACATCGCAATTTGAGCCTCTAAAAATGTTTGCATCGACTTCCAATTTCATAAGGCCATGTTTTCAAGGATGTAGAATTCGAATCTGAAGTCTGTTTTTGTCAATCATTTCAAGATTTTGCTCTGTTAACCAATAGTGTGTCCAAAAATTCAAATTTTTGTTTGTTCGTGTTTTGATTCGAGGGATATTATTTTCTATGATTTTTGATGTGCCTTGTCGAATTAAAAAAATCTGCAAACCGATCAGTTTACCATTATGTGAGGTATACGTGTTGTATACCTTTTTCGTCGATCGGACTTTTTAAATATTTAAAAAATCAGGGTTTGTCGACATTTAAATGAAAAAAAAAACCTATCCTGTTATAATTAATTAACCCCGACATCCCGCGATAATTAAGTAAGTGATGATTTAAAAAAAAAAAAGTTGACTATGGCTTCAAGCTATCGAAACATGTATCTGAATACAGACTGAGTCAGTTGCTGCCTATATGTTTTTATGGCTATTATTGTCATTTGTTAACAACAAACGACTATACAATAACTAAGACTATTTGTGGATCATGTTAAGATCATGGAGCGCAACGAATAAACTGTCTATATAATTTTACCTTCTAATAATATGTACTTTTTTCTTTTATTTTTTTTATTTTTTATTCATTTATATATTTTTTTATTAAATTATTTTTTTTCTCCAATCTTTATGCTATTCATCAATTAGCGTATAAATTCATTTGAAAATTATTGCTTAAATCTCATCTTAACTCAATTATTTTAAATTAAAGTTAAATTATTTTAGTATTGTTCTAAAAATATTTTATGTATTATTGTAAAAATAGTTTGTATAAATAATTATTTAAATATGCGTCATGTCGAGAAATATATGCATGAGAACGCGTAGAAATATAAGCACCTATTGCAGGGCGCCTATTACCATTTCTGCAATGTGGAAAAACGTAAGAAAAGAAAAGAACTAAGACTAAACATTTTAAAATTAACAAAGTACAATTCTAAACTAAACATTACAAATATTGTTTTGTTTTTCATTACTGGGAAAGGCAGAAATAAAAATAAAGATTGATGGTTTAATTAGGTCGAATTACATTATTGGAAATATATAAACTATGCTTAACCACGGGTCAATTCGGCAAATAATGGAACGTATTTATCTCATTAAATACCTAAGGTAAAAGTCTATGAAGTCCATTTTTTGGACAAATCTGGACGTTTTCTTCAACACGCTATAATGTACTCAAAAAATCCTGAAAGTTACTCCAAATGTCATTGTTTTATAAAATCCTAATTCTTTCTAATGATAAAACCATCACTACTATTTTTTTTTTTTTTTTAGTTTGAATAGACTAGTACGAAATAGAAAGTAATTTTTTATTTGAGATTATGAGGTATAATTATCAGTAAAATTTAAAAAGTTACAGAAACAATCGTAATCACTAAATACGATTTCGTGTATTTTTATGTCAATTTTCATTACCTTTTTATTTTAAAAACAGCATTTTCACTACTTATTTCTGAAAAATTTCCACATTTTCTGATTCCTAAGATGTTAGAAGATGGTGCAAAGTGGTCCGAGATTGCAATAAAATAGTTTCAATTTTTAGTGCATGTCTGGAAATTTGGGCCATTCGTACCACTGTGCGCCGTTCAGTCAGCCTATACCTGTTACAAAGTAACAGGTCCAGTAATTTTGAACCACCACTAGTGGCAATTATAATTGCCTAGGCATCCATTTTCCACAAACAATTATATTATTTGATTAATCTATAAAGCAGATATAAATCCTTACAACAGACAAATATTAAAATTACAGATGCTTAAAAATATAAAACTAAAATATAAAGGTTTATTTTTTTTTCATGTGATTAAACTTTTAATAATCAACAAGTATAGACAAAAATTAGAAGAATGAACTTCAGACCTCGACTAACGGTATCTTTAAATCAACAGGTTACAGAAAAAAAAAAAAAAAGGCTAACCATAGAGCGCCCAGGTAAAGAAGGTCGCAAGTTATCACCTGTACTGGTTGATATATTTATTTGAAGGCCTTAACATAAATGCCCCGAAGATTTGATTTTTATTGTTTTTTTGGTACATTAAGGTTTCCTTGGAATGATTGAGAATGAATAAATATTATTGAAAATCCCAGTTTAATTATATAAATCTATAAAGACACTTATTAAAACATAAAATAATTCAAACTTGGGCCATACGGATTTATAACCTTGATTAATTAATCATACTGACAGAGATCATCATTTGTAAATGATATTTTCATATTTTATTGTATAATATATAAATTAAATTAAACAGAGAAATAAAAAAACAGCAAAATAAAAACTTTTAAATCTTTTCTGATTTTAGAAATTAAAGTGCAATAGCCTCCTTCTTTCTTTATTTTTTTTATCTGTGGTCCAATTGGAGATTTCAACATTTAATATGTGATAATAGCCAAATCCAGATTACGTCTATTACTTTCTTTGGTGAACCTTCTTCGATTATAGGACTTATTTTAACATTGATACAGGGCCGGAACTAGTAGATTTTTCAGAGGGGTGCAAAAATCATTTTGCCGCACAGTATAATTAAGTTTATAAATTTTGCAGTAAAAAAAATAAAAATAAAAAAATCAGAAAGAACTAAACAATATTTATTGTGATATTATTATTTTAAAAACGTTTTTAATAGGTTCTTGTTTTTTTATAATCTTTTCAAGTTTTGCCGCCCCCCTGAAATCTGCGGCCCGGGGCACGTGCCCCCCCCCCCCTGCCCGCCCTAGTTTTGGGTCTGCATTGATAAACCACATAATTAATCTACAGTTTCTGAAACCACCATCTTGTCAGTTGGGAGTCAAATTATAACCTATTGACATAATAATTTAAACGAGTTAAAAAGATATTTATAAATAATAAAATCTTAAATGATTTAAAAATCACGAAATGAACAAACCTATTTAAATAAGTTGCAGGGGAAATAAACGGGATTAGTTATTATATTCGTCACTATAGCGCTGTATTCAGTTGGTTTTCATATATCTTTTATAATTATATTGTCCAAAACTAATTATTTTGACTAAATACAATATTGTTTCTACCGCTATTTTACAAATAAAGTGTTTTAGAAAAGTCAGACATTCATATGTTTAGTATCGATCCATAAAGGCTGCCAAAACCTTATCAGAAGAATTAAAACAGCTGACCTGCATGGCCTTTGGGTTCGCTCCTTATTTCTGTCTAGAGTACTACAAGTTCGGCTAATCGGTTAGTTCAGTGCGGGATTGTGTCGTTTGTTTTTCATATCCCGAAAATGTATACAAGAACCATTTACTCCTTTCCGTTACTGTTACTTTTATTGATTTGTTCAGTCAGTGGAAAAGAAGGTAATTAATCATAAATTTGTCTTGTGATTTTTAGCACATTAACTAAATTCTTATTTATTCGTTAAGATATTTTTTTCAAAAGTATCTTGTTGTTTATTTTACAGAATTAACCTTTATTTGATATAAGAATATCATAAAGGTCTGTATTTTTTTTTTTCGGGCAATACCTAATTTCTCTGGCTAAATCCAATTTTTAAGAAACTTGTAAATTATGTGTCTCTTAAGTAATTATCAAATTATATTTATATGATGTTACCGTAGACAATCTTACGTATCTTTTAGTTACACCTTATGTTTCAGACCATTCCGAGTTTCAATTATAAATATATATAGATTTTTTCTAACACATGTATTTGCATGTTTTCCAAGAGTAATATAATTAAACCCTCATTCATTCTATTCTTCATTTCTTAATTTTTTAAAGGTCAAGGATTGGGAGGGGCCATTTAATCTCTCATGTGTATTCAGTCAGCTCAAAATTATTGTTTCAAGAATATAATCAATTTATCATTTATTTAATCAGATCTTTCTAGGTTATGTAAACAAGTATGATTTTTAATCATTATCCACACAAGATTATCTTTTGTTTAATATTTGGATGGTTTTTATCTCTTATATAATTTATGTGGTTAATAATTGTTATAATCTAGCTTAATAATTTTATGGCATTATTTTTTTCTGTATTTTTTAAAACGTTCAGCCAATATATCAAGTATGAATATGTATGTTTCCTATTTTTTCTAATACTTTAGACGTTTTGAACTGGCTAAATACTGAATTTGTTATTGACAATATGTATGAAGCACCCCGATAGTATAATTTACTTTCTTGTTATTTAAAAAAATTAATGGTTTTGAAATAGTTTCTTGACATGGACATGGCAGAAATGTTAAGTAACGATTGTTAAATAACCTATATAACATTTTGACAGGCTCATTAGATATATAATTATTATTACCTCTTAGTTAGTGGATCTGATGCTATAACTATATTATTTTTGTTATTTTACTGTTTTTTTAACTTTAAATGTGTATGACTGTTTATTGCTAAAATGAATTATTGCAGTTGTTACAGGACTTAGTTTCTTTTTATTATGATTGACCAAGATGTACTTCTAGATTGTTTAGAATCTCTTTTTTTTTTTTATGATTTAATATATCATTAATAATAATACATCAGCTTATTTGTTGGTACCCAACTTCTTTATTTTTACCTAAAAATTTATTTTATAATTCATTAATTTAGATGTATTAGAATTAAATTACAATTAAATAAACTGTGTAAATACTTTTTTGTTTCAACAGGTTTTTAAACCATATGAAGTGCATTTTAATGAAATTTGTACCTGTAGAAAAAGTATATTGCCTTTTTTGTAGGCAGATATTTTTTTTCATTTCTCATTCATCGTCCTTTGTTAAATAAATATAAATGAAATTACTGATAGATCCTAAAGGAAGTAATTATTCTCTTAAAGATAATTAATACAATTTTACACTCAACATTTTTTCAATTCTCCAATAAAACTTTCATACTCCTGCAAGAAAAGTTAATTGTAAGTTATTTATATTTAACGAAAACCTATTCTATAATTGGTAAATATAAATAATTGTTTCTCTATAGCCAAATCCTAATAATTCTAATTGTGTTTGTTTTTCCCTATGGAAAGCTATTACTAAACTTCTTTTTTTTTTTATTCGTTTATTAAAAGAAATTTACAACTGAATTACAAAAATACATCTAGTAAATATGCGGTAAACAATGCAAAATAATGAATGACTTGACAAAAACATTACTAAACAGAAAATTACTTTTACCTACTTTTAATATTATTAATATGACTATACTTAGATAAAATAATTCTGGAACATCCATTTAAAATAAAAATGGCAACGACTGTCAAGTCTATAAACTCAACTTTCTCATCTTCTGATCTTTAAATTTTCTCTTAACTTGTAAAACAAGTGTGTTTTTTTCAACTTAATAATGAAATCTGTCTGAATGCAGTAGAACTAGATGTCTAGCAAACATTCTAACATGTCTAGTTTTTATATTTCTAACATGTGAACCGTATGAAATATAAAAACTCCGGCAACCCTTTACTTTACAAGCTCTTCTGATAAGGTGAAGCTGCAGTACCTAACTAATTCCCTGTCTTTGACCCAAGATACAGTGCTCATAACCTTAATAATTCTGATGACTTATAGTAAAGTTCTACTTTATTGTCTTATATTCTTATATATAAGACATTCTATAATTTATTTAGTATCGCTTAATTGCTAGCTTAATGTTATTTTAAACTACTATTTCATTTATCTGATTCTAATGTTTCAGTTGTTTTACTCATGGTATAATCCTATGATTAGGGTAAGGATAAATAGTTATTCACGTTCTTTATTTTCATTTTAAAGTTAAAAATAATTGGTAACAGAATATAGCTATATGCACTAGCTATGTTCACTTAAGGAGACATGATGTCAACCATGAAGAAAACTATTATGAGATGTATTTAAGTTTTACAATGATATAGGTAAACCAATGAAAATCTAGTTTTTCTTTTTTAGATGAACACACATATGTCCGTTTACACCAATAATGTTGGAACAGAGAGAGATGACCATAACTTAAATCTTGTAGGTTTAAAAAGAGGTCATGGTCAATTCAAAATTTATGTTAATTAAAGTGATTAAATAAAATACTCTAGAGCTTGTATTAAAGCCCAAATGCTAAAGAAAAGAAACATATCTCCAAAAATCAAACTTTGATGAAGATATTCTACAATTCCTTGAGAATGCTTACTTTAAAAAATGCTTGTTTAAAATAAATATATATAATTTATGTAATAATGTATTTTGCTTGGGAGCCAGGGCAGAACTGCTTAAGCAAAAGAATAACTTATTTAATATACTTTTTTTTTTTAAATAATCATATTGTTTATCATATTTTAAGAAATTTCAACTGTGGAAAAATTATGTTATGAGGTTATCTGTGTAGCAGCCTATTGCTGGGTTAATGTTAAACCTCAGGCAGGTTTCCTTTCCTAAGGTGAAAACAGTTGGGTCCACCACTACTTTCCACCTGTAAACTAATTTTTTGAAATAAGAATAGTTCATCAGTCCTGTGATAAAAAGGATACTTGTTTTTCTCTACAATTTTGCATGGTGTCCTCCTATCCCAGCGGATGATACTGTCCCACTCTCTTCAGTATTTAGGACTTCACAGAGCACTAGGAATTGATGACATCGACTGCTACTGGATTCTTGCTTTTATTTCCTACAATATCTTATAGACCAATCTACTTGGAGTATATAAAGTATAAACTCGCTCAAAGTAAGATTTTTATATGTATTGGTAGTATATCCTTTAAAATATTCTCTTTTAGTATCTAAGAATTATCTGATTTCTCTAGGAATGAATCAGAATTCCATGATAAAGATAACCAATCAACACATCTGAATATTCCCCATGAGGGTCTTTTTCTTTAACTATTGACTTATAGTATCACTTCCATAATATTTTATCTATTAATTTAGTTTGAATAACTAAATTTCTAATTTTGAATATAAATTTTTAAGGTTTTTAATATATTATTATGTACCCTGCAATTCTCCTTACTGAGATGTATTTTCATTCCAGAGGTTAAAGTGAGAGCTATCTATGATTATGACAATGCAAGGTTTTTGGAGTATAAAGCGACTAATGTCCTCGAGTGTAATATAACAGAATTGCCTGGGCCATTAAGTGATTATGTTTGGACATGGTGTGTATTTTCTTTATTTATATAGCATACTTGTTATGTAATGTATTTAAATTACATTTTATCCATTTTTGTTAAATTTTAACAGTGCTAAATTATTATATCATTCAGAAACTCTTTTTTTTAATTGCAAGTTTTATGCTTCTGACAAATAATCTAACATTAAACCCTCTTTATAGACTTAAATTATAAGAAATTGTTTGTAATTTGTATCTGATTCAACATTTACTTGGTAAACACATTGAACACCTAACTTATTAAGCAAAATTCTCATTCTAATAAAAATTCTAATTCTCCTTGAATCCATTCCTTATGATTCGAAATGCTTAGTGCTCATTGAATATAAAGACTGTCATTGGAGTGTTTAACGATGATTTATTTTTCCTTTAGCAATTTTGAGAAAATTTAAGTCTACTAGAATAAAACTTATTTTTATTAATGATATGATGGTCTGTTTCTTTTTAGTTATATTTTTCATTTTTTCTATTTCTCTCATGGCTTATTCAATTGGGTTATTATCGACTAACCTCATTTACTTACTTCCTAATTTTTATCTGTACTCTTTTATGTTTTTAGATTCACATCATACTAACTGTTTTAACCGTTATATTTCATTGCACATACAGTGGCTCCAAGTCAAAATGATGCACGAGATTATTTAAAGATATATTTGAATAAATAAATAGTTCAAATTATATTACATAAAAAGTAATAATTTATTTTAATGACTTTACATCCTAGTAGCAGGTACTTTGTATATAAACATATAAAAAAGACAAGGATTTAATAATAAAAATAAAACACATTTGCTTACGATTACTTATCTCACAGTGAAAATAGCCATCCAACATATAGTGGAGAGATCAAGAAAAAGCGCATTGCTATAAAAAAAAAAAGTTAATGCACTAGAAAAATTTTAACTGATAGAGATGAAACTTGGATCGTCAGGGAAATTAATGGAAATTCACATTTGAGTGCACCTAAAAAAGCCACGGAACTATCTAAATGCTTAGGTAAACCAGAAAAATAAATAAAAAAATATAATGGACGAGCTCGGAAGAAACCTTTTATCAGCAAAAAAAAAAAAAAAAATCTAAACGTTAGGATACAATTAGGAAATGAATATTTACTGAAAGATCCTGAGGTTTGGACAACTCTAATATTTGTTGAAAGTAAATTTAATATTTTTGGGTCTCATGGATGTTGCTATGTGTGAAGGAAACCAGGAGAACGGCTAGTGAAAAAAATTTACACCCAACAGTGAAACATGGAGGTGGGTGTGTATGGCTGCTTCTGGTGTGGTTAATCTTAATTTTATAGATGGAGTAGTTAACAAGCATGTTTACAAAGACATTTTAAGAGGGAACTTGAAACAAGGTGTGGAAAAGCTGGGGCTCAAAATACAAGTTTGTTTTACCCAGGATAATGACACCAAACACCCTGCCATGTTAGTTATGGAATGGTTTTTATCACTGCCCCAAAGCTTTTAAAACTCAAAACCAGATCTTAATGTGAACACCAGCGGGAAAAATTGGAGGTAGAAATTAGAAAACATAAGATTTCTAGCAAAGAATAGCTTAAAAATTTCTCCTCTAAGAATGGAACAAGGTAAGCTTTAAATTCACCAGAAAAATGGTCGACTCCATTCCAAACAGGCTAAAAGAAGTGGTCGAAAGTAAAGACTTGTCTTTAAGGCGTTGAACTTTATTAATACTATTCAAAAATTTATAAGAAGTGAGGTGTATCATTTTGACTATGAGGTGAAATTCTTATTCATATATTGTTGGTTAATTTTTTTAAATTATCAAAGTTGAATATTTTAGTGTTTATGTTTGTACTAATTGAAAATTGATATAAGTAAACGTGTTGATAATTTTTTGGTTTTGTTTCCAGTAGCCATTTTAGTTTTTCTTTCTCTCTCTCTACTGGATGTATCAATTTCACAGTGAACCACTGTTGATAATCTATTTGACTTATATTACCTATTTGATTCATAAATTTGTTTCTTCTCCTTTGATGGCTCTGCAACTTGTGAAGAGTCAAGGTCTCCCATAGTTTCAACTGCCAGTCAATAATAGTGTCTTCCAGTTTACATGCCAAGGTTTGGTGTTCACCTCCACTTCTTTTGCCTATCTGTATATCTGGGTGGATCTGATATTCATAAATGTTCTTAATATATGTTCTATCAGCTTCCAACAAATATTTCCAGCCAATCTCCATCTGTCAATCTTAATTATTCTTACATCAGCCTGACAATATAGCTCCTGTAGTTCATTTTAGTTCTTTTTCGCCATTCTTGGTTAATACTTAATATCTAATTAAATATTCTTCTTAAAATACAATGCTCTTTTTTCAAACAAATTTTCTGCTTTCAGGCTTAAAGATGATAAAGTTATGGATTACAGTGATAACAGCCATTACATTTTTAACGATAATAAACTTATCATACAAAAGACTTCTGAAGAAGATCTTCGAACATATAGTTGCTTACTTTCTAAAAAGAGTGCACCTAAAGCATATTTGGCTAGAGCAGATATCAAAACTCTAGGTCAGTGTGTTTTCATTGATTGTATGTTTAGAACATTTGAGTTACCTTTTTTAACTTGTAACATTTGCATTGTTTCAGGCATTCCCACAGTTAAAATACTGTCACAGGGGACATTTATTGAAGGCCAAAAGATTACTTTGGAATGTGTTGTACAAGGAAATCCAGTGCCACTTATTGACTGGCGTTTTGGTAAATATTTTTTTGTATTTAATCAGAATCTAAAGGAAGTAATGTAATTAATTTTTGAAGTCCTTATATTTTAAATTTTATTTGTGAAAATATATTGAACTAGCCTGCTATAATAAATAAATAAATTAAGGCTTAGCGAACCCGAAGGTTCGATGCCGACACCACCAACAGTTGACCGCACACTTCCCTCCAAAACCTAAATCCCCCAGGTCGGCCCTGACGCAATCCTCCCATCTTTGTCTTGGTCTACCCCTCGGTCTTTTACCCAACGGCTCATAACTGATTAATTTTTTCAGAATTCGATCACTATTAAACCAAATGACTTTGCATGCCCATTTTAAGCGTCGTGCTGCTATTACTTGAACTATATTTACCGGATATAATTTGTGCAGTTCCGCATTGTGAAGCCTTCTAAATTCTCCTGTTTCGTCATTCCTTTTTTGGGCCAAATATTCTGCGCAGTACTTTATTTTCGAAAACTTTGAGGTGTTGTTCCTCCCTTAATGTCAGCGGCCATGTTTCACATCCATGGAGAACTGTTGGTAGTATGATAGTTTTGTATATCCTAATTTTTAAAATTTTGGAGAGTAAGATCGAACTGAGTAATTTTGCAACCGAGAAATAACAAGCATTACTGGCTTTTAACCTAACCTTTATTTCTTCTTGAATTTCATTTTTCCTCGATATAATAGACCCTAGATATTTGAATTGCTCAGCGTGTTCAAACTTTATCCCGGAAATATGTACATTACTAAAATGTATACATATTCATGGCGAAAGTTTAAAGCCTGCTATACACACCTTTTTTACTATTTGGATATAACTTTGCTTAATCACCGCTTCAGGGAACTTTGGTCCATTTTATGTTACTTACCATCTCTTCTATTATCAGCTTTTTTAAAATAGGAATGTAAAACTTATTATTATAGTACATATATTAGCTTGGTATTATGAAGCTCTTTTAAAAAAAATTATTGCTATTATTTATTTATTTTTTGGTGCAACAGTCCTTAGAGCAGGACCAGCACCTCCTCAATAAGTTTTCAACATCCATCTCAGTCCGCACCCATGTGGTGCCATCCTCTAATTCCCGCCTGACGGAGGTCTTGCTCCATGTCTATCAGCCTTCTAGCCATCTCAATCAGGGCCACCCTCTAATTCTAAAACTTTCTGGCTTTTTAAAAAATGTTAGCTTGTTATAAATAATTGTAATTATACACACCATCTCCCAGGACTATAGAAATACATTTTTATATAAAGTTTATATTTTTTCATGTATTTATTTGCATTTATGGTTCACAATTCATATATTTCATTAGTATTAAAAATCATGATGGCTAAGTTGTTGGGGAAGAGGATCGCCCCATTTTATTGGGGGCTTAACGTCCTTATGAACTCACAATTAGTCCAGGAAGGTCAAGTTATCACTAAAGGTTCCAACCTATTCCAGCTTGGTCAAGACTCATTCCTTGGGTCTACCAAAAAATAAAATTTCGACCCGCCTAGGTGTGATTCGAACTCACAACCTTCTATACCAGGCGCACTGGGACCCTCGCACCATTGCGCTCAGCCATTGAGTCCCCTGCCCCTCCCTATGTTTTTGTCATTGTGAAAACTTCTTTTGAACTTCTTTAGTTTTTAGCAAATTTAGTAATGTAAACTCTTCTGTTTTTTAATTTTATTTATTTATTTTTTTTTTAGGGAATACAACTTTTACAACCAGCACTGGTAGGATAACTTTATTAGATAGCAAGCAAGTTCGGAATGCAATTTTACAAATCGATGAAGCTCAGCTACTTGATCGTGGTGATTACACCTGTACTGCTCAAAATATAGCTACCTGGCAACTTAATACCACTCGGTCAGCTGTAGCATTTGTTCGAGTTAAAGGTAAGGAATTGTTTATACTCAGTTTAATCATAAATATTGATATATCATGTAATTTTATTATTGAAACTAGTTAGCCAATTCGTTTCAGCTTTAGATAGGATTATTTTTTCCATCTTTTGTTGTTAGGAATACCAAAATAACCAATTATTGTTTAAAATTCTCAATGAGCTGTTTTATTCATCTTCTAAGCTTTATTATTCTTCCAGTTGTTACTTGGGTTCATTAAGTTTACTTGAATAATTTATTAAACTAAAACTATTCACATTCTCTGCTTTCATTTTCGGTTAATAGTTATTTAAAGAGTCATCTCATATTTTCTTTGTTTTCGTAAATTTTTCTTTAGCATACATTATTATTACCACTGAACTTGCTTATTTGTATTGATAAATTATCAACATTTAAACAACCCGAATTTACTTTTGCCTCAAGAATAGTTTTAAATTAATTTTTTTTTATAAAGCTATTAAAGTTTTTATCTTTACGGATTTTGACTCTGGGGGGATAATACCCATTGACTGGTAGTGTAGATGCTTTAATATATCCATATCTAAATTCTGACTATCACAGGAAATGTTGATATGATCAGTATTTATATCAGCATCATCTCAGTAAACTTACAAGGGGACGTTTGGAGTTGTAACTCACAGATTTGAATGCCGATTTTTGTGTGGGTAATAGGGACCTATAATAGTGCAAAACTAGAGATATAGCTGCCAATGGGCATTAGGAGCCGAGAAAAAAAATAAAATATGAAAATCACGTTTAATTTTTTTTCTCAGATCTTAGTCAAGATAGAGAAATGATTTTTTCACGTTTAATTGCAATTATGTATGTTATCTGATATAAAAATGCTTTCGTGCTCGAGACACTACCCGTCTTTAGGGTGCTCAAAAATGACAAAATTCCAAGGAAATCCGCTGTAAATCAGCAGAAACTTTTTTTCATGAACAACTGACCTTAAATTTCGATTTAACGCACCATAAAACCCATATATGTGAAATTGTATCAAAATCAAAAAATATTGATCTTTTACCCCTTTCGAGGAGGTTACAATTTTGAAGTTGAGATTTCATCAACAATTTCTAAAGGCCATAACAACTGCTGCGTTCAACCAATTACAATAGTAATAGCATCACAAGAATCAGCATAAATTCTGCTTTTTATCCATGTATATAACATTAGATTTAATCCAGATTTTAGTGGACAAAAACTGATGTGAATAAAAAAATCCGAGGTCAGCTATAACTTGAGATATTTCAATGATGAGAAATCCTGCGACCTCCGAATTTGGGCTAAACTATGCAGTTTTATGACTTCTAGATGACCTTAAAATTTGGTCTTAATCGGTGGCGAAATATGTGAGATAGCACAAATTATTTACATCATATTCTCAGAAATTGACAACCCCTTGCCTATTAAAATCCTACAAAATTTTAAAGGTAAAAATAAATTATTTTTTATTTCGACAAAATTTAGTTTCTACATGTTTTTTGAGATGAGGAAAATGTAAATTTCTGAGAAAATGTAAATAATTTGCGACATCTCACATATTTCGCTACCGATTAAGACCAAATTTTAAGGTCATCTAGAAGCCGTAAAACTGCATAGTTTAGCCCAAATCTGGAGGTCGCAGGATTTCCCATTATAGAAATATCTCAAGTTATTGCTCACCTCGGATTTTTTTATTCACATTAGTTTTTGTCCACTAAAATCTGGAGTAAATCCAATGTTATATGCATGGATAAAAAGCAGAATGTATGCTGATTCTTGTGATGCTATTATTATTGTAATCGGTTGAATGCAGCAGTTGTTATGGCCTTTAGAAATTGTTGGTGAGATCTCAACTTCTAAATTTTAACCTCCTCGAAAGGGGTAAAAAATCAATATTTTTTGATTTTGATAAAATTTCACATATAAGGGATTTATATGGTGCCTTAAATCAAGATTTGAGGTCAGTTGTTCATGAAAAAAAGTATCTACTGATTTACAGCGGATTTCCTTGGAAGTTTGTCATTTTTGAGCACCCTAAAGCCGGGTAATGTGAGCATAACAAAAGTATTTATGTATCAAATAACATGCTTAACTGCAATTAAACGTCATTTCTCTATCTTGTCTAAGAGCTGAGAAAAAAAATTAAACGTGATTTTTGTATTTATTTTTTTTCTCGGCTCCTGATGCCCATTGGCGGCTATAACTCTAGTTTTGCACTATTATAGGTCCCTACTACCCACACAAAAATCGGCATTCAAATCTGTGACTTACAACGCCAAACGTCCCCTTGTTAGTTATTAGATGGGTTACTAGTGTACCTGCTCTCCTTTGGTTCTCCATTCTATTCATCTATAGTAATCTGCAGCTAAGATGATCTTGCATCCTCGACGATGTCATCAGCTAAGTTGAAACGTAAAACAAGAATAAGTATTGTACTCCAGGTGACCCACCTTTCACCAAGGTATTCTTGTTTTTCAGACCTACCAAACTTCATCTATCACTAAACTAATTACGTATCTCCATTACAAAATCTGAATAGATAGAATAGTAATTTCCTATTCCTTGGCCCATTGAACTTCCTTTCTATTAATTGCTGTAATATACCATGAGGCCATTTAGATGTTAATGTTCATCATAGGTCATTGCCATATTGATTGTTCAGACCTGGGGCTTCTATTTTTATTTTGAATCCTTTTAATTTAGATTAGCTTAGTGCATGATGCCCCATACCCAACAACATCTGGAACTATTTGTCCATAGATCTTTATTTCTACCTCATATAGAATGTATAGCAAAGTTTATTGTTTACTTGACTCCTTCAGGTTGGATTTATTATTTTTTTTATTTGTTTAGTCTTTTTCATTTAGGTATTTCTTTTATTTCTAGATAAGCTAGCTGCTCTTTGGCCATTTATTGGAATATGTGCAGAAGTTGTTGTACTTTGTGCTATCATTTTTATTTACGAAAGAAAACGTAATAAAGCTGAATTGGAAGAAAGTGACACTGATCAAAGCCCTGAACAGTAAGTTAATTTGCAAATCACTATTTATAAATAAATTTAAATATTCCATTGTTCAATACAGAAAATTAAAAAAAAAAAAAAAAGCTTATGGTGTAGCTTAAACCTAATCTCATTAGAAATAAATGCTATACTGTTTTGTTAACTACCTGCTTACAGTGGTAGTAACTGTAATATTAAACTGATTATGATATATAAATTTATAAGTTGATTATTGTTAGCTCATCACAATAAAAGGTGGTGTGCAATAAAATCTGATTTTAGAACATTTTTTTATTTTTTTTATTTATTTATTTTAGGAAAAACACTCCTGATCATGGCAAGGAATCTGTGCGACAAAGAAAATAAAGAAGATTGTGTGTCAAACATTAGTTATATGGCCTGTAAAATTACTCTGTTGAAGTAATTTTTGAAAATGTTAATTTTCCTAGGCATAATATAATACACATAATTTATCACTTTTCATTTAAAATATAAAATCACTGTTGGAATGTCCTTTTTTTCTTTTCTTATTTGTTGATAAAATTTAACATTAGTACATACAAGTAGGTTTATGTGAAACCATTTATTTCTGATTGTAATATTTTTTTTTCTCCATTTTAGATTTTTATACATTTGAATATATTATTTTTTTAATTAATCAGATTTTAATTGTATCATTGTTTTTAATTAGTTGTTAATATTATCAATAGTGTTTTATTTACCAGTATTTTCTTCTAAAAATATAGATTATATTTATTTATTTTGGTCATTTCTTGACTTATTGTGAACTTAATTTGTACAAATAATTTTATCCTTATTTCTAAATAATTTGTCTTAGTTTTTCAATTTGTTTTATTTAAATTTATTTAATAAAACATGCTTCCATTTGAAATATCGTTATTTTAAAATTATTTTCTAGTCATAGAATTCTTAATTTTGTTTTTTAAGTAACTAAAGATTTTGGTTCTCACTTGCCTGTTGGCCAAACAAATATCTATCTATATGAATAAAAATATGTAATAAAATACATGAGTTATCGTGATAGTGAAGTTATTGATTTATGTTCCAGAAGTTTATTATTTTTATAATGTACATATTTTTAAATGAAGCAGTTTATATTTGTTATGATTGTTAATGTTTTCATTCTTATTTAAAATATAACTTTTTGTTTTTCTATGCAAAAGGTAATACTTTCATTCTTCATTGATTTCATTGGGTAACATTTTAATTTATAATGCTGCAATTTTGAATTCTGAAAGTAATCAAATTCTGAATGTTATTATAAAGTGGTGATAGGTACCCTTTTAAAATCAATATGTCAAACTTAATTTTTTTTTTTTTTTTTTTTCATTTTTATTAGGCATGATAGGAAATTAGTAGAAAAATTTGTCTTGTTTAACATTAAAAATCAATTACATATTTATTGTTATTACTTACTATTTATCTAGTTATACCTTAATTATACCATTAATCAAGTATTATTTTTATGTATGTGATATATCTTTTAACGTGTTATCATATTGGTATGTTGATGATTAATATAATTTTTTAATTCTGTTAACAAAAATCAAATAACATTTAAAAAAAAAAAAAAAAAAAAAAAAAAATGTTCTGTGTGTCTTACTAACCAACTCAGTGTGAGTGTATATTTCTATTTGTTTGTCTTAAATATAATGTAGCAAAATAGGCTTCTTGAATAAATTTTGGTGGTTTCAAAAAAGGTATTAAATATTTGATTGTATACCAAAGTTTCATTTTATTGATTGAATTTAATTACTTTTGCTGACCCTATATGCATTAAACTAGTAAGACTATAAAGTGGATTTGTTAAAATCTATTTTTCATTTTAACGTTTTATAAAGAAATCAATTTTTATTTAAATTTTGATTTTAAAGCTTTAGAGGAGAGGTTGTTACTGTTATACTATATTATCTCAAATTTAAATAACTTTTATTTATAATCAAATAAGTAATACTTTATTACATAAGTAATGGTTATACAATATTGGTAAGTTATTTAATATTTTCATATCAATTTGTGAGAATGGGAGGTGTTGGTTGGAAAAACCTCATGAACAGTTTTATACTCTGGTTATCTTGAATAAATATACAACGGCTCCTATAGTTTCTCTTTTGTATCTTTATTAAAAGTTACAGTGTTTAAAAAAATTTCTTTTAGGAATTCATCATTGAAAATGGATAATTTTTACTTGACATGTTTATTCAATTTTCAAAATTAAACATTTTTTATCAAGGTCAGAACTTTATAATTATTTTTTTAAACGTTACACCTAAAGAATTACATTTAGAAACTCAATACAGTTGACATTGCCAACACGTTACATATATATACTTTAATATTGTCTCCTAATCTTTATTTATTATTTATAAATTTCGTGAATTATTTTGTTCAAGAAACTGGTAGAGGCTTTGCTATTTGCAACTTGAATTTAAATGTTTGTACCTTTTCTTGAATTATATGCTTATTTTTGTTATATTTCATCCTCTTCTCTAAGAAACAAGATGATAGTCATTAGTTAATGTGGCACCTCTGATTTGAGAATTTTTGAAGAACTTTCATATATGTTGTTTTTGAAACACTTTAATCAGTTGATACCATATCAACATCTAAATGATGCCCATCGAAACATCCAAATAAAATGTATTTTGACTCCCTGTAGGTAACATATTGTTTTGTGACCAACGATTGTACAAGGAAGTGATGTGGTCAGCAATCACGCTCAACCACCAGGTTTTTCCCCAATTAAGGGTTACCACTTTATAGAGACCTTGAAGCCGATCCTCGAAAAAGAAAAAACATAAATTAAATTTTCTGCCTTCAGCTGGGCTGGAACTCAGGCCCCGAAGCACAGCAGTTCAATACCTTACCCACTGAGCTACCCCACTCCTATTAAAAATGGAAATGAAAATAAGGTAACAGATCCAACAGAAATAATAATAATAAGTCGACGCTTTTAATTTATTTCTAAAGGACACATAAGCATTATACAAATAAGGAAAGATCATAGGTCAAAACCATAGAAAAGTAAACGATTTAGTTGAAGTTAATTGATTTAGTACTCTGATATTAAACTACTTTCAGTTAAAATCTTCATACAGTCAATCAATATCTGCATATATTTTTTCAGGCTTAAATTGCAATTAAAATTCGAAGTGTTATTGCAACCTGAAATAATTAATAACAAAAAATAGAATGATTTTATTTATCCTGGTTTCACAAATATCAAAAATAATATGTCCATCAATTTTTGTTTATATATCTACACTCACCATTACTTATTCTTAATTCGAACCAAAAACAAAGCAAATCATAAATTACAAATAAACAAATTATGAACAGCAATATTAATACTCATCTGTCTTCAGCTGAAATCATAATACGAGAATACATCTCTTTCAGTACAAACGCCACGTCCAATATATTCTTAACATCAGGTGACACATGAAACTGCAAGAACCTCCCCCCCCCCCCCCCCCCCCCCCACCTAAGAAATCTCTAATTTTTTTTTGGAACTTAGTTCAATTATTTACATTCCAAAGCAAAGCCAGTCTTTTTCAATTGATACTGTTATTATAAAAAAATTTTCTTAATTAAATTTTTCATAAATAAGGTCTAAAGAAGCTTGTATGAATACAAGCTAACAGTTAAGTGTACAGTAGTTGGAGATATAGTTGTCAATATACGATTTCTTTACATATTGTTTATAAGAAAAAATAAATAGAACTGATGAAGTAAATGGTGAATATTATTAAAACCTTAATTTAATTTTGATAATTATAATGCAAAATTCATGAGGGAAGCAGTTAACTTATAATTAAAAAACTAACTTTTATCTCAACCTCTATACAAAACATTAGGTAGAACATAACCAAAACTTTGAAATGAAAAAACAAAACAAAAAAAAAAACGAAAAAAGAACCAAAAAATTAAGGGGTTTTATATCTAGGAGGGGGGAAGGCTCCCACTCCCAAATTGGTGAAGTTTTGGTTTCAGTACTGGATCCCCAAAGTTTCAAAACTTTATAAATCATTTCCACCATTTTCTCTGCATTGAATGGACTATAAAGCTTTAAAGATAGTTCAGAACATGTTAAAAGTGATTATACAAAGAAAGAATCTTAAGAACTTGAATAACACAACAAAAACTATTTGGTTCTATTGTCTTGTTTTTGAGTTTGTTCATCCCAAATTAGAGTCCTTAATTTAGAATCTCAATAGAATTTAGTGTTAATTCATCAGGTAAAATTAAATTAAAACAGATTATATAATGTAAAATTCAATATAATTCTACAATCAAACAGAAGCTTAAAATAATAAATAAAAATATTATAACACTTCTGAGCGATATGAATATGTAGAAATTCACTGGCTAATACTTCAAAAAGAAATAATAGTAGTTTATTATACTAAATTTTGTTTAAAATATTATAAACATAAATTAACAAAGACAATCACTTGCCATTTAAAAAAGAGAATAACAATGCATAGTATTGTCAGCAACATAACATCTCAAGCTATAATATTTACACAGTAAATAGAAAACAATGATAACATTGACTAGAATTTTAAGTAAATAGCAATATATTAAATTTAATCATTAAGAGTTATAATGTGTAGGCTAAAATATTAAAAAAAGATAAAAATTGCTTGTTAGGAAAAGGCTTAAAATTAATTTATGTTTCTTATATCTATTGTGAGAAATTATGAAACATTTGTATGTTTCTTTTTTATAATCAAAATTAAGTGAGAGAGGACCATCACAAGCTGACATCTCCATACTGTTGATTCCATTTTTCATACATTGCTAAATTAGATGGAGACACACTTCGACGGATTCTATTCAGAGATTGAACAAAATCTTGAAATGTAATCTGTCGTACATTGACTGGATCCAACATCCTTACTTGATCTGCACTTAGCTCTGAAAAAAATAATAAATTGAGTTCTAGGAATATTAAAGGAGTTTTACCTACATCTAAAGAGCAATTTGAGTACCATGATCAGCCTAGTATTTTTATTTCACTGCAGTCATGATACATGGAGATAACTTTTGATATAACATACAATAATGTATTTCAAAGTTAAATTTAAACAGTAAGTTGCTCTTTTTCATCATGAACATTCAATAAAGAACATTGACTTGCTAATTTACTTGTGATCAGAAAAATATACCACTTATTAGTGAATGATAAGAGTCTCAAATGGAATTTCAACTTCAAGGAAGCAATATTAGAAATCCAACCAAACTTTTTTCAGAACAATCTTCACCTGGAAATTTAATATTTCTATACTGTTTCCTATTATCCTTAAGGCAAATATTTTATAATACAGAATAGAAAAACGCAGTTTAACAGCTTTCAAAAGTCGCTTAATTTCAAACCAGCTAACAATTTCATCGACTGTCTTAAGTTGTATTTTGGTAGAGCAGAGAATATACATGTAAATTGATCACTTCAGTAGGAATAATCAAAATATTTATTAGAGTGTATGCAAGTCAGTGATTTTGATTCCAAAAAATTTAAAATTCATTAGGATCCACAATATGGAATTTCCTTTACCCAATTCATTTAAAATAAAATTGAAAAATGTCACTAGAAAGAAAATTCATACTGACAGTGGTATTACTTCATTTATATATGTATCTGCACATATGTACATTTAAATATCCTTTATCTCAGGTCATTGCCAAGTTGTCTTAAGTCGTAATCATGTCCTTTCCAATCTTCTCTTGGACACTTCAGAGTTTCTCAGCTCAGGTTTATTTTGTCTATATAGAGCACATTACCGTCCTCATGAAACATTTATGCTAATAATTTCAAAATTTAACTGTTCTTTACTCTCCGCAAGCTACAAGAAGGATTGCTGAGTACTAAAATGGCATCAAACAAAAAAGGTATTTATTTTAATTATTGTAACTCAATAGTATGCAGATGTTATATAAATAATAGATTTAAAAAAAACAAAAAAAAAAAAAAAAAAAAAAAAAATGAAGGAAGAAAATATCAAAAATTAAATTTTTTGGAGGAATCAGGTTTGTTGTGGTCTATTAGTGCTTCACGATTCCCTGCTGACTCTTAGCATAGTATGTACAAAGGACTGTCAACTTCACCTTCAGACACTTCAATGTTGACTGTAAAGGCATTGAAGCATATCTTTCTTGGAAAAAAAAACAACCTGTACCTATCAGTTTACACTACTCTTGGTGACTCTTGCATGATAAAGATTTTGGGAAGTTTGTGAAGCAGGGTCGTTAGTGGAGGTGGCATCTCCTAGCCCCACTCTTCACCTACCTGTTAAGAATGATACATTACATCTTACATCATAATTAATTAATTACAGATGTAAGTAGTTACAATGGCCTCACTTTAAATGTGATGAAAATAGTATAGTTGACTGTATGATATAATGGTTGAAGAAGATGGTCAGGGATGCAGTCAGGTTTATAAATTACACATCCAAGGGTTAAGAAAACTTATATAAGGAGTGCCGACGTTTTTACCTGTCATGCAGGTCTTTTTCCTCTAAGAAGACCTGCAAGGCAGGCTGAAACGTCGGCACTCATTATATAAAGTTTTTTAAAAATTTGGGTGAGTAGTTTATAAATCTGACTGCATCCATGACTATCTTCTTCAACCTTTAAATTACAAACTTATAATTTAAAAAAAATTAGGAATTTAAAGAAATGTTTCAATTATTTCTATTTATGTAAATTCCTTATGCAGAAATGTTGTATCACTAAATGCAAACGGGAGAAAGATTTCTGATAGTAAAGCAGTCATTTTTTAACCAATATTTCAAATAAAATTATATAATGTGAGTTATATAATTACCTCTAATAGGTGCTAAAGCTGCATCTTTGGCGAGAGCTGTTATGTCACTACCAGAATATCCTTCAGTTAAATGAGCAACAGTATCGATTTCTGTTTCATTCAATGGATTACCCTGGCGAGAAAGAAGTCTTCTTAAAAGTACTGCTCTGGTCCTTGTATCAGGCAAACATACATAAACTCTTTTAGGGAATCTCCTATAAAACGTCAAGAGTTAAAATTATTATTGTTCATATATGAATAAGAAGGTATTAAAGAGAGTCTCCAAGCAAGTTTTCAAGAATATTCTGTAGACCTTCAACAAAATAGTAGAAGAGCATAAGAATGACTTTAATAAATCATAATAAAAACTTTTCCTCATAGAAATACTGCATTTAAAGAGTAACAGAATCATATAGAGTAAAATAATTTTTTTCTGGTAGAATTTATAACAGATACCTAGTCCATTTAGGATCAAGCACAAACAAATGTATCTAAAATTGGTAATAAATAATTCTTCATTGCATGATTTCTAAATCATAAAGTTATCAAAAAAGATTAATAATCTTTCCTTAAAACAATACCTTAAAAGAGCTTCATCCAGTTCTTGAGGTCTATTAGTAGCAGCCATTATTAGCACACGATAGTCATTACTCGCAGGTAAACCATCTAATTCTACCAAAAATTCAGTTTTAAGGCGTCTACTAGCCTCATGTTCACCTTCTTTACGTTCACTTAGCACTGAATCTATTTCATCAATAAATACAATTGATGGCTGTAATAAATAATAGAACCCAGTTAATTGAAATCAACAAAAATATAGTTCCAAGTACTAATATATCATAGTGAATTCCAACTCAGAGATAGCATTGTTATATTTATAGCCAATATCAAAAGAGAAAAACTTGAAAGAAAGACTCAATCACTTTGAAACAGAAATGAGTCCTTGAGGGGCCAAGTATCCAAAGACCAAGTATAAAAAGATTATGATTTCAATAGCTTTCTAGATGAATTAGAAAGGTACCTCAGAGAAATTATTAAAGCCGGGAGATAGAACAATATGGATTTTGAAGGAACAACATAAAGAAGACTGATGCTTTGGCAGAGAGACTGAAGACACCAAAGAGGAGCTGAGGTAGTAGTGTCAACAGAGCCCAGTGATTACAAAGTCTATTGTGAGAGATCATAGTAGAAATGTTAAGAACACATGCCTGTCCCCAGTGTATGTTCCATTGTAATATATATTAGTAAATAATCAATCATGGCAGCGCAAATGTATATTGAATGTTTATATAAAATCTTGTTTACTTAAATAATAATTTTAACATGTCCACATTAGTAAACAAAGTCCATATTACAAACTGACTAAATACTCTATGACAACACTATTTAAAATTATTTTACATAAGACCTAAGTTCCTACTTAAAGGAATAGTTATGAAGTAGTAATTCGTTAATTGGAGAACAAAGAATTAGGAGAATTCCACTGTAACACTCTAAGGACAATATCATTTGTTTAAAAATAGCATGGTCAGTTACTAAGAATACACAATCTAGGGTCATCTTCACTAGATAGCATCATAGGGTCAATTGCATTAAAGAGCTTCAAGCAGGTACAAATGGCATAGTGCTACCAGCAGACTAGGGCATGTAGTATAGGAAAATATTTCAATTGCACAAAATATAAGTAACCACAGAATCTCGGTATAGAATCAGTGAAAAAACACCAGATGAATTAGTTGAGGTCAGAGTTGGGTAAAAGTTAGTTATAACAAAAGGTTAACAATAGAGATAAAAGATCAAATAGTCGGCCCAGCTGATCATCGTTTCCGTAGGAGTTCCGGTGACATCGGTAATGTTTTTATAGCTTTATAGCCGTTTGTACAAGTAGTAGCTATTTTAATTAGGTTTTTTTAATCTTATATTTTTTCTTCATTTTCCCCAAATGAGCTTGTTTTCATGGACTGAATGTTTTTGGAAAAATAAAGCAAAAGCTAGCAATTTACTTTAGTTAACTTAAGATAAGATGTCGAGTTTATAGACTTACTGATGAAACCGTAATATGTACACACTTATATCACAAAAATGGCTTAAATTAACTGTAAATAAAATGTACATAAATTGCTAAAATAGCAGTTTCATTTTCTTATTATGTTACATTTCAATTAAGAATTAATATTTTTTAATAGTGAAACAAAACCAAAACTTTGATTAATAAATAATGGTAGGTTATGGAAGTTCTTTATTCAGTATTGCAGAAGTTATCAAAATTTTTTTTTTTTGTTAATATCATAAGCTTTCTTAAAGTTACATGATTTATTAAAAAAAGAAAAATTATAATCAATTTAGGCCCATCTCAAGTTAAAACTTAAATTAGTTGTCAAGATGATTAAAAACTAATTAGTTTAATAATAGTATATTATTGTCAACTAATAGAAAAATGGGAATTTCATTAGTATTCATTTAATATATTTGTTAGAACAGAAAGTTGAAATAAATTTTACTA
Organism: Euschistus heros; assembly: GCA_003667255.2. Classification (NCBI taxonomy): domain Eukaryota; kingdom Metazoa; phylum Arthropoda; class Insecta; order Hemiptera; family Pentatomidae; genus Euschistus; species Euschistus heros. The sequence goes on along the minus strand of RCWM02000050.1, from coordinate 1,457,510 downwards.
CACGAATAATAAAGAATAGGATTTATGAATCAAATTCTAATTAGAAAATTGAATTTATTTTTTTATTTTAAGAGAGATTGGGGGCAGGGGAGTAGTAAATTGATTTTTCACATACTTTTTGACATACTACCAATTACTACCAGAGGGTTATTGTACACATGATTGGTCTGATATTTTTTAAGGAATAGTCATTTCCTTCATTGTCCGAAACAATCTATTTCTCAGAACTGAATCATATTATGCCTCATAACCAATGGTTAGTAGCCACATAGTGTTTTGGTATTCCTCCATTTTCTCACACATCATTCACAGGGAGAAGATTTGATCAATGGTGGGTCATGATCAATCTATTGGGCATGAAACCTCCTTCGTAATTTTCCAGATTCAACATATGGGAATAGACGGCTGTATATGTTGTATATGTTGTATACAGACAAATGCAGGTTGATAAGTAGATATTGGTATGGTAAAGAATAACAGCCAGTTTGCAAAATCATTCTTATATGAGTATTCTTTCATGAATAAAACACTGTTATTTATAAAAAAAAAAAAAGCTTGAATTATGTATTAAAAAATAATGATATCGGTTCTTTTAAATATGCTTTTTGAATACCACAGAAAAAAAATTAATAACATTCAATACAAATATCATATTATTAAAAGCAATGAAAAAACAAATAAGACAAGGAGTGAAGATAAAAAGGAAATAATTAATGAGCAGTATCAAAGATTGTCAGAAATCACATGGGAAGGAAAAGAAAAAATTACTGAAGACAAGGATTTTAGCAAATAGTTCATGTTATGGACTTAAATAGAACCTGACTGGAAATTCAAAATGCAACAAAACTTGAAAAACAAATAAATCACAACATTCAGAGAACTCTCATCTTCTAGTATGCCAAGAATGTAAGAGAGATAATGAACTTAACAGATCAATATATAAAAAAAAAAATATGCATGAAATAAAGTACAAAAGACATAATTTTATAGTTCAGAAGTGGAAATGAGTAGGGCACATCAATAGGAAATACACCAGAAAATATGATAACAAAAAACTACTAAATGGTACCAACCAATAGGTCATTCTAATGGTCACAAGTACTACTACATAGAATTACTAGAAGGAAAAGACTACTATACATTTATTTAAGGAAGATAAAAGTAAACCAATTAAGATGGCGAGAAAACATTAAAGATTTACTTACAAGTCTAGCATATGACAGAATATGGGTCATTTTCCCTAAAAGAAAAAATGACTTGTTGTTAATTTAAAAAAAAAAAAATTAATTTTACGAAAAAAATACAGCTTCTGAAGCATTTAGTAATATTATTACGGCTATTTTATTTCAGCAAAATTTTGTTTAAAATAATATCAGGAAAATATATATTATTATTATTATTATTATTGACCGGCACAATGAATCAATAAAACAAATAATACAATAATCAAACAAAACATGGAATTAATGAAAAAAAATTAACACAAAAGTTAGTTTAATTCAGGAAACCAATGCAATTCTAAATATATATTATGCAATTTTTATTCAGAGTAAAAAAAAAGATAAACTGATCAGGACACTGATCATTCAGGATATCCATATTACATTGGTAACATTATTTCCAAAATTTTTATTTTCAAATCGAACAAAATCCTTGTACTTAAGTTCATGCTAAAACTTAGTAATAATTTAAAAAAAACATTTATTCATTGCAGTGGTATGATTGTATTAATTCGAAATCCACTTCATTCTTTGATTGACAAGGATGTTAATATGACAAGAACATTAATCTCTTAAAGGCACAATTTTTTTAATATTAAAATCTTTATTCACATCTGTCATAGAAACATAATACTTATCAGAAAAATGGTAACCATTTTAATAGTAGCATAAATAATATTATGCTAGGCATGAATGAGTGTAGTTATCACCCATTAGAACCTCTTACCCAAAATGAAGAAAAATAATTAATAAATTTAAAAAAAATTATTAAATGCAAAAAAAAAATATGATGCAAATCTGGCCGAAATAAGAAATATGAAGATCCAAATAGGCTTTAAACTTAACATAACCTGTACAACACTTGATGAAGGATTTCGGGTTCAATATTCAGTAAGGATATTGATGATACTCACTAACAATAATACAAGGAAGTGAAGTGGACAGTATCCACAATTAACTGCCAGGCTAATTTTCCAACCAAATTAATGCCAGATAACCACATCATAGAGGCTGGGAATATCCCAGGAGATTCTGTAGGCCCTCGAGTCAATCCACAGGTAATATATCGTCGCTTAAGCCATGGGATCAAGAAACTGGAAATTACAACATTACAAAATCTAAAAAAACTTTCAAAAATTCAGTTTTATGTGGAATATATTTTTTGAATGAGTTAACCATGGTTTTGAGTTGTTATATTTACCTATATTCAATAAAAAACTGAATTTTTAATAGGTTTTTTTTGGATTCCGGTAATGTTGTCATTTTGGAGTTACTTATTCTCACAGCTCAAGCGAGGAGATACAAGAAAATAAATTTCTTTTCTGAATATGAACCTGAGATTGATGCCAAGGCAGTGTTATTTGTTTTTGTTGCAGGTACACTGCCGTAGATAATACCTAGTTACATGCAGCAATGATAAATAATGGCTAACTTAGATATGTACATGGTCGAGACTGCCGTAATTATCTAATTTTTATTATGTGTATTGTTATTATTTAATTTTTTATTATTTAAATATACTGTAATTATGTATTACAATAATAACATGTTTTTTTATATAAAGTTTATATTTAAGTTAAGGTTATATTTGAAATATATTTAATCTTTGTTTTTTCATCTATGTAAAATAAAGTTAATTGAAAATCATACTCATTATAATCATAATTTTATACTTGCGGTTTTATGGACCTTATTTTGAGACCCAGCAGTGAGTACAGGCCTCAGGCATAACTCTGGCCGCCACGGACTATGTTAATTGTATGTACTTCTATTTTGTAAATGGATATGAAAATAATTGTTATTATCTAATTTATTTATGTATAATTATTATATTGCATTATTATTTATGGATATTATTGGAAGTTTTATTGATAGCATTTTTTTTATAAATAGCTGCGTTTCGTTTGATAGTTTTAAGGTATTATTAGTAAATTGGCCTTTGAATAGAATATAAATATTTTTTAATAGAATCATCTTTCTGAATAAACTATAATGAAATATTTATTAGTTGCTAAAATAAAATAATAGAATGTAGATATAGAATTTAGACTAACCTTTATTATTGGTATTTATAGAAATAATTTTGATACACCCTTTTTGTTTAAGCAAGTTTTGATAATTTTAAGTTGTGTAAAAGATTTTACATGAAATCCAGGTTGAATAAGGTAAAACTTAGTTACATGAATAAACCTATTCACACATGCTGGAATTTATTTTTGTAATAGAAGAGATGAAAGATTAACTCTTGATTTTGAGAGCCCAACAGCCATTAAACTTGTGATTAAGATGCCCAGTGTCTTGCATACTGAGCTATCCCTAGATTAGCAATTTAGTCCAGTGGCTCCAGAGAAGGTGACTGTTGCATGGAAATTTTTACAGCAAATTTTTGTTCTGGGTGTTTCCCTAACTCATATAGATCATTTTAAACAAGGGTACACCTTTCTGATATGGGGAGATTTTTCTCAAGATGGCCGCCAATATCCGCCCCAATTACATCAGGAAAATCCACATATCTCTTAAACTAGTCGCCCAAGCTAATAATGCTCAAAACCCTTTTTTATAATGAATAAATGAATTTTATTATTTATATTTATTTTATATATAATTTAAAATTTCTATTTTTTTTATTTCGCCTTTACATCCTTTTGTACTCCGACTAGGGCAGGAAGTGTACAAAAGGAATTAAATATGTATCATATTTAATTTTATAATTTAGAACAGGAGAATATCATAATTTAATCTCAGAAACACCTGTTTACAGCAAACACCAATTTTGCAAACAACAACCAATTAGAACACTATTTTTATTAAGATTAGATACATGTATTTGAGCACTAAACAGTATATTTACAACTGGTCGATGTACCACATTTGCGAAATTTAGAACATGAGATAGAGATACATGCTCACTTCTTTTGAAATCCGCAAGTCTTGCAAGAGCATGGGTCATCTGGAATGCTGAGTTCAATAATATTTGGCATCAACCATGATCCAAGTTCTTCATATTATATCCTTAGTATGAAGGATCAAGATGTAGTGAATTATGGTCTTCCTACAGGTTGCATCACCGAGCAGTTATAAATATGTTCTTTTTATGTGCAGATAAACACTCGAAGATGCTGTAGGAAGAGCTTTGTTAAATCTAACTTTTTTATTTGGTGATACTTAGTTGTTCGAAGCTCATTCATGTTATTAAAGCCTTTGCTCAACTGTCAACTATTCCTAAGCTTTATTATAATTAATTATAAGAATTTATAAGATAATTATAGGAAACAAGTTTTCATAAGATAGTGCATTCTCTTAAAGAAGCTGATGAACGATTATTTATGCACATTGATCATGCAATCAACACCATGGGTAAAGAAAATATTGTAATAATATCACTTGATACAGACGTATTTGTATACGTAGTGTATTACTTCCACAAAGTGTTTCACTCTAAAGGATTAAAGCAATTATAGATTCTTTTTGGGACTGGGCAAACCTCAGGATTTGTTCCACTTCATGACCTATCTAAAGCTTTGGACAAACAAGTTATGGAAATTCTGCCTTTGGAAATTCTCACAAACTGAATGCAATACAACTAGAAAATTAGCAACAGAACACTCTGCTCTTACACAAGCCAAAGACTGAGCATACCTTATACAAGATTTTGGAAAGGAAGAGCTGACAGATAATATGAATCATAAATGTTGAATATTCGCGGTCTTTTGACCTTTTAAATTTCCCGGTTTTTTCGCTGTTCCTTCGATGGGGGCACTCCTGGTGGCAGGATTCACGAATCCTCACTCTTTTCTCTACCGCCGATCTGAGCAGATGCAGGAACTTCGGCTCTGCAATTTCTTTCATTTCCTTTTCCTATCCTGTTCACAATTATCTCTCACTTTACCTTGCAGTCAGCCGGTAAGTTCTCCTCTACATGCGCACAGTTCTCGCCGCCAAGGTAAGCCAAACTTTAATCATTTTCGTCCCATCACGGTTCTCCCTCATGAACCAGTCCCCAATTTCAAAATACAGTCCACTATTCTAAACTCATTACATGGTCCTCCGGCCGAACCTAAATTAAATTATCGTTTTTGGTCGAAAAGATTGCTAAAAGTATCGTTTTCTCTTATCGCTCGCTGCTTCATACTTGGTTTTTCTTGCATTTCTCATTTCGTGGGTGGAGGAAGGGGTCATTTGTTGGTGCTTAAAGCTTTTATTTGCTCTTATTTTCGTTGTTTGCCAATTATTTTTGGTTTGCTTAACAATAAATTGCGTTTCTCGGGTTAGCGGGTCGGAACTTGCACACACTTGCCGGTTCTTTCCTGCTCCAGCACACTTTGCACTTTGCCTATTGCGCATTTCTTGTGTTCTTTTGCTTAAATTTTTCGCTTTTATTAATTTCTTCGCCTATATTAACTCGTTTAATATTATTTGCTCATATTGCATTTTCTCTTTTTTTTTCGTATCTCCTTGGAGGTATAACCTGTACTTGCTCGCTGGAAATTTTTCGCTTTTCTCGTCGTTTTCTCCTGGAACTGTTATCTTTTGGCATTTTGTGATTTCATAAGTTATGGATATTCACGTTCAAAGTCATATTTGCTCTCTTAAGGATTTCCTTAACTTGCTAGGGGATAAAGCCAAACCTGGTATATCGGCTACCGCCTTATCAGTCATTAAAGAACGACCTAATTTGCTTGAGACTGAAGCAAAATCCTTTTTTCAATCTGCCTTGGATAGTGCTGAGGACAAAAGTGTTATTGGGGAACTCCAGTCTGAACTCATGGACTTCACTTCTCAGTGCTTGGAATTAAGCTTGATTATCTCTCATTTGACTCCTTTAAATGACAACTGTGGTAATATCAGTCAGGATTCCCAGCTCAATAGTGCAGCAGGTAATTCTTTATTGCATTCTCTTCCAAAAATTCAAATTGACAATTTTAACGGCAAGGGTGATTTTGATTTATTCAATTCCAAATTTCAAACTTTAATTCATCAGAATATAAGCTTATCTGTGGTTTCTAAGTTTCATTTTTTGATATCTCTGCTTGAAGGAGAACCTCTAAGGTTGATTAGAGCATATCCTATTACTTCCGAAGGGTATGATGCTGCCTTAAATCTTTTAATTTCTAAATATCAAAATAAAAGGGCTTCAATTAATCAGTGCTTGGACAAGATATTGGATATTTCTTCCATTGCTGCCAATGTAGCTTCCCTCCAGGGTTTTCTTGATACTTATCTTACCAGTGTTCAAACTTTAAAGTGCTATCAAGTAGATATAGAGTCGGGGAATGCTGAGTTGCTGGTTAGATTACTTCTTCGGAAATTAGATAAAACTCTTCGCTTGAGATTTGAGCAGAATTTGGGTGGAACCTTTCCCAAACTGGATAAATTAATCAGTTTCATAAAAGACCAATTAAATGTTTATAAAAATTCAGAGCTCTCTAAACCTGCTACTGTTAGTTTGGTCCCAAAAAGGAATATGTCTTCCTTTCATACTGCTTTGGCGGACACTAAGCTTGTGTGTATATTTTGCAAAGGTGATCACAAAAAATATGCTTGCCCTCTTTTCTCAAGCCTAAATGTTAAGCAGCGCCATGAGAAGGTAAAATCACTTAAGCTTTGTTTTAATTGCTTGTCCAAACATTTTAACCATCAGTGTAATTCTGTAAACACTTGTGCCAAGTGCCATAAACGTCACCATTCTCTTTTACATTTTGATGAACCCAATTCTAATTCTTCATCTAATGCCCATAAAGCATCTCCAAGTTTTAAGCCTGATGGGCATTCCACTCTTCATGCTTCCGATTCTGTTGAAGTACATTCGCTTAATGCCTCGCTTGCCATGCCTACGAGTCCTGTTTCTCTTTCTCATAAGTCTAAAAATTTGTCTTCCACACCAAATGTCTCACTTGCTTGTGAACAGTTCACTTCAACTGTTTTACTCGCTACAGTTAAGGTTAGGATTTTTTCTTCACCTCATAATTACATTATTGTGCGTGGCCTGCTGGACCCAGCGAGTCAAGCTAGTTTTATTACTGAGAGATGTGCTAAGCTTCTTAATGTTTTTACCCCTCAACCTTGTGACCAATTAAATGGTGTTTCTGTTGTTCCTGTGAAACCTCTTGGATATGCCAAGCTAGGCGTTGGTGATACTGATGGAAATACTATTAAGGATGAGCATTTATTTATGGTTCTCCATAAAATTACAAATGATTTACCTAGTTCTCCTATTGCACCTTCAGTTAAGGAGTCCGTAGCCCAGTATCCCTTAGCCGATATTGAATTTGATGTCCCGTCCAGGGTAGATGTGTTGCTTGGCGCCGACGTATCTGCTTTTATTTTGGAAACCAGAGTTGCGTCTCTCGGGGAGGGTATGCCATTTCTTTATAAGACTTGTTTAGGGTATGTTCTTATGGGTTCAGCTCCTGCACTTGCTTCCACTCCTGGGGAGGTGACAGGTCTTATCACTTGCCATGTTTCTGATAACAAACAGGTCTCCAATCTCATCAAAAAATTTTCTGAAATTGATCAACCGCCTCTTCTCCCTCCTAGAAAAGATGATCTTCTCTGTGAGCAAATTTATTCTGAAACCACGACGAGAGATTCCGAAGGTCGTTATATGGTGCACTTACCTTTTCGCCCTACTGCATTGCCCCTAGGGGATTCAGCCAGTACTGCTCGCAAATGTTTTGTTTCGCTGGAGAAACGTTTTTCCAAGAATCCTGATTATTTCATGAAGTACCGGGAATGCATCGATGAGTATTTACGTGCGGGCCATTTGGTGCCTGTTGATAATCCAGATGTCTTAAAAGGTCCACATTATGTATTGCCACATCATGGAGTCTTCAAGCGCCACGGAGATACTGAGAGTATTCGGGTGGTTTTTAATGCCAGTCAGCCCACCTCAAATGGTTTGTCACTGAATGATGTCCTGCTTCCTGGACCTAAGTTGCAGAATTCTATTCCTGATTTGCTTGTGAGTTTTCGGATTTTTCCTTATGTTTTCTCTTGCGATATTCGCCAAATGTATCGTCAGATAAGTTTGTATCCACCTCATCGCAATTTTCATTTGGTTTATTGGCGTGAAAACCCTTTAGAGTCTCTTCGTTTATACCAGCTCACCACAGTTACTTTTGGTGTCGGCCCTTCAGCCTTTCAGGCCATTCGAACCCTCCAGCAGTTAGCTTTGGGTGAAGGTTGGAGGTGCCCTCGTGTTGCTCCCATGAAAGTTTTAACTTTGCCTAAGCTAGAGCTTTGCGCAGCATATTTGCTTACTCAAAATTTTGATTATGTCTTTAATTTACTTTCTAAAGAAATCATCATTTCAGAAAGACTTTGCTTTTCAGACGCTACAGTCGTATTGGCCTGGCTTCGTAGCTCTCCTCATATATTTAAAACTTTTGTGGCAAATCGTGTGGCTCATATTCAGGATCTTACCCTTATGAATTCCTGGTTTTATGTTCGCTCCTCGTCTAATCCTGCCGATGTGGCTTCCCGCAGTGCTCTACCTTTAGAGCTATTGAGTCATAAACTTTGGTTTAATGGGCCCGAGTGGCTTTCTGGTCCCCGTATAGTTTGGCCTGTTAAGTGTTCTGACCCTAAGTGTTCGGAGTCAGATTTTAGCCAAGAGTTAAAGGCCGTGGAACTTGAAAGCTTGGCCGTTACCTCTGTTCCTACACCTTTTTACACCAAATTTTCATCCTGGGTCCTTCTGTCCAGAGTGGTGGCATGGATATTGCGTTTTACTCATAACTTAAGAAAGCCTGTATCGGAAAGAGATTTGTCTCGAACCTTGAATATTTCTGAAATTACATTTGCTCGTAACCAAATTTGCAAAATTGTTCAAAAGGAATCCTTTCCCAATATTTTTGATTTGCTTTATTCTGGAAAAAATATTCCCAAGCAGTATGCTGTGCTCAGCCCTTTTATTGATAATGAAGGATTGATTCGGGTGGGTGGTCGTTTGGCTAACTCAACTTTGTCCCTTAGTGCCAGGAATTCCATTTTATTACCCAAGAGGCATCACATCGTAACATTGATTATTAGTTATTATCACCTGAAATATTTTCACGCTCGTGCCCATCTGTTGCAATCACTTATTGCTTCCTCCTTTTGGATAATTTCCTTTCGTCAATCCTTGCGTTCTGCACTCTCCAAATGTGTTACATGCTTTAGAGTCGAGCCTCGAAATAAGCCTCCCTTTATGGGTGACCTCCCTGAAGACCGAGTTATCCCCTCTCCACCTTTTTCACGCTCTGGATGCGATTTTGCTGGACCCTTTATAATTCGCTCTTCTACTTTACGCCAAGCTAAAAGAACAAAGTGTTACTTTGTGGTGTTTGTGTGCTTTGCTACAAAGGCTATGCACGTAGAAGCTGTCACTGAAATGACCACGGCTGCCTTTTTAGCCGCCTTGTCAAGATTTATTGCTCGCCGCGGTATCGTATCTCATCTTCATTGCGATTGTGGAACTAATCTGTGGTCGGGGCTGCCAATTCTTTGAACCGCACTTTTCGAGAGCTTTTGAAGGCCGATTCTATGCAACTTCCGCATTTTGGTGAGGAGCACAAAGTTACCTTTCATTTCAATAGCCCTTTGCATCCTTCAAGTGGTGGCCTTTGGGAGGCAGCTGTTAAAAGTATTAAACGGCATTTAACCATTTCTTTACAGAATCATGTTCCTACCTTTGAAGAATTCAATACATTGTTGATCCGAGTGGAATCTATGCTGAATTCACGTCCTCTTACTCCGCTTTCCAATGATCCTTCCGATGTCAATGTAATCACACCTGCTCATTTCTTGATTGGGCGCTCCTTGTGTGTTCCCCCTGATGATGCACAATTATATGAGCAACCATCTCTCAAGTGTCGATGGTTATGTATTCAACACATGTTTAATGGTATTTGGAAGAGGTGGAGTAGGGAGTACTTGCACACCTTGCAACTGAGGCAAAAGTGGTTTGTTCATTCGCCCAATTTGGGGGTTGGCGACATGGTGTTTATAAAGGATTTAAATTTGCCTCCGCTTCAGTGGCCTATCGGGCGCGTTGTCAAAGTTTTTTTTCCGGGGTCTGATAATGTTGTGCGAATTGCCAGGGTCAGGACTTCTCGTGGAGAATACACTCGTCCGGTTTTGCGACTTTTTCCTCTTCCTTTGGATGTCAGGGATGCCTGCGGTGTGTGCGAGGTCTGACCCCTTGATTTCGTTAGTTCGTTTATTTTTGCCAATTAACCCTTGTTTGAGTTTTACTAATCTTTGTTATCCAGCGTTTTCTTCTAATTGCATGAATACTAACAAATTACACCAAAAAAAAAAAAAAAAAAAAAAAAAAAAAAAAAAAAAAAAAAAAAAAAAAAAAAAAAAAAAAAAAAAAAAAAAAAAAAAAAAAAAAAAAAAAAAAAAAAAAATGTTTTTGCTTATTGAAGCTTATACGCTTCAAGGGGGGGATTATGTTGAATATTCGCGGTCTTTTGACCTTTTAAATTTCCCGGTTTTTGCTGTTCCTTCGATGGGGGCGCTCCTGGTGGCAGGATTCACGAATCCTCACTCTTTTCTCTACCGCCGATCTGAGCAGATGCAGGAACTTCGGCTCTGCAATTTCTTTCATTTCCTTTTCCTATCCTGTTCACAATTATCTCTCACTTTACCTTGCAGTCAGCCGGTAAGTTCTCCTCTACATGCGCACAGTTCTCGCCGCCAAGGTAAGCCAAACTTTAATCATTTTCGTCCCATCACGGTTCTCCCTCATGAACCAGTCCCCAATTTCAAAATACAGTCCACTATTCTAAACTCATTACAATAAACCTTAGGAATAGTTGACAAGATAGTTGAGCAAAGGCTTTAATAACATTAATGAGCTTCGAACAACTAAGTATCACTAAATAAAAAAGTTAGATTTCATAAAGCATTCTCCAGCATCTTTGAGTGTTTGTCTGAACATAAAAAGAACATATTTACAACTGCTCGGTGGGACAACCTGTAGGAAGAGCGAAATTCACTACATCTTGATCCTTCATACTATGGGTATGAAGAACTTAAATCATGTTTGATGCCAAATATTATTGAACACAGCCTACCAGGTGACTTTCCACACCCATGCTCTAGCAAGAGTTGCAGATTTCAAAAGAAGTGAGCATGTATCTCTATCTCATGTTCTAAATTTTACAAATGTGGTTCATCGACCAGTTGTAAAAATACTGTTTAGTACTCAAATACATGTATTTAATCCTAATAAAAATAGTGTTCTAATCATTTGTTATCCTTCATTGGAGTTTGCTGTAAAGAGGTGTTTCTGAGATTAAATTATGATATTCTCATGTTCTAAATTGTAAAATTAAATATGATAAATAGGTACTTCCTGCCCTAGTCGGTGTACAAAAGGATGTAAAGTATAAAATAAACTATAAAAAAAATAAATAAAAATTTTAAATTATATAAATAATAATATTCATTTATTCAATGTAAAAAAGGGTTTTGAGCAAAAATTTACCTTTAAAATTATTACCAAGAGCGACTAGTTTAAGAGATATAAAAGAAGTTTTGGGTCTTTTATATCATTCTCCATCTCCAAAAATTAAAAATTAAAAAAAAAAAAAAAAAAAAAAAAAAAAAAAAAAAAAAAAAAAAAAAAAAAAAAAAAAAAAAAAAAAAAAAAAAAAAAAAAAAAAAAAAAAAAAAAAAAAAAAAAAAAAAAAAAAAAAAAAAAAAAAAAAAAGGAAAAAAAAAAAAGCTTCATTACTTAGCATTATTAGATAGGTTTATTTATTTATTAATTACATAGGTTTATGGATTTTCCTGATGCAATTGGGGCGGATGTTCGCGGCCATTTTGAGAAAAATCTCCCCATATCAGAAAAACGTACTCTTCATAAAAATGATCTATATGGGTTAGGGGAACACCCAGAAAGAAAATTTGTTATACACATTTCCATGCAACAGTCATATGCTCTGGAGCCCCTTGACTAATTCCTAATATTTATTCATGCAATTTTCATTAAAAACTAATGATACAGCCAATTAAAATTTTTAAAGCGAAACAAATACATACCTCCAGTTGTCTTGCAACCGCAAAAAGAGCACGAACAAGTTTCTCACCTTCACCTACATACTTTGAAGTTAAACTTGCAGCGCTTATACTGAAAAATGTAGAATTTGAAGCTGTTGCAACTGCTCTAGCTAGTAGAGTTTTCCCATTACCAGGAGGACCAAATAACAACAAACCACGGGCAGGTGTTCTTAGGCCAGTAAAAAGTTCTGGTCGCAAAGAAGGAAGTATAACCATTTCATCAAGTGCTTGTTTTGCAATCTAAACACAAAATGAATGGCACTGTATAATGTAGCACTAGAATTAATATAATACAAATTTAATTAAAACATAGTTAACACATAAAGACGAGGTAAGAAATAGCTTCAAATAATAGGTGAAGCGAGAAAATAGAAATTCACTAATTCATAAGAATATTTCAGGACCATTTACCTATACCACAATATTCTTTAAATCTTAAATGTATATCAAATGTCATCGGATGGTAGATTAACCATTTTTTAGTTTCACAAAAATGTTTTGTCCGACCAAGAAATTTTGGGTATTTTATATCATTCCCATCTCCAAAAATTAAAAAAAAAAGAAAAAAAGAAAAAGTAACTGCTTCATTACTTAGGTTTATTTATTTATTAATTACATAGGTTTATAAAAGGCACTACTCACTTTAGACAAAACATCAGTATTTGAACAGAACAATATATTTGACTAAATGTAAATTCTTCGAGTCATTTTCAAAATAAACCACCAAATATTTATTAAAAAAAAAAAAAAAAAAAAAAAAAAAAAAACTATAAGTTTTAGAATGGTTTATTCAAAATTTTCAAGGTCCCCTCACCCTAAAATTTGCTTAGAATTTTACTGATTGCAATTATACAGGAAATGTAGCTTATGACAAAATTGAATGAAATAAAAGACAGGTTTCCCTTTTACCTTCCAAGGTTGATAATTCAAACAATACCTACTTTCTAGCTTTAAATTTAAAAATTAGACAAATAATATTGTAAAAACTTATTATGAAATTTTATCATGAAAAACTGCAACCTGCATGCCTGAAAAAGTCTGGCACTGATGGAACTTATAACCAATGTTTCTCTTTAGACCAAAAGATATATCACAGAAAAAAATCAGCTCTGATTTGGACACAACTTATTACACATGTTCTTTATTGGTTGACTAGAATTCATTACGTAATCAGCCCCCATACGAGCATCTGGCAATAAAGGTTATTAAATAAGAATCTATAACAGTCTCATAGTTTACAAGAAAACTTGCTCAGTTTTTCTGTTAATAATCATATGGAAAATGGAATTAGATAAAAAAAAAAAAAAAATTAAGAGCTCTCAAGATTAAAATTAAGTGGAATATAAATAAGAGCTCTAACAAAAAAATTATGTTCTATAACTCTTTAAAAATTGTAAAGGTGTATTTATTGTATGAATACAAATAAATATATATTAAAATATATTTTATAAATATATAAAATACAAACCAATATATATTGTATAAATAATAAAAACCAATATAAAAAAAAAGAAAAGAAATAGGAAACATACCTCCTGTCCAGCAACATCATCCCAATGAACAGGAGTCCCTCCTTCTAATATTTCATCCATCACAATTTGAGCGAGCTTTGGATCAACACCTTTTATTTTTGTTGATTTTGTAACTGAACCTTTTGACTTAACATTTGATTTGTGAACTGGAGAAACACAAGGTCCCTACAAAAATTAAACAACAAAAAATAATTCTAACTTCTAAAACAACAAAAGGGCTAATGTATGTTACATAATATTAAGCACTGGTTTAATCCTCGGTCAGTCTCTTTATTTTGCAGAACATGGGCAGTCGCACAGGAGCACTTTATGCTCCAGGTATAAAATAACACTTATTTTTTTTGTTCTAAGGATGAAACTTGCAAAAAAAATGTTTTCACTCATGTTTTGTAGTTTAATGTATTTATGATTTAGTTAGTAGTTTAACAGCTGTGCAAAGAATACCCTCCTCTTTTTTAAAACTTCTAAACTTTTTTTTAACCAATTTTTACATGTTGGAAAATATAAACACTGTTTTAAATTTTAAAAACCTATTAACGGGCTGTCTAGAAATTAATGCCAGTTTTTGTTTTCATTCAATCATCTCTCTAGATAATAAATTGTTTTCGTTTAACAGATAATTTCTTTGTATTGATGTCTTTATTCATTAATCCTCTTCTTAACAAAAATGCTTACCTCTGTAGCATATCAATAAAATCCAGTTAGAACTAAGATATCAAAGCATGGTTTTTGCCTAATTTTATTTCAAGTTTAAAATTGGTTGGAATGAGGCGCAAACAGCAAGAAACATTAGGAAGGTTTGGGAAGACGGCAGTGTGAGTTACATTACTGTTCAATAGTGGTTTAAAAAAATTTGGGAAGGAGATAACGAACCTTTTCAAGACAGAGTAGTCTCTTGTGATGAAAAGGGGATTCTTTATGACGATTCTAAACATTCTGGACAGTGGCTCGACATAGGAGAAGCATACAACAATTTTCAAAGTCCCCAACTCATCAAAAGAAGGCAATGGTTAATTTTTGGTGGGCTTCATTTAGGCTGATTCACTACAGCTTCTTGAATCCTGGTGAAACAATCAATTCTGAAATATAATTTCCAATTGATGAATCGCACCAAAAATTAATGAAGCTACTCTGGCAAGCCAGAAAGGCCCTATTCTGTTACATGATAATGCTTGCCCCATGCTCGCTTGGTTATGACTCTACCTCATCCAACCCAATCTTCTGACCTTTTGTAAACCAATTACCTTTCCTTTTTTTTTTTTTTTTGCCTCGACGATTTTTTAAAAGATAAAAAAAAATTATAAAATATGACAGAAAATGCATTTTTAGAAGTTGTTATTAATACCGAAAACTCAAACTTCTATTCACAGGACATAAAAGTTACTAACTTGGCAGAAATTTATTGAGAGCTATGGGAAGTATTTTGATTAATATAAAATGTTTTATGTCATTTATTTATAATTATATATTTATTTTTTATATTTTAAAACCACAAACCTGCATTCATTTCTGGAAAACCCATTAACAGGAGATATCAAGTTTTAAATATAACCGAATACTGGAGAAAAATATTAAGTATAATTTCAAAGATAAGGAAAGAATTCTTGTAAATACGAAAAACAAATAAAAAACAGTTTGAGAAGAGTCATATTGTAAGAACTATGCAGAATATAAAAAAAATCCATTGCAAAATATGTTGTAAATGTTAAATTGTAAAATTGGGGCAAATACTGAAAAGGACATATCACATACAGCATGTGAAAATTTTTGAAGGGAAATGTGCTTTTGCTTTCACTGATGTTTGATTTGGAAAAAGTGCAGGAATAGAATTAAATTAAAAACATTTCAAATAAAAGAAAATATACACACTTTAAAAAATAGAAAAATAGGTAATCAATAAGCAGCATATATTAGATATTTACACCATATATTTTAGTGATGTGTCGGAACCAAACTTTTTCAATTATCTAAGGCAATACCAATACCAGGAAATCAATTCTCAATTTAAAACAACCTTGTTTTAAATTTTGTAAAAAATAAATTGTAATTATAAAAAAAAAAATAATGCTTGCCAAGTTTGAAAAACAAAAGAAATTTATGTAAAAAACAATAATAATTCAAGGAATAAATTATTAAACAGCATGGAGCATTAATTATTAACAACATATATGTAAAAAAAAAAAAATATTCCCAAATAATAAAAAAAAAAATCATACCAGTACACCACACAATCTCAAATTTCCAAATTCCTTGAAGAATCCAACTATAACCTACGAAAGGTTTAGGGCACAGTTATTTATTGATGATTTGCTGTTTTTAGACTAACAGTTGAAAGGGGACAATTTGGTCAGAAATTATACTTAATTATCAGGTTCTCCCCTCCCAATAAAATTGAGGGAATTTTATAGAGGCTTACTATAATACTTTATAGAGGCTTACTGTACCCCAGGAGGGTATACCAATTCCAAAGTAAATCCTAGGTTGATATAACAGAATAAATAATTATCAGCCCTAGTCAGACTTAAACTCTGGTTTAAGAAGATAAACATTTTCACATGTTCAGGGTTTAATTTATAGCTATTTGGGATAGTAAATATTACTAAAACCTTTAACTATACAGAGTAGATGGGGGGATACACTGATATTTCATTACAAATTATTTTAATTGTGTACCCAGGCTCAAAGGAACTTGTAATCTACAGTATAGCACCCAACAAATTAAGATGCACATCTTGCAAATTGACACTGTTAAGAGAGTTTCTAAAGCTTAGTTAAACTTTTCCTTGTAGTGCTTCAATAGTCTGAAATTGCAATTCTACTTCATTCTTCAACGGCAAATTCATACTTTCAACAGAAGGGAGTTGTTTAAAAATTATGTTATATCTGATAACCAATTTTCCCCATGTATCCTCAACCTCAGCAGCATAACATTAACTAAGAATGAAAATAATTTGCTCAACAAAGGCTTAATCCATTCTATAAATTGATCGGTGACCATACAAACATTCGAAAACCTTGCTGTCCACTTCGAATCCGGTTTAGAAAAATACAACAAAAACCCACTTTTGAAATCAATATGCCAAAACATACTAAAAACAGAAATAGAAAAAGTCCAGAACTTTAAGATAAATACATCATCCGAATACAAGATAGCACGCGCATTATCAACTAAAATATTAAAAAACGATCTTATAATCATAGAAAAAGATTTATATAAAAATAAAATTTATGATTTCATCGAAAAAACAGCTTCCCCATTATCAATAACCCCGCTAAAAAATTTAACAGTCAAGTTCGGGAGTCAATAAATAATATTATTTTAATAACTGATAACAAAAAATACAACCTAATAGAAATGAACCCTTTGCCGCTAACACATACTCGCAGCCTTTAATAGCATGATCTACTGCCTTTTAAATATACCGTTAAATGAACAAAATTATAACAAAGAAATCCAAACAATATACAATATAGCTGGCAATAATGGATACAGTAAAATCACAATAGATAATATTTTAAGAAAACAAATACATAAAAAACTATGAATAATATATATATATATATATATATAACACCCCCACAGGATAAAGCTACCCCAAAGAAATATATTTTGATACCATATTACGGCCCAATATCCACTTAAGTCGGAAAGGAATACAAAAAAAATAGGTTTAAACCCTGTATTTAAAATAGATAAACCATTGTCATCATACTTCCCTTCACCTAAAGACAAAATAGACCCTTTCCAAAAAAGCGGTGTGTACGAACTAAAATGTAATGACTGTGAAGCAAAATACATGGGGAAAACTGGATGATCGGTAAATCAAAGAGTAAAAGAACATATAAGAGCATACACTAATAAGACCCAAAACTCCAATTTCACTATCCATCTAAATAAAAATAACCACAAATTTAAAAAAGACTCGGGAGTAAAAATACTACATCAAGTAGAAAATAGCCTAAAATTAAATATTTGTGAATCATTAGAAATAATAAAATAGTTTAAAACTGATCCAGATACTTAGACCTCCTAAGGTACGTACTGATGTTTGATTTCTTGTCTTTCATTTTTAAAAACTTTAGTGTATATAATATATGTAACATAGTACTCATGTGTTGAAAAAAAATTTTGTGTTTTAGAACTGAAGATGAATGTTTAGCATTCAAAACTAGTTTTCTAATAAAATAATCCCAATAGAAGTGGCAGTTAATTCATCAATCCTAATTGTAAAAATTATGTATCAATAAGTGTTGGTGTAATACACAAAAACCACTCTCTAGCTAAATTTGAATTAGGGAGAGAAATAGATACAGAATAATTACGTAGGTATTTGACTTTGGATCATCGATTGTCAATACTGATAATTTTCTCAAGAATCGAGGGAATTGAGAATTGATTTTTGTAGCTGAAACATCCTTAATGTATTCCATTCAATAAAAAAAAAAAAAAACACTTTAGTTTTATATCCTATTCTAGACATATATGGGAGAAGTTCGAGATATTAGATCCATATAACATTTAAAAACAAATTTTTAAATTAAAATGTTGAATTTTGTTCTTCCTTTGCCACAGGAATTGGCAGCAAATGAGAGTTAGTTACAACATAACATAGATCCAAAATTGATGTTACCTGTTGCCACTCTAGCTTACCCTCAGTTTTCACCTAACCCTTTCTAATAGAGGTTGTGTCTCTTATGCTTGATAATAATTTTTAATAATAATTATTTGGTATATGGATTTGATCACCAATATTGCTGTTTTTTCCTGTTTTCATTGAAAATTAGATAAATACATCCTCATAGAGACTGATATCTGACAATCAGGTAGTATATTCCAGATAAATCAGAAAGCATTTTTTAAGTAATTCCTTCTACTCAGCCCAAATATTTACCTGGTTCCACAATTATATTTAGTAATGATCAGAGAAGCTTTATTGCTTTCATGTTTCAAATATAAGGAGTGAAATGTATTTTTTTTTTAAATATCTCTATTACTTTTGAATCCACATTCTTCAAAAACTAAGGGTAGAGAGGAGCTTCTTCACAGAAAAAAAAATTATTATCACTTTTTATTAAGTTTAATTTAAAGAGACAATCATAACTAGCACATTATCTATGTCTTTAAATACTCTCTAATGTGCTAGTTATGATTGTCTCTTTGAATTAAACTTGATAAAAAGTGATAATAATTTTTTTTGTGTGAAGAAGCTCCTTTCTCTCACTCTCTCTCACACACACACACACACACACTCTCCCTCCCTCTCTCTCTCTCTCTCTCTCACTCTCTCTCTCTCTATATATATATATATATATATATATATATATATATATATATATATATATATATATATATATATATATATATATAAAATGGAGTTTTTTTTTTCTTGATGAGCTAGATTTTCAACAGGAAAAACTAAAAGAATAAAGACTTAAAAACTTACTGAAAATTGCCTTCTAATTGCTGGAGGTGTATTCAGAATTTTCACAGTTGGTGGAGTGTTAATTGTAAAGGAACGAGAGCCCATTGACCTTGGAAGAGTCTTACTTTTCACATTATTCACATTAGAATTATTACCACTCAATAACATTTTCTTCTCAGATGCTAATCAGTCAGAAAAAAGAGAGAAAGAATTAACATCCAACAAAGACTAGAGAGTGAAACTAATACATTACTTAGGAAATAGTCTAAAATTAAATATATATATGAATCACTAGAATTAATAAAATTACTTAAAACCAATTAATTGTTGTTTAAATGGCAAATTTCTTCTCCTATATATTTTAAGTAATATATATAATCTGTGCATCAAATTGCTGATGTTTTGAATTTTTGTATGTTTTTAGATCTAATGATGAATGTTTAACAATCAAATCTAATCTTTGAATAAACAATGCACCAATAGAAGGAATTTATTAATTCGTAATAGTTTGGACCCTTCTATGAAACCATGCATAACTCAACTGAGAAGCAAAACAATTAGGGCTGTTAATGATTAAAGAAAATATTAAATATAAGATCTCTTAAGAGCCTGAACTGTGTGGTCTGAAGATAATAATTTACTACTAGTTCAAAAAGGTTTCCAAAATTATTAACATAGAGACCTAGGATAAAAATTCAAGAGGCATATTTTTTAAGTCATAGTTTGATTTTTTGGGATAAGAAAGAAACATACTTCCAAGGTTGAATGAATCTGATTTTCAAGACTCAAGACTGATTAATAAGACTCAGAAAAAGAATTTCTTATTTCTAACTGACATCGTAGTTACCAGGTATATACACAAGTCACTTCGTCTGTTTTCCATAATATAATTATAAGGCATTTGATAAGTTATTACTTAGATGTAACAATGGAATTATAATCTGAGTAGAATATCACAGGTATTCAAGCAAGCAGCAAGGAAACGCGATTAATTTATCAATGATAAACTGCATACGAGTTGATTTATAAAACAGTTCTTTATTCCGCAGTGATCTATGCATGGAAGGAGCATTATATAACAAGGACATAAACAGCAATCAGAAGAAGAGACGCTTCTATGACAAAAGCTGAATAGGAATTCCAGCACAGAAAGAGCAAGCATGGTGGACCTAGGATTTTTTTTTTTTTTTTTTTTTTTTTTTTTTTTTTTTTTCATTTATTGATACTTACAAATGTACAAAATAATATACAACAAGTAAATGTGTTGAAAGTGAATACAATGGCATGTAAATAACTTGTGAAGAACTACTCACTAGTAGCACTTCAATAAAATCTCCACTAAAAGGTCTCTAGGCCATCTTCTTTTCAGACGCCTCGGAGGATTATCAGGGATGGAGGAGGAAGCAAGTTGGGAGACTAGTGGATTGAAGTGGTTATGGAGCTTACTATGGAAGGATAGGTATCTGGTTTGGGCTAAATCAGAAACATATGGAACATTAAGATCTTTATGGATAAGTTTATTGGTCACATAGTAAGGAGCATTGAGGATTTTTCGAAGGATTTTGGATTGTAAGGATTGGATACGAGATGAATTGGATGGTTTAGTAGAGCCCCAAAGCTCAACTCCGTACGTCCAAATAGGTCAAAACACTGTCATGTATATGAATCTTTTGTAATTAATTGGGAGCTTTGAATGTTTTTCTAGTAAATGTTGAAGTAGCCTGTGGACCTAGGATGTGAGGAGGATTTATGACAGCTGAGAATGAGAGAATGGTGATTATTAGTGACTGATAGAGCCACTGACCTTTGGAGGGTCATGGTATCAAAGAAACAAATCTATGATAAAAATAAAACAAAATATAAAATTTATCAACATATTTCGTTCCAGTATGATGGTAATAGTACAAATTATTAGTGAAGAAGTGTAAATGATATTACTTACTTAGTAAGTTTAATCTATCTTTAGCCATAAGCAGATTTGTTTTCATTTTATCTTGGAGCCTTTTGGCTCGTTCCCATATTTCTCCTCTACCATTTGAACAATCAATGGCAATACCATTTTCTAATTCATCAATTCCTTTTTTGTACAATTTGACAGCAATTTCTTTATTACCTAGAGCAAAAAAAAACAAGCAAAAAGGATAATGGGAGAGGTGAAGTAATAAAAATTATTTCCTTAACAAATATTATTTACTTTATTGTAGCATTATCTCTGTCACCGATATCAACATTAACAAAATGGACAAATAATTGGATGAGGTAATAAAGAATGCTTTTAGCAATCTTGCAGAGTGTGGTAAAGTAAAAAAATTAAGTTCCGAGTAATTTTAAATGATATCAAACAGTTTAGGTTGAGAAATACATAAAGTTAATGAATATAATTAAAAATATAGAACATAAAGTTTAGTTTCTTCAGAAAAGCTCTATTTATATCATGTTTTTATAACCTTTTATTTGTTTTTAAATATAATTTTAACCACAGAAGATCATCACTTAAAGGGTAGGCTACAGCTGATATGTCACTGATTTGATTAAAACAATTTTGGCGAAACTAAACAAGACAATATTAGAGACATGTAAAAGTTGTAATGTGAATAGGGCACAGGAGCCCCAGAAACAAATATAGTTTCTTTCCAAAAAACTATGGTGAACCTTGTACAAGAGTTTCTAGTCAGAGGCATAAAAACCTTGACTTTTTCTGTTTTAAGAGTAATGTATACATATGCTGTTTGAGAAACCTACTTTGTCAAGGGAACCAAGAAATTTCTTAACTTTTTATTGCCATATTTTCTTTTATGAATAATGTGAAATGAGCATGTTTGGGGATTTTTTTTTTTTTTTTTTTTTTAAATATGATGGATTGATAAGCAAAAATGTGTAATTAAGAAGGGTTAGAATAGACCAACCATGCATAATGATTTCTTATCACTATATCTCTTAATTTAACAAACAATTTATTTTATCATTAATAAAATAAAAATTAATATAAGAACTAAATAGAATGATCTCAAAATTTGAGTTAAAGAATCTAAAAAGTTACATTTATAAATATCAATCATGCGCTAAGATATTTAGAATTGCAAACAAAAATATCTTTCTTTTTTTTTCTTCTTCAAAATTTTGGCCTTAATTTGACTTCTCTTAGTA
Organism: Euschistus heros; assembly: GCA_003667255.2. Classification (NCBI taxonomy): domain Eukaryota; kingdom Metazoa; phylum Arthropoda; class Insecta; order Hemiptera; family Pentatomidae; genus Euschistus; species Euschistus heros. The sequence goes on along the minus strand of RCWM02000050.1, from coordinate 1,435,139 downwards.
TTATCTAAGCTTTTGATTAGTCTATAGTTAATTTTGAATAAATCATTATTAAATTTTAAAGTAACAAAACTATATAAACTAAAACTATGTAAGAAAATAAATGACAATATAAAAATAATTTGATATCCCTAATTGGTTTTCCCCTGATCTATGTTTACTTTCAGACAGTTGTGGCTGTTTGACCACACACCACAACCATCTCTCTTATTTAATTACAGTCAAACAATCTACATCATTGTATTATATTGCAATATATAACTAAAAAAAAATTATTATAAATAACAGTCACAACCAGCAATACTTTCAAAAAATTATTACAAAATGAAAAAAAAAATATCCTACTCATAAAGATAAACGTCAATGAGAAAGTTCCTTGGTAAATTAATATTTTAACAATTGTACAATACTCGAATAAAATTTTGAAATTATCTTAAGGGAAACTTTGCATGAAATTCACACCAAGCTGTATATGTCAACACTAAATAAGACAACCAAAAGCTTTAAGCCAACCAAATTTGGGATTGGATATAGAAGATTGGTCGGAAATAAAATTGATTATACTATTTGAAATTGGTATTAAAGAAAAATTAATGCATTAAATTTGTGCAGTCAAAGAATCAAAAACAGGCATTGTAAATGCAGAAAATAAATATTCTAAAATGCAATATTACTACAACTATTTATATTGAAGCTGTCAAAATAAGTGAATGAATCCTCATTTTCTCCAAATATTATAATTATAATTAATAAAAATTGAAGAGAATAATAACCCTCATTTTCTTCATCAATCTTAAGAGCTTTGGAGATATATTCAAAAGCTCTTCGATGATATTCTTTTTGTTTTAGCAGTTGTGGATCACCAGAGGAAGGTTGTCCAGGGTGCCTGACTTTGTGACTAGACATTCTATGAATCAGATCTTGACACAATATTTCAGTAGTTTCTAAATTTTCAGAACGTTTAGATTTTACAGCAGTTTTGTAAAGCAATAACTTAGATCTGGACTTCCATATATATCGAATAATAACAAAAATCATATAAATAATAGACCTCAATAAATTAAAAACAAAAACCAATGGAACTGAAGCTAAATGTAAATTTTTTTCGTGGACTGAGTCCTTATCACCAGGTATAGAAGATTTTTCATCTAATTTTCGGTTCTTTTTAAAACATTTTGGACTTTCTTTGTGGAACATTAGAACTTAAACGGTTTAAGGCTAGTGAATGATTGATTCAGCAACCTTAATGGCAATTATATGTATAATACCCGTTAGTTAACAATAACAGTTTAACCAATAATTAGAAAATGGTAACATTTTAAGCAATTTCAAACTTCACCACCTTACAATTGCCATTGTCAATAACTCGTTCACTGAAGCTTCGTTAATATTTAAAAACAGAAAAGATGATCACTACAGAAAGAACGTTTTACAAGTTAAATATATTTGTAGTTAGCATTTAAAATTTTGTTACGACTATATAATATGTAACTATATAGTTTTATAAATATCTTTAAAATTCTTAATTTTTACAACTAGAGCTTAAAGAATCGATTTTCTCATTTTGCCATGTTTTAAGTTATGTTAATATTTTTTCTTTCATGCAAGTATAATGAAAAGTAATCCATGGTTCCTAGTCCTAGAGAGGATATAGAATGTCCAGGGTTTCTAATATTCACTATTGCCTGTAATAGTCTTATATATCCCAATCGATTATGTGGTCAGTCTTTAGGTGAAGTGTTGGCTTCATTGGCACTCCATCTTCATTTACATATCTCCATACCTCACCAAGAGCTAGTATAAATTTATACGATCCCTCATATTGATTGAAGAGGGCTATAGCCACTGACAATATGTGATACATCTCGGAGTGCACCATGCCATATCGGTTAAGTGGTTAAGTGGGACGTGAGACCATGTGAAGAGGTGAGGACCATCTGAGGAGGTCGCCTAATGTCCATAAGCGATGAAGAAGATTGCTCTTCACTACAGGCCCTCCTTAATTGAGATCTCACCGGCATTGTATTAAAGAATTCTGAAACAACGCATTAGAAATCCACAGGAAGCCCCTGATCAAAGCAATTTGATCCCAATGCCTGGGGATCCTGTTGATGAATCTGATGAAACAATTCATCAGTAACTCGAGCTTACCAGACAGTCACCCATATACTGAGCATAAGTAGTCGAAGCAAGGGAACATAAAAGATGAAAAAATTTACTTTAGGAAAAAGAATTAAGAAATTTATAGAGCTTTTTGAACAAAAAAATAAACAATTGCATCGATTCCACAACTCCATATTTTATGAAACCATGTACACTCTGAATGATACCTCCCATTGTATTTTCACCATGCTACCATCATTTTAACATTCCATTAACATAGTACTACAAGCAACTTCCAGTAAAAAGAGATTTGACATCTCGAGAAGGCGAACAATTATAGAGGTTTACTTCTTACTGGTGCGCCTTATTTTCTAGAGATTGTCAAGGATACTTTGAGCAGACCTTGCCGGCAGGAAGGAACCCACTGAAATCTCCAAAAAAAACTTCTAGATGAAGAAATTCGTCATCCAATCGATAGGCCACCCGAAGTTTTGATGGGCGGATTCTATTAGAGAAGATGTGAGAACCAAGCTCAGGGTTCGGAATTCGAGGGCAGTTTAACTTGACCAAATAATAAAATAATTATAAAGGTGATTTGCAAGTTTCGAATAATGCTTGTAGTAGTTTCAAACTAAGCGTCGTTTAGAATTGCTTTGATATTATATTCAATCACATTTTGAAACAGCAATCGAGTTAACGGCTAGCAGCCTAAAAACCGTAAAGATTTGCAACCTAAAACACCTAAGTAGGGCCTGTTTCGTTGTTTGAAAATCAAGTTCGAACGTGTTTCCATTACTAGAAAATCAAGGAGGAATACAAATGAAGAAGAAAATTGCGATTGCGCTCTATTTTCAAAATTCCTATAATGATTTTTAATTTTGACACTTTTATCCTTGGTGTTTTCAACAGTTTGATAATTGAGTTCTCTTTCTACAAACTATACATAGCAGCTGTTTGTGGTGACGTTCCATTTTATTTTATTTTTTTTAAAGAAACATTTAAGCATTTATATTGCCTCAGAAATCTGGTCAGCAGACTCCAGCGCATAGGAAATATGAAAATAGCAAGTTCATAGTTTAAATTTATTCATCTTGCATTTTTTCCCTTCAACTTATACTTGCATCAGAACACAGATTGAAGATGGGATTGGTAAATATTAACTTATCATAGTTCCTGATGTGAAATTAATAGATCATTTGCCATTTATATGATATTTAGTTTATCAGAAAACTAGTTTCAAATGATAGACGTTCATCTTCACTTTTAGAAACGTTCAAAACATCAGCAATTTGAAATAAAAAAATATATTCATGAACTTATAGTAAGACAAATATTTAAATTAAAATGCACTCGTCGGTGCTTAAGGCGGAAGGGTGCTCTTAATTAATGCAACACCGACTAAGGACTAAAAAATATTGTGATAGGGTGAAGAGGGTGAGTCTAAATGGAAATACCTTTTAGACCCGTGCTACCTGGGTAAGTCTCGTGAGTAAATGGTTTTTCTGTTCTGAATGGAAATAAATTTCAAATTGGACTGTTTGAAATATATATTCGAACATTTAAACAAATTTTGGCTTAGGTTTAAACGAATTTATAATTATCAATAATTCATAAATATTTAATTTTTGACTATTTTCTACGAGATTTATTGGTCCCGCTACTGTGTCTTTGCTGAATTCAGGTTTATTTTTCTTTAACCCTTTTCCTGGCAAAAACAGAAGTATTAGGAATTTTTTTAGAATTCTTTTGATAAATCGAAGTTTATTCTTCACAAATCAAGAAATGATTATGTATTCCGCCCACAATTGATTTTAGTTATTTTTATCGTCAGTCGTCAAAAAAGGGAACTGTAGTTCCCCTTGTCAGGTTACCGTAAGGTTCCTCTTGCAACAAAAGGGGAACTGTGGTTCCCCTTTCCTGGTTCAGTCTTTCAGCATCACATTGGTATTAACTTAGAATCGATTTGAATTCCATATTAACTAAAATAAATCATTTCTAAGAATAATAAACCAAAAACAAGAATATATGACTCTAAAATGAAGAAATAAAAATGGACCTTTAAAAGTTTTAGGACAGCTTGGACCCCCTATTTAAATTAACATTAAAATTTAAAAAATGAAAAGGCTTTTGCTTACACGGTACAACTGATACTGGAAGTGATGTACTGAACGGACAGTTTCTGGTAGCATCTGTTAATTTTTGATCAAAGAAAAATTGTTTTGTTGATGTGATATAGAGGACATTTACCTTTTCCTGTGAACGCTGGTAAATGTTCACCACCTGAAGTCTCATCGATATTGCGGCAGACACTCCACGAGTTATTCGATTGTGGCTTGCAAACGAAGCGCGACCAAGCTCCATTCTTGGATACTGACCCAACTCAAATAAGGATGAGTTGTTAGGCGACATCAGACCTGATCTTTTAGAGAAAATTGTAGCAACTCTCTTCTTTCCGCTAGGCGTTTTATCTACATTTTTCTTTCTTTCTCAATCTTCATTTTCTTAATGTTCTTTTTACAAAGACTTTTATTCAGGAATTATCTCTAAAAGAATCGAGGGCTGGTGTCACCTAACAGCTCATCCTTGCTGGAGTTGGTTCTGTATCCAGGAATGGAGCCTGGTCGCGCTTCGTTTGCAAGCCACAGTCGAATAACTCATGAAGTGCTTGCCACAATTTCGAAGAGATTTCCAACCTGAACATTTCCAGACCTTCACAGGAAAAGGTAAATGTCCTCTAAGTCACATCAACAAATAATTTTTCTCAGATCAGAAATTGACACTTCTTACCAGAAACTGTCCTTTCTGTACCACATCACTTACAGTATCAGTCGTGCCGTGTAAGCAAAAGCCTTTTCATTTTTTTTTTAAATTTACCTAGGGGAGTCCAAGATGTCCTAAAATTTTTCATTCTACACCTATTTCAAGATCCATTTTTATTTCTTCATTTTAGAGTCATATTTTCTTGATTTTGGTTTATTATTCTTAGAAATGATTTCTTTTAGTTAATGTGGAATTAAAATCCATTCTAAGTTGATACCAATGAGATGCTGAAATACTGAATTTCTACCTTTCTTTTTTTTTTTTTTTTTTTTTTTTTTTTTTTTTTTTTATTTCTTTTTTTTTTTTTTATATAATTTTACAATTCACAATTTTAAATGCTGTACCAAAAATAAACCAGTCTCAAAATTAAATAAAATACTATTAAACAACTTAAGTATATACTGATATAATCATAATTTATAAAGAAAGAAAAATATACAAAAAAACTTTCAAAGCCCTTTCTAAAATCTCAGAAAGCAGCTGATATTTATTTTCGATATAATTTGCAATTTTATGACACGTTTAATGAGATATAAATTTTTATCTTCCTAATTTTCATAGACGGTAACCAGGCAAGGGGAACCACAGTTCCCAATTTGTTGCAAGAGCAACCTAACGGTAACCTAGCAAGGGGAACTACAGTTACCTTTTTTGACGAATGACCTTAAAAATAATTAAAACCAATTTTGGCGGGAATAGACAATCGTTTCTTCATTTGTGAAGGCTAAACTTCAATTTTTCAAAAGGATTCTAAAAAAATTCCCAATACTTCTGTTTTTACCAGGAAAAGGGTTAACAGTTGGAACTATATTTCTTATTACCACAGCAGTATTTTTCCCTCAATACTTTTTGGTCCATATGGGTATTATACATTTTAATTTTACAATGGCCGGTAAATATTACCCTATTCCAAAAGTCACAATCATATTTTTTGTGGTCTTTGCCTCATTGGTATCTTTTTTTATTTTTTTATATTCCTAATTAAGTAATGGTTTTCTGATCCATGCTGTTCTGCCATGAAGCTCGTTCGGTCTTAAGCTTCGACCCACTGTTGAAACACTCTCTTATTCCCCTGTTTCAGACAAATGTCCATCTACTAATTTAGCAACACTAATTCTTGATTTTTTAAAAAAAATTACTTGTACCGTAAAGTAAACTGAGACAACTCTGCCAGTTTTTGAAAAAAAAAATGTTGTTTGGCACTTCGTAAAGTTTCTGACCCATTATATAGAAGCGATAGTGTTTTCATCACATAGAGGAGTTATTTTTTGAAAGAAGCTCCTACGTTTAATCAGATTTATCCAATGTTTACAGGTTTTATCAGTGTTTTTCTTTTTTCGTTTTGCAACACCTAGTTTTGATACCCTTACAAAGTGTCTCGTCCTGCTCATACATTCAAAAGTAAATAATAACTATTTATTTTGTCTAATACATAATTTAATATTGATTTAGAACAACTTGACAATGTAAATTTTACTTTTTTTTTTTTTTTAGGTTTATAATATAACTCACAAGGGGACGTTTGCAGTTGTAACTCACAGATTTGAATGCCGATTTTTGTGTAGGTAGTAGGGACCTTTAATAGTGTAAAACTAGAGTTATAGCCGCCAATGGGCATTAGGAGCCGAGAATAAAAATAAAAAAAATGAAAATCAGGTTTTATTTTTTTTTTCCCTCAGCTTTCAGTCAAGATAGAGAAATGATTCTTTCACGTATAATTGCAGTTATGTATGCTATTAGATATAAAAATACTCCCGTTATGCTCAAAACACGACCCGGCTTCAGGGTGCTCAAAAACTCCAAAAAAATCCAATACAATCCGCTCTGAATCAGTGGAAACATTTTTTCGTGAACCACTGACCTCAAATCTCGAATCAACGCACCATAAAACACTTATATGTGAAATTTTATCAAAATAAAAAAAATATTGATTTTTTACCCCTTAGGTTAAAATTTTGAAGTTGAGATTTCATCAACAATTTCTATCGGCCATAACAACTGCTGTGTACAACCGATTACAATAATAATAGCATCACTAGAATCAGCATACATTCTGCTTTTTATCCATGCGTATAACATCGGATTTACTCCAGATTTTAGTGGAAAAAAACTGATGTGAATGAAAAAATCCAAGGTCAGTTATAACTTGAGATATTTCAATAGGGGGAAATCCTGCGACCTCCGGATTTGGGCTAAACTATGCAGTTTTACGTCTTCTAGATGACCTTAAAATTTAGTCTTAATCGGTGGCGAAATATGTGAGATAGCGCAAATTATTTACATTTTTCAGAAATATATACATATTTTTTAACCAAAACCTGATATTAAGATTTGATCATTCATCAACCTTAGGATTTATATTCAATTTGAAATGAAAATATGCCATTTTAAAACGTCTTATTTATATAATATAGGTGAGGAAAATTTGTAAACTAAGAACTAATATTATTTTCAAATTCTTCATCTCAAAAAACATGTAGAAACTTAATTTTGTCGAAATCAAAAATATTTTTTTTTTTACCTTTAATTTTGTAGGATTTTAGTAGGGGCTTTCAATTTCTGAAAAAAGTAAATAATTTGCGCTATCTCACATATTTCGCCACCGATTAAGACCAAATTTTAAGGTCATCTAGAAGACGTAAAACTGCATAGTTTAGCCCAAATCCGGAGGTCGCAGGATTTCCCAGTGCATATTTTAAGGAATTTTGACTGGGCGACATACGGGACTGCAAAAGTAGGGGGGAATGGTAGGATGGGGGGGGTGGTAGGGTGGGGGGGGGGTTGTAGGGTGGGGGGGGGGGGTTGTAGGGTGGGGGGATAGGGTTGTGTTGGGGGGGGTTCCGGGGTTAAAATTAAGTGTCAAATGACGCCTTTTTAGGCCGTTTTAACTCTTAATTAACATGGTCCTTGAGGTTTTGAATACCGGGAACTCCCTACTTCAATTCCTGATCCCAGGCTCTTCCTAGAAGAATGTAGTATTTTGAAAACCTTATTTTGATTACGAGTTTTTATATATTTTAATTTCTTAATGTACTTATAAGAAGATTTTCTTGGGAAACCAAATATTTGTTTTAACTTATCTTTACGATAAATTAACTACGATAAGGTTTAATTTTATTTTTACTAGAATAAAATATTTTAAGTAACCAATAAATTGCGGTACACATAATGTTTGCTGGAAAAAACACCTTATTACCTTAATACAAGGTATCTTGCAAGAAATTGTGCAATTGCAAAAATGTAAAATCATATTTGTAGTTTACTTTGACAGTTAATTTGGTCCACTCTATGACGTATGAACCCATTTTTAAATTGACACCAGGGGCCTATTTCATAAAGATAGAAGTACAACTCTGCAGCTACAATTCCAAAAAAACTTTGACATTTGTGCTCCCATTGGTCGGTTTCAAGGTTTTTTTTTTAATTGCAGCTGTGGAGTTGAACTTGTAGCTTTATGAAATAGGCCCATGTAAGCTTAAGCTACTTGTTTTACATTTTAGTTTAGGCCATATTATATTTTACATTTGGATAGATGGTAAGTAATTGAATTGTAAGAAAACGTAAGCTATTTTATTGAAAGAAACAAACCCCATCTGCTTGGTTAAATAATTGCACAATATACAGGGTGTCCCAGACATAGTGTAAAAAAAAAAAAATTGGGTGCTAAACGGGGTAGAATGGCGCAGAAACTAGTTTCATATCTCAATCTGTTGAGGAGATAGAATTTTTTTTGTTTTTATTTTTAAAATCTTTATTTTTTCTGAAAAATGGCAGTTTTCTCTACTTTGGTTTAGCATAGAAACAAAAGCGATGATGATATTTTCTTAATCAGCATTAAATTTTCTAAGATATGACATAGGTATAGTTATTTTAAATTTACTTTTAGAGGGTCTTTTAACGCGAAAAACACAAAACATTTATTAAAACTTAAATTTTTAATATTTGTTGAAAATTTCTCACTCCCCACTAGAGCACCCGAGAAGCAGTCAAATTTCACAAAAACTGCAGAATTTAGTTGGTTTTTTAGTGGTGTATCTCATGATACAATTGCACGTCACCTTTTGAGTCTAACAGAAGTTTTTCTGATGAAAAACACGCTAGAGAATAAATACTTGATTGCTTCACGTACCTACTAGATTGAATAAATGTATTAGTTATTTTATCTCTTGTCCATATGCATGAGGGGTAAAGAGCTGTGAAGGTGGCAAGCCCTCCCTCCCCCTCCCCCCCCCCAAAAAAAATCTTATTTATAGGGAGTTAAGGGGGGGGGGACCCAAATTCTTGCTGATGACCTAATGTTGCAAGTCAATGGCAATTGATGCAGTCATGAAATGAGAGGACAACTTCTTATGACCTTTGTAAACAGTGGGATTATATTTGTTTACATAGCTTAACTAAATAAATCCACTAATTCCAATCAGAACGTGATATCATTGTCTGGGCTAATGAGTAGCAAGCACATTATGAAATGTCATTTTTCTGTTGGTGTATTTAATTTCTTCGAATAATCCTAAATTGTTATTTTTTATATTTAAAAAAAAAAAAAAGAAAAAAGTACGTTTAGTAACATTAGGTAATCAGCAAGAATTTGGTTCCCCCCCCCCCCTTAACTCCCTCTAAATAAGTTTTTTTTTTTGGGGGGGGGAGGAGGAGGGAGGGCTCGTCACCATCACAACTCTTTACCCTCAAGTATATGGACAAGAGATAAAATAACTAATACATTTATTCAATCTAGTAGGTACGTGAAGCAATCAAGTATTTATTCTCTAGCGTGTTTTTCATCAGAAAAACTTCTGTTAGACTCAAAAGGTGAAGTGCAATTGTATCATGAGTTACACCACTAAAAAGCCAACTAAATTCTGCAGTTTTTGTGAAATTGACTGCTTCTCGGGTGCTCCAGAGGGGAGTGAGAAATTTTCAACAAATATTAAAAATTTACGTTTTAATAAATGTTTTGTTTTTTGAGCGTCAAAAGGCCCTCTAAAAGTAAATTTAAAATAACTATACCTATGTCATATCTTAGAAAATTTAATGCTGATTAAGAAAATATCATCGCTTTTGTTTCTACGCTAAACCAAAGTAGAAAAAACTGCCATTTTTCAGAAAAAATAAAGATTTTAAAAATAAAAACAAAAAAATTCTATCTCCTCAACAGATTGAGATATGAAACTAGTTTCTGCGCCATTCTACCCCGTTTAGCATGCAGTATTACCCAATTTTTTTTTTTACACTTTGTCTGGGACACCCTGTATAATACAACATATAAAAAATCTTAAAATTAGTATGTTACAAAAAAAAAAAAAAAAAAAAAAAAAAAAAATCCTCATTTTCTTAAAAAATATCTATAGTTTCTAAACAAAGAATAACTAATCTACAAAACTAGTCATAAGATTTCAGATTGAAAATATAAAAAAACATTAACATAATCTAAGAAAAAAATGTTTAAGTAAGGCATTTACTGCTTTGAGATAGATAGATTGATAGATAGATAGATAGATAGATAGATAGATAGATATTTTATTTTTCTTTGGGGGCTTCCCCATACAAATAGAGCCTAGCTTGGCTATAAATTACAATTAATGTACATATCATTTAAAAAATAATATAATAAATAAAAATTCAATTCACTAATACTAATACATATATACATATACATACTAATACATTCTGGTTTTCAAAACATAATAGAATGAAGAATAAACTGGTGTTATGATAGAAACAATATGACATTTACTGCTTTGAGTCTTTGGCGAAAAACCTTTTCACAAACTGCTGATCTTGAAATAAGTCTACGTCAGGGAGTTTTCTTCTTCTTTCTTTCCTCTCAAGAAATTTTGCAACCGCTGGTCTTGGGTCAAAATAAGCAGTACCAATACCCATTGAGAGCTATGTACATACGTGAATTTATAGCTCCACGTGACAAGCAGGTTTGCTTGATGGTTTTTTATATTGGTATGGACTGATACAGCTCTTTCAGGGCCTGCGCTGTGTGGAGTCAGAGAAGCATACGACTCAACCAACTTTCTAAATACTGTCTGGTGTTCAGACACCTTCAAATAGTGGTACAGTTTTGCCGTAGAAGATGTCATACTGCAGGATGCAGGGAGTTTATCTGTAGCAAACAGCCCAATTACATCACCCGTGAACGATGAGACCTTGTCTCTGCCGAACAAATTTTCTATGTCTTCGCGCACTGCGGACACGAGCTGTGTAGGTGATTTCGCATTTAGGAACGCATTTATTCTGGACGAAATATTTTTTTGGTCATCGGGAAGTCTCTGAGTAACAAATTCTTTGCAGCTCAAGATGATTTCGTTTCTCACTGCTTTCCAGCATCTTTTTGTTGACATAAATGAATTAGGTCTTCGTACTTTCCTGATGGATTCTTCATCGTCTGATTCTGATTCATGACTTTCAAGCCCATCTTTCCGTCCTTCGCTTTTTAACACCTCTTCGTATCCTCCAGGATAACAGTTTCCTCCCCCATCATATTTAATGAGCCAATTAAGATTTGTTTAGATACCTCGATATCAGGGATTGTGACGAATGATCTCTGACAGTCTTTTTGTAGTTTCATCATGCACTTCAAAAGATCCAGCATGAGGCTAGTAAGCAGTTGCTGCTGTCCGCCTTTTTCCCACAAACGTAGAAAACCACGGGCAGATGCTTTTTCTGTTTTAGCAGCATCAGGGTTTTCTAAAATTTCACTCCAATGTGTTTGCATAAGTGGCAGATTTTTTCAAACTGCCATAGTTAAATTACTGAGGTGCTCTGCAAACCTTACTTCAAAGTAGGCTGGAAAGCGGTAAGCAGTTGTTTTGTTTAGCTCAGCCAATTTATCAAGCTCTTCAAAACGTAAAGCTGAAGCTCTATAAAAAGTTGCCACAGCTTTTAAATTTATCTTCCAGTGCTGAACTTCTATGACTGTTGATTCCAAGTCTGACATGGCAAGGTCGGATCGATGAGCCACACACCAAAGTACATCTCTTCCCAAGTACTCTTTCATTCGAGCCCACAAGCTATAATTTGAGCCATAAGCTATGGTATTTTAAGCTATAATTATTATTTCATACCCTATAAAAAGTGTATGCAGTAATTCGAGCCCATACCAGACTATTGTACTTTTAACTGTGCATTATTTTTATTCTTAGGGGACAGTAAGTCACAGAATAAAGTTTATTTTTTTCATTTCATTTCATTTCAAGCCGCTGTGTTTGCCTGTGTTAGCACTTTCTCCATCTGCTGTCAGTCCTGTCAATTTCTCTTTAGCTGTGTCAAGCAAATCTAAATTTTCCAAAACAATTTTAATAGATTTCATAAGACTTTGCTGCCCCTCGAAAACGCGATTTACTTTCACCAAGGAACACAGATTTCATCTCATTATCTTTGGAAATAAATCGGGCTGTTATGAACTTGTTATCCACCCCATATTTATCCACAGAACCATCTACCTGGATTGAAAAGCATTCTGTGTTTTTTAATTGAATAACCACATTTTCCATCACTACTTCCCCTACAACATCAAGCATTTCGCGATACATTACAGGATTCCTGTACTGTAATAAAGCTGGAGAAGGGTTGAGTGGAGAAAAGTCAGAAGCTAAGCCATTGTCTTTATATGAAGAAATTTGGGTGTCAATGTGAATCTTAGTCAAAGACCGCGAGGGCCATGAATGAGCAGATAGAGTCATTACACGACTGTCATTATACACGTCCAAGGCCAGTTCGATGAGGAGTTTTACTTTTTAGGCTGTATAAGTCCTTAAAGTTTTTACCCAAGGGTGCATATCAGATTGTGTCGTCCACTTTTTCTCCATTTCATCGAGATAAAAAGCTGCTTTGTGAGCTTCGCTATTAATATGGTCAATAATTCTTTCTAACTCCTTTTTTCCATCACATCGAACACCCTCAGCAATGGGCAAAGTACCATTTTTGGAGAACTTAAGCGCTTCGTGAATATGTTTACTACAAATAGCACATTTTACACCAGAACGCTTGTTGCCAAGTTTTACTTTTTCAAGGAACGAGTATGTTTTTAACAACCAAGACGAGTCCAACTTGTTACCTTTATACAATTCAAAACTTTTATCTATTTGCTGAATTTTTAGGTCTTTACTTTTGGATGTACTCTTAGCAACGTCTAAAGTTTCAGGTGGTTGAAACTCAATTTGTGCTCTTGAACTATTGCAACCCGGTCCGCTAACATTACAAGTGTTGCTGATGCTCTCCGTGCCCTTGTCCTCACTAATCTCGTCGTTTTTTTTGAGCGTTTTTTTAATCCCACACCAAAAAAGTCTGTTATTGTGGTTCTCTTGGCCATACTGTAAGAAAGAAAAAAAAATTGCATTTTTGCCTAAAACTCTATAAAAATACCAGGTTGGATCAAATATGAACGAGATATGTTTTTTAATTTTTTTTCTAAAAACTATACAGGGTGTTTGGAAGATCGTTGGCCAAAAAATTATCTCGGGTAGGGAGGTTCATTTTGAACCTATTTAAGGTCACTTACCTATATACAAAGTCTTACGGTTTTTTTTTTTATGAATTTTTTTGTAAAAATGGCCAAATCCAAACATTTATGCCTTATAACTCCGTTGTTTACTGATATATCAACGCCATTTTTTTTTCCTGTTATTACTAATGCATTGTCCATGTAAAATAAAAAAAGATATGGTGCAAAAAACAAAAGTACCAAAAAAACGGGAGATCGTTAAATCTTGTCAAAGGCAAAAATAAAAATTATGAACTTCAAGTTTAGGTTCAATAAAAAAAAAGTAAGTGCGACAGCCAAATCCAAATTGTTTTAAAAACTTCTCTATTTAATACTCTTTAAAAAAATACCATTTGCAGGCACGCAGCACATCTAGTTTTTTTTTTTTTTTTTTTATAAAGTAACAAAAGGGTGCCACCAGCGCACACTGACAATAATAATGAATCGAATCATATTTTTTATGCAAAACGTAACAAATAGTTGTGTATCTTTATAGCATAGGTTAAACTCCATATTTTCTTTCTTTCTTTCTCGGAATTTCGATTTTATCAGAGTAAACTTTATCTACATTTTCGTAAACAATAATCAGGGAACAAAATTGAACTAATTTTAAATTATTAAATTTACCAGCACGGTCTCCAGACCTCACGCCGCTCGATCATTACGCCTGGGACCGCGTCAAAGATTTGGTTTATTATGAAGAATAGTTTTCAAACAACAACTTATTCAAAAAATCAATGCCGCATTTACCATAATGAAGGAAGAATTCGTTTTAAGAACAACCACCACAGAAAAATAGGAAAAAGTTATCGTGCTTGTATTAGAAATAGTGGAGATCATTTTGAGCAATACCTGTGATACTCTACAAATTAAATTTATGAATAATTTAAAATTAGTTTAATTTTGTTCCCTGATTATTGTTTACGAAAATGTAGATAAAGTTTACTCTGATAAAATCGAAATTCCGAGAAAGAAAGAGAAAATATGGAGTTTAACCTATGCTATAAAGATACACAACTATTTGTTACTTTTTGCATAAAAAATATGATTCGATTCATTATTATTGTCAGTGTGCGCTGGTGGCACCCTTTTGTTACTTTATAAAAAAAAAAAAAAAAAAAACTAGATGTGCTGCGTGCCTGCAAATGGTATTTTTTTAAAGAGTATTGCATAGAGAAGTTTTTTAAAACAATTTGGATTTGGCTGTTGCACTTACTTTTTTTTTATTGAACCTAACCTAAACTTGAAGTTCATAATTTTTATTTTTGCCTTTGACAAGATTTAAACGAACTCCCGTTTTTTTTTGTACTTGTTTTTTGCACCATATCTTTTTTTATTTTACATGGACAATGTATTAGTAATAACAGGGGGGAAAAATGGCGTTGATATATCAGTAAACAACGGAGTTATAAGGCATAAATGTTTGGATTTGGCCATTTTTACAAAAAAATTCATAAAAAAAAAACCGTAAGACTGTATATAGGTAAGTGACCTTAAATAGGTTCAAAATGAACCTCCCTACCCGAGATAATTTTTTGGCCAACGATCTTCCGAATACCCTGTATAATTAAAAAATATTGTAATTGTTCTACATCGTTTTTTCTAACTTTTCAAATTATATCGTTTCAGAAAAAAAAAATTTAAACATAATCTCGTTTATTTAAAACCCTCCCTTCTATATACAGGGTGTATCTGAAATACACCGACAAACTTCCGGAAATGTCTCTATGGGTAAAAATAAGGAAAAAGTCAAATATTATTTTTTTACAAAAATGCGTCGTTTACCAGATAGCCGCCATTCCGTTATTTTTTTTTTTTTTTATATTACAAAACATGCTTTTTCTTCGAAGTTTTTCAAAAATTTGTATGAAACATAGTATGTATATTAAGGTAGAAAACATTTTAAAAATGAAGTTGATTGAATTAAAATTCTTAAAATGGCGGCCATTTTAATTCCTTTAACTGAAAAACGGGAAAACGGTCAAAAATACAAAAATTTACAACAACCCTATTTTGTATAAACTTTTATTTCCTATCTTTTGACACCAAAAAAATTTGGATCTGACAAAAATTACTCGAGATCCATAGAAAAGTATGTTAAGTGACAGCATTATTTGTGTTTTGTTAATTCAAATTTTTGCTGTCTCGAATAATTTTTGTCCGATCCTAATTTGTTTTGTGTCAAAAGATAGAAAATAAAACTTTCTAAAAAAGTTTTCGAAGTACATTTTTGTATTTTTCATTTTTTGCAACTACTGTTGTTTACGTTACGGTACTCTATGATTTGGGGAGAAAATATCAACCCTCCCACCACTCACTGCGGCACGATTGTCTTCAGTGAGGGGGGGGGGGTGTGACAGCTTTGCCATATTTAAACAGTAAACATTCTCATAAATAAACACTTTAGTACTCTTAAAGCAACTACCAGAAGGATGATTGCTAATTTCAGATAGTGATACAAGTTTAAAGTTAATGTTTATGACTTGACAAAAACAATAAAGCTATTTCAATAGCCTAGTTTTAATGTTTAATAATTTAATAAAATGTATCGTTTATAAGTTATAATAATTTGCTGTTTTTTGTTTCATAAAGATGTAAGCTTATTTTAAACCCATAACACATCAATAAAACGTTAACGTGTTATTCAACGTTACTCATAGTCGTAATCGAACATTAAATCAATTCATCATGCATTGATACATACATACATAAAAATAAGATTTACTTACGATTTTCGATCCATTTTTGGTAAAAAACGGGAAAGAATGCACAGACTTGAAGTTACCACTAACTTGACCAAACACAAAATGGGACGAAAACGATTGAGCACCTCTACTATTAATTACTTTAACCAATAATTTAATTAGGTTCCATAGATGGTGGCAGGCAGCGCAAAAAACAAACAGGAAACAGTACAAACACGATTAAAAGTGTGGCACCTGCAGGTGCCGTTGGGAATTGGCGGGTTAAAAGCAAAATAATTTGCTCGAGGCCATTTTTTTATTGTTTTAAAAAACTGTATTTAAATTGAAATTTTTGCTCCCGTAAAAATTTGCCTGTACCTGCTACGTTCACTGGGCGACAAAGTCATGGAACTGGGCGACACTTGTGTCGCCCAGTTTATATGTTATTTTATGCTCTGGGATTTCCCCTTATTTAAATATCTTAAGTTATAACTGACCTTGGAGTTTTTCATTCACATCAGTTTTTGTCCACTAAAATCCGGAGTAAATCCAATGTTATACGCATGGATAAAAAGCAGAATGTATGCTGATTCTAGTGATGCTATTATTATTGTAATCGGTTGAACGCAGCAGTTGTTATGGCCGAAAGAAATTGTTGATGAAACCTCAACTTCAAATTTTAACCTCCTCGAAAGGGGTAAAAAATCAATATTTTTTTGATTTTTATAAAATTTCACCTATAAGTTTTTTTTCATGGTGCGTTAAATCGAGATTTGAGGTCAGTTGTTCATGAAAAAAAGTTTCCACTGATTTACAGTGGATTGTATTGAAATTTTGTCATTTATTTGGAGTTTTTGAGCACCCTGCAGCCGGGTCGTGTTTTGAGCATAACGGGAGTATTTTTATATCTAATAGCATACTTAACTGCAATTACACGTGAAAGAATCATTTATCTATCCAGAATGAGAGCTGAGAAAAAAAATAATACGTGATTTTCATATTTTAATTTTTTTCTCGGCTCCTAATGCCCATTGGCGGCTGTAACTCTAATTTTGCACTATTAAAGGTCCCTACTACCTACACAAAAATTCCCATTCAAATCTGTGAGTTACAACTGCAAACGTCCCCTTGTCAGTAAAGTTGCACTAGGAAATAAGGTCAAGATAGGGTAACTTTGCCAACCTATAGTTTAGTGTTTGTTTTTACATAAATATCTATAATGCAAAAGTTAAAAGCATTTCGTGGGCAAACTCACCAAATTCTACGGAGGCGAGGAGTTTGAAATATCCTACCTCCACAAGAACAACACAGGAAGATCATTATACTTCCCAAACTTGGCTGATAAAGCTTTATTAAACGTAGAAGACATCATTTATATGATATTGAACTCCGAGGCAAATATACATTTATGGATGAAAATGTCAGAAGTTTTTTCGTTTTTAAATTTCATTAAGGGGCCCACACACTATCTACCTGATTGTCAACAGTGTTGAGGTTGTGGCCTACACTAGAATTTCAACCGCCAACCTGCCCACAGACGCTCAACACCGTCTTCAACATGCAAGTTGTCGACAAGGTTGACAACCAGGTTGATAGTGTATGGGCCCCTTTAGGTATTACAAGTTTCGTTTTAATGAATTTCATTATTACGATGATTTATTCTAAATACTGTAAAATCTTAATATGTCATTTTTTCGTTAAAATGTTTTCATATTAGTTCAAACAATCCTTTTCTCTGTCGCTGTCTCTATTTTTGAAGTGTTTTTTACATACTTGGCAAAGTAGCCCTATTGTAGGATAACTTGGCCAAGGTTATTTTTTAAATTCCATACCTTTTAATAATACCTTGGACCGTTGAGTGAGGTCTATTCACTATTTTGCCGATTTCTCTAAGCGCCCGTAACTCATTATGTGGGCGTACTATAATCTGTCTTTCTTATTCAGTCATCTACCTCCCATTTTCAATTTACAAACAGCAATAATAATCAATAATAGGCGATACACCTATACAAATGACTTCTAGGTAAGGACTGATTGAAGGTAATCCTTAAACTATTAAGTCAGTGGGTGGAAACAAAAGTTAAAGCCTTGTGTAGGAATGCTTTTGACTATTATGAGTGCATCTTAATAATGTAAAAGGTATTAAGCTGAATTTAATCAATTTCCTTATGAAAAAATATTAAATTTATTCTATAGTCGTGAATGCAATATTATATAAGTTTAAATAAAATAAAATATTATAAACAAATACGCAAATGTATAAATACAAAATTTAATGAAAGAAATAATGCCTTAATACAAGAAGGAATCACCAATACTAGTTCTGTTATTGGTATTAGGTCCATGATTTAGTAACAGATAGGTAAAAATAATAGGTATAATAACAGTCCCAGCAGCTGTAATTCGTATTAGAAGTGATTGTAACATAGGAGAGTCTAGGATAAGGAGTTCAGTAGAGTGAAAAAAAAAGAGATATATAAGAATCAATTTTAATTTGTAAATAAATCTTAATCAGCCATTTCAAGAAAGTTAGGGAAAATAAAAATATAATTATAGTAGTTTTAATAAAACTATTTTTTTTAAATTCTGGATTTAAATGAACTAAAATGATTTTTAACAACTAAACTGAATATTTTTCAATTTTTTTGTTTTATTTTAGTTTTTCTTTAAAGAATTTTTTGGTAACGGTCGGGTTAAGAGGAGGCAGCAAACTGCCTTGACCAGCGCTACACCGACCAGTTCGATCCTTACGCTTCACTTCGAGTTTACATTTATCGATAGCTCTTTCCTATAACCTCACATGTAAACAATCACTTCTACAGTTTCAACTTGGATTGTGTTGTTTAGTTTGTTATATTGATATTTAGTCTTCTTAAATGTAAATAACTGAAACATAAGTTAACAACATGATTTTCATAAAGGATTAAATGTTTTATCAATTCATGTTTTCTTATTCCCTCTTATCTGATGTGTAAAAGTGTTACAAAACTTAAGAACATTAATTTGTACATGGATTTGCTGTTTTATATATTTTTATTTGTTGTATCAATTTAAGTGATAAAATTTCAGTATGCTTATTTTGTGAATGCACTCTTTGTCATCCATAATACTTATTGCCCTAAAGTGAGACAGATTGTATAATTATTTAAATAAAACATATCGATCTAAAAATAAATGTGAGAAAGTATATCATGGGTTTCATATTTTCTTATTTCCACTTCCCTTAAGAAAATATAGCAGAAATTAATATCATCACTTTCAACTAGGATTCTGTCTTATAATGGATTATAACATGGAGAATAGACAATGTTAAAATAATCACAAATTAAGAGGTAAATGACAGGTTACTATATAATTGTAAAACTGTTGGTATAATGTTATAGATTAAAGTGTTTTAAAAAAAATTTAGAAGCCTGGTGATGGAGCATTGTCTCGGAAACATGTAGCTACAAATGTTAAATAAATAGGAGTTATGACAAATAAATACTTAAGGATTCTGTCTTTTAAATATTTATAATTTGTTATTTACAATTAATTCCCTCACATCACAAAGTTTATCAAGAATTAACATTACTGGTGGTTTAGCATTATATTAATTTTCATTTAATTCCAAATTGATTTAGTGTCTTATATTTTGAAATTTTCTTATTTCCACTTCATTATTTTCTTATTTCACATTTTATTATCATAAGGTAAACAGAAGTTATTATTACTTTGAACAGGGACTTAAAGTTTCTCCGTAAATAAATGAGAATAACCTTCCCCCTCTAAAAGTAGCGACTAAAACACCGAAATAAATCGGAAGAAGGTAAGAATCGATAAAAGGTATTCTCGGCGGGCGTAGGAGCTGCCTCCTCTTAACCCGACCGTTACCATTGATATTATTAGTTGCACCATTTTTTCCTATATTATTATCCTTAGATAATCACCTTCTTTTAGTAATTTAATTAATTCATTAGGAGTAGGGCAATTAACACAATTTAGGGTCATTTTTAACTTTTGATACTTAGTGATATTCCTGTTTTAAGTTTATTTAGATATTTTTTATTTCAATTGCAATTTTTTTACTTCGGTCATTTTTTAATTTTCTATAAGTACTATTATCATTCAGTATATCAAGTATCATATTATTTAATACATTATACATCTGTTATCATTACAATATGTTTTATTTTATCTGATTTTGTTTTTTCCATTTAATTAATGGTTTTGTCCAGTTCAAAAGACAGGCCTTACACCACAGCACATAAAACAGTTATTATTTTTAAATAGCAACTCATATTTGCTAGTATTGCACAATGATAATATGAGGAGTCAAATTTCAAAATGGGATAAGAGCCAATCGTAAACTATTTAATGAGATACAAAAAACAGAATAACTAGAATGCTTTCAATAGTTACAAAAATACTTTGCAGACCATAAAACAAATAATTTCCTTATCATTCATGAGTTTCCATGAATTAAATTTTTTTTTTTTTTTTTGCAGTATGAACACCTAATCTTCAAAGGGATAACTGGGACCACAGGATTAATTGATTTAATTTTTTTTATGTCAAGTCCAATATTTTGGGTTTTTGTCTTAGACTTAGACAAAAGGTTTCATGCATTCCCAATTCGATCCAATAGATTCAAATAAGACATGGCCATGTTACTTTTTTAACTATGTCTCACATGACCCACAAAAAATTAAAAATGAGCTATTTCTGTGAGCTGGCATATTTCAAGTAAGATGAAACATTAATATAAGGACCAAATAAGTTGTAACTGAATAATTTTATTCCTCATGCCTAATTCTTGCAATACATTTTGCCACATTAACTGGCATACAAAAAAAGATTAATTCAATGTAGGAAGAAATGGAAGTGGTACAGAAAAAGGAAATGTAAAAAGCTGATTGACATGTAAATTGTTACATATATTTTTGATTACAATCAATTACCCATTATTAAAATTTTAAATTATATAATTATTAACATGTTTATATAATTTTATTAGATTCCATAACACATAGTTAATATAGACATTTAATAACATGATTTACATGCTAAGAAATCATCAACAAATTATTAAGAGAGCAATCACATAAAAATATTTTAAGCTTTAACATCTCACAGATAAAACATTGTAAAGCTATACAGTCATATTTTATGATTATACAGTCATGGCAACAAGTGCACAGTCACAGACACATACATTATTACAAGTAATATTACAATTTGATGCCTTTACTACATATAGTTTGATATCTAATATTTTAAGGAAATTTACAACAATATAATTTAGGCTGTTTAAAACTTGAATAATCACATAAGAAGAAACCTAAATGCTCTCAGATCATACCTGAAATGCATTTTAACAAACACTAAAATCTTTACTCATTTTTCAATGAAATCATGTATAAAAAAATACAACTATTCAAGAAAATATATTTAAGTGGCAACATGGTTTATTAGTACACTAAGATGATCAGTCAAATATGGCATTAAGATTTTTTCTTTTTTAGCGGACGATACATTAAAAGAAATTAAATATTATGTTTAAGAAATAGAACAATCTAGATAAACTAGTTTGTATAAACTGAGATTGTATTTTACCAAATCAAAACGAGTTTACATGTATATATTTCAAGCTATCTAAGGTTTTAAGTTAAATTGGAGGTAGTAAATTAATGTAGATCATGGTATATACAATTTAAATTGATCTGTACTAATTAAAACCTAAAACAAAATGACCCAACAATATTACATAACAGAAATAGAGCAATATACTTATTTTTTTAACATACATATTAAAATTTAAAAACATTGCCCTTATGAATTACCAGAGGCTAAGTGTCAAAAACAATCATATACTCCACAAAGGAATATTCTACCTGCTATACAATTATTTTAAGTATAAAGCATGATCTAGGCTTTCTCACCAAAGCAATAAGTAATTAACTAAATGTCAATTCATAATTAATGAAAAATTTAAATTATAATTAGGTGAATTATTAACTCAAAATTTACCTGTGTACAGATTTAATATATTCAAAATTGAACAAGATACTGTTTAATTACTAACTGAGAATTTCTTCAATTCATTTTTCAACAGGAAATAAGTATAGTTATGCAACCATAAAAGTTTCAGAAGCCATTTAAATTTACATGTAACTTAAAAAATGTTTGTTAGAAAAAAAATATAGTTAACAATTATCAAACATACTGTTTTTATTTTGAAGGACTTAATTTTCCCCATCCCTTCCCTTCTCTCTCATAAAACAATATAGTTTAGATAAGTAAGCATGTATGAAGCACTTAACAACTAAAGCATATTATGCAAACAAACAAGATCTTTTTTCCTACTAAAAATTAGAGACAAAATTAAATCATTAAATAGAATTATTCCAAGAAACTTAGTTGCTTCTTTCTTAAATATGATCAAAACATAACAATTACCACATTAAATTATCAAGAATAAAGGTTTCTTCAGATCACAATACAACAAATGATTTTATATATACACACAAACATGAGAAATGAATAAATTACTTTATCAGACATATAAAAATATATCTTATTTTTTCTGGGAAACTAGAATAATACATATAAAACCTATTATCATAAATCTACACATTTATTTATTTAAAAGTTATTTCTTTTTGTTGATAATTTATTTTGTACTAATTTCTATTTTATTAAATTATAACAATAATATGAAAAATCAAAAGAACAAACAACACATGAATAGTTTTAACACTGTTTCAATCAAATGCAAAATAATAAAATGACTTTCTAATTTAAGTATTAATGCAAAGCTATTATTTAAATCCCACATTTAAAAGAGAATATTAATTTAGTCATTATTATGCTACATTTTAAGCAATAGTAAAATAGTAGCATTTATTTTTGGCAGCAAATTGTCTTAACAGTTCCAATCAGTCATGATCTTCAAACTCATGAATTAAGCACACATTGATTTTGAAAAGTAATTTAACCTAAATTGTGTAGAAAACTAGCATATCTAGCATGAAACAATTAAACAAACCACACACAGTGTCAAGTATAAAAATTGCCCTTGAAATTATCTATTAAAAGTTGAGTTGATTTTGTCCTTGTACAGAACTAGTTTCTTACAC
Organism: Euschistus heros; assembly: GCA_003667255.2. NCBI lineage: Eukaryota > Metazoa > Arthropoda > Insecta > Hemiptera > Pentatomidae > Euschistus > Euschistus heros. The sequence continues at coordinate 1,411,926 of RCWM02000050.1, read as the reverse complement.
CCCATAGCATTTGGGCCCTGATGATAATAACCTACTACACATCAAAATAAATAATCAAACTAAAAGTCATAGTAAAACTGTTAAAATTTCAATTTTACACATTATTGTATGGTTTGGGATGAATATTTTTAGTTTATACATGTATATATACATACATACACATATAAACTACATATATGTATATACACACACTTACGCACACATACATATATATTAAATTTATAACATCAATATAAAAAGTATAAGTTACTACTATTTAAGTGTGAACTATTAAACTACATCTTCTCAAAAACTATAGCATACAATTTTTGTAAAAGATAGATTAAAGTGACAACTCGCAATAGAAAATCTTTGCTAGCTTTATTTTTATTATTGGAAGGCATTAAAGAAGATAGACACAATGTAATTTAAACTTGTTAACGTACAAAATAAATCAATAAATTATACACACAATCCACACAGGGTGGGAAATTTCGATCATAGATTCAAATTAAAAAATTCAGAAATGAACAGCTTACCAAAATAAATAAAAATTTGAATTCCAAAAATATAATCCTTAAAAACGTATAATTAAGAAAACAATCATTAAGAATTAAATAATTATAATGAATCAAAACATTACAAAGAAATCAAATATGTACTTGAAATCTGTTCATCAAAATATTTAAACAATATAAATTCACACAAAAAATAGTCTAACATCATAACAAATATATAACTATTTATATTATGCCAACTGCCAAAATTGATATTATTAAATAATAAATAAAATAAAAACTTATTTTTAACTGCCCTACTGTCCTATGATACAAAACCAGTACCCAGAAAAACGCACAGGTTTTTGGTTACAATATATTAAAATATTGTATTTAAATGCATTTAAGAATCTTACATATTATATCTCTCAAACGACTAAGGCCAAGATTTAATCATTATAGAAATAAATAAGTAGAGGATAAATCTAATAGATAAATTAAATTCAAACACAAATTATAACTCCAGCGGATATACATTGAGATTGATAAGAGGAGAAGGAAATGTAAGTGTACAGAGTTTGCTGTTTTGTTGTATTACTAACAGGATATTTAACTTTGAAAAATAAAATTGGAATTGTATAGAATAATGATTCAGGTTACAATCACAATGTTTCCTTTAATTTTACTTGAAACAAATATCCTAAGCAAACAGCAAAATCAATTCAAAAAGTTAATGTTAAAGAAGTAAAACTTGATTTTTTTTTTTTATTATATATCCTAATCTGTACCAATCATTTAAATACATATAAATACAAAAAGCACACTCATACACACGTATGCGTGTGCACGCACACGCACGCACGCAAACAAGAGTTTCAAGTGCAGTCAGAACTATTTCCTATGAAGCGCTGTGGGTGATTGCCAGGATGCTTCTTATTCAACTGCTTGATTGATAAGAAGTAATTTCTTACATACATTGCTCTTGAATTTCAAGAGTTGGAATGTGGACAAAATAGATAGTTTGCTGATAATAATTGGTGATATCATTATCACCACGGGGAGATCGATTTTTATATCTATATACTAACCGCTGACTGAACTTGGCTCCTTAAAGATTAACCAACACTGCTTTAAATTAAATGTTATAATGGAATGATTATGATGCTTTAAGATAGGGGCAGAGATTTATATCAGTGGTCCTAAAGAATTAAAGATTGATGAGATACTTAGGACAGATCACTAGTCTTCCGAAAAGGAGTTAAGTCAGTCATCTCTATCATGTAATGTCTAATGGGGATCTCACGAATAGAGAAGGTTGGAATGAAAAGAAGGGGTTAATAAATAATAAACTCAGGAGGGGGGGGGGGGCACACATGCACTTATTTTTGTTTAAAAAAAGATGGAATAATTGATTCCATTAATGTTATTTATTTAAACTAAGTAAGAAAGGATGTGATAAACACTTTAAATATTACAAAAAAGTATGTAACATGTCAGACCTACTCTTATTTAAAAAGTATGTATACCATGAAGAAAATTCTTAAGAAATGTTGCATATCAGAAAAAAAGAACAATGCCACAAGAATAAATAAGTTAATTGCATGATCAACAGTCATGAAGCAAACATTAAAATTTAATATAAAATAATTAAATTTTGGTGTCCTGAAAGAAAGTTTTCTGTTTTAAAAACATACCGAATAGTAAAAGTTGAAAATATATATGATCATAAAGAGGAATAAATAGTATTTTATAAATATAAAATGATTATAACAACTATTTGTTTTCGATCAACATATATTATAGCATGTTTAAAAAAGTTTATAATCTAAAAGGATTAGAATTATAAAAGCGATGTACACAAAACCATTAAACAATGTAATAATCACTAAATAAAAAACAAATAAAAAAACAACGAATTTGCCTTTTGATTAATTTTAATTTCTAATTAATTACTGGGAAAACCTGACACCCTTGGTTACAAGAATATTCAATTTAATCTAATTATTAAAATAAGTTGACTTTTTTATGTTTACTAAAGTAAAAGGAAGTTAATATTGTAAGATAATAGAATGGCTAAACACTTATATGAACAATATAAATATGTCAGCATTGTAAGGAATTTTATTAATTTTCAACTGATAATCAAACATTAAAATGGGTTTTAATTAATATGATTTAATTATTAAAAATAATGTGAGCTGAATAATTCCATAAATATGTACACCTAAAGAATTTATAATGGATCATAAGGGCAACTAAATTCCCCTCCCCCTTCTAGTCCACAGATAAATGCAGATTAACAAAAATGTGTAATCTTAAATTTATGCTAAATAAAAATAATATGGAATTTGCCTAGGAGATAAGTATCTTCATAATTGATGAAACAAGTACTATTAATATATAAAAAAATAAAATACAAACTTTAAGCATTAACTATGAGATAGAAAAAATAATAATAATTCATATTTTATTAACAATAACAATATGTGTTTAAAGTGCTTAGTTCACACTAATTCAAATATTTCTCTTATGCTTTTATAAAAGGTCAAATTTCATATAGATCCAAATTAGCTCTACTTGAGTTAATTATCTACTTGATGAGTTATATTACAAGAGAAAAATTGAGCAGAGAAGACTGGCAAAAAAAAAAAAAAAAAAAAAAAAAAAAAAAAAAAAAAAAAAGTTATTAACTAGCAATGGGAAATTATTAATTATTAACTGCTATGGGATATTTTTATGCCATTCCTAAAAACACAAAGCAAATTTATATCAGCCTAAATATAAGCACAAATATAATCCATATTCTGGAATTCTGCCAGTCTAACTACCACCGAATAGATAAATATTCTAAAAACTTATAAATTAAAATTCTAACCAAAGCAGTAAATTTAAACATACAATCTATAATAATAGCTGATAACTGAAAAATAAAATCTTATTTACATTTAACCTCACATTTTTATTTGAGTGGTATAAACGGTGTATGTGTGTAATCATATATACAAGTGAAACTTCTTACAATTCAGTTAAACAGATATTTTTCTACAGCAAACATTTTTGCATTTCTTAACTGTTCACTATTACTAGCTTTACAAATAAATATAGCTAAGCAGAACAAGTGTAAATTAATTTAAAAAAAAAATAGAAATTTTTAATAACTTTAATTAATTAAGTTCTATATTATTGTCTTATTAATAACTTAATAAGACAGTAATTGCAGTTGTCAACACCATAAAAACTTCAATATCTGATGATAATGTACAATACCTCAAATATAGTAACTCAGCCTATAATTATTTAAACTTGAACATAAAAAAAAATCTAGTGCTCTAAATATCATCATTATTCAAGTTGATTCTCATGAAAATGAAATAATGGGTGGTGGTCCTCCTATTGAAAAACATAACAATTAACTACCAATGATGTTCACAAGTGAAGGGGATAATGAAAGATTAACTATTTTCTTTTTTCACTTTAAACTAGTGTTTAAAATCGTATTATAAGTCCAAAGAAGGTGAAAATAGGTTATTTTCCTTAATACTATCAAACGGTTTAACTAAATGGCTATAGTAAAATGTGTGTAACTATATTATTTGAAAATAGCTAACTAGAAGTTTCATTGTATTTATATAAATATATTTATAAATCAGATACACACACAATCACATACATATACACCCTCAATGATCTCAATTGTTAAACCAATAATAAATATAAAATCTAATGATTCTACAATTTTTAAAATTCAAATTATCAAAACTTTTACATTTGAAATTAGTAATTAACAATATACAAAATTAAATTTATTCATAAATATATAGAAAAAAACATTTAGCTATAATGGTGATACTTGAAAAGACTAAAGAAGACAATTAAGCACTTATAACCAAACTTATAACTTGAAATTTGTTAATAAAGCTTGTGGAACTAAATGGAATCACACTTAGTAGGATAGTTCCACTTGAGACTCATTTTACACACAGCCTTCAAAGTTTAGGATGTGATAAAAGTAATTAATTTGTTCTTGTTATATTATTACATTACTACATTTCATTGCACTAGGCCCAATTTTTACTGTACCGATTTGGCACTTTAGTTTCAAAGTAATTTAAAAGTTGCCTTTTATATGATACAGAAATATTTTATGGAATGCACATATTTCCTAAAATGCATGATAGATGATTAGTTCAACTGTTTTTAAAAGTACAAAATTTTAAAATAAAATAAAATATTAAGAAAAGACATATTTTATAAAATCCCAAACATGAATAGAAGAAAATTAATTTTTAAATTAAGGGCTCATTAGATATTTTATATATAAACGATATGTATCAATATTAAAAACACTGATTAACACATACTCCTCCATAACAGATATAATTTTAAAAACTGAAAATTTACTGTACAACCCCATTGACAGATGGGTTAGGAAAATTTGATCCAGCAGCATTTCCAAGAGCCAAACGCTGCATCTGACGTATGACAGTAGCTGCATGGTAAGCTTGCTAAAAAAATAAATAAAAGAATCAGCATTTTAAAATCTAATATACAACATAATAAAGTATCAATACAAAATATGAATTATGTATCTGTTATTAAAAAACTCTCAATATCTATTATAAGCTTAATAAGGCTATATAAAACTAAATATAGACATGAATCAACCAATTTCTTCTTAGCCCCTTGAAAAACCACCAAATTGAAATTTCTTTCTGAAATTCAAACTATTGCTACTAATTCTATCAACTCTAAACCAATTCAAAAGAATTCATATGGTAGGTAACAGGTCCTAATGTACAAGATTTACTTAAACATGAGTGTTCCTACATGTTTCAGAAAGCAAGTTATTAGCAAAAACCTTGATTTTGTTATATTCCTCAATTAAATTTTTACACAGAATTATTAATATGTAGTGAAGGCAACCTGTCTAGGGGAGGATACCCTGAATTCAAACCGAGTCCACCTGGTAGGGGGTTGAGAAATGGGCCAGCACCCCGTATCTCTTAAAAACAAAACACCGCTTTCAGACCTATACAAAAGAAAAAGCCGGAGGGATCAAATGGTAAACGACAAAGGCTTCGGAAAAGGACTATAAATCTTGTTACGTGGAACGTTCAGGGGTTAAATACAAAGAGGAAGGAGATTTTGGACTGTTTGGAAAAATTTGATGTAAGCATTGCAGTGTTAACCGAGACAAAGATAAAGGGAAGTGGAAGTGAAACATGTGGTGACTTCATTCATATTTTTAGCGGGGTAGATAAAAGTGAGAGAGCTAGAGCAGGTGTATCACTGCTGGTGCACAAGCGTTTTAAAAAAACTGTATCAAAGATTTTGAGTGTGTAAATGAAAGAGTTATCAAGCTGCAGATCAGGATATTTGGCCAGGAAGTAGTGATTTTGGGACTGTATGCTCCAACAGACTGTGCGACCGCTTCAGAAAAAGATGGTTTCTTTGAAAATGTTCAAGACATAGCAGAGAGAGTTCCTACACGGAAAATTCTCTTCCTTATGGGAGACTTAAACAGCAGAACCGGGAAAAAGAGTGGGCCATTCTGTCGTTGGAAGATTTGGAGAAGAAACAGTAAACGGAAATGGAGATCGTTTGATTGAACTGTGTGTGCTCAACTAGATATGGTTATATTAAATGGTTTTTTTTTTCCCCATAAAGATGCACATAAATACACTTGGCAGCAACCTACTCGCCAGCTTAGATCAATAATTGATTACATAATAATAATAAGAAGAAACACCCGTGTTGTTGCCCATGACGTCAGAGTGAAGAGAGGTGCGGAAAGTGGATCCGACCATTATTTAGTACAAGGAACTTTCCTATTTAAATACATGAGTGCCCGTAAGGAGATACAAAGCAAGACCGAAACTTCGGAAAACATTATTTATTCTATCGAGAGCCTAAAGCAGGAGTCCGTGGAAAAATTGTATAGAGACAGACTCCAAATCAATCTTCGGAGTGGAGATGATTACGATGACATCAAAAAAAGTTGTCATCAAGCAGCATTTGAAGCAATAGGCATAAACAAGAAAAGGAAAAAAACGGATAAATACTGGTGGAATAGTGAAGTGGCGGAGTTAGTTGAAAAAAAGAGAGCCATTTATCATACGTGGCTCTCTACTGGGAATGTGACAGCCTTTAATGAGTATAAGAAACTAAACTGTGAGTTCAAAATCAAAAGGAGAGAAGCAATGAATCAGTTCTGGGAGAAAAATTGCAAATTTATTGATAGTTGTATGCATGGGCAGAAAAGTAGAGAGGCGTGGAAGAGGCTAAAATCCTTGAAATCATCCTGTAAAAGAAATCTAGGTATTCAACTTGTACCTCCTCAGAAGTGGGTGGACTACTTCTCAAAACTACTAGCAGAGGAAAGGAACGTATTTAGGGAAGACGTTGTTATACAAACCAGTGAACAAGTAAATGCAGAGCCGATATCGGTGGAAGAAGTGGAAGCCGCTCTAAAAGAAATGAAAAATCATAAAGCTCCTGGACCAGGGAATCTCCCGATAGAGCTCGTCAACGGAATGGTTGACTGGATATATCATTCCAATCCATAAACAAGGGAATAAGAGTGACTGTACAAATTATCGCGGTATCACCGTTTTAAGCAGCATTCTATGGTCGAGTTTTAACTAGCTAGAAGGATGTATATCAGAAGAACAGGCAGGTTTTAGAGCAGAAGGTCTTGCATGGATCATGTCACCAAACAATTACTTGAGAAGAAATTGGCATGATGAAGTTCACCTAGCCTTTGTAATAAAAAAAGCGTATGATACGGTTCTGTGGAGGGCGTTAGAGGATATCGGAGTAAGTAGAAATCTTACTAATGCAATTAAAAGTCAAGATAAAGCCAAGGTCAAAATGGGGAACCGTTTGACAAATAGTTTCCTTATCACCAAAGGCCTGAGACAAGGGTGTAGTTTATCACCCACCCTTTTTAACCTCTATCTAGAGGAAGTTTTGAAGGAGTGGAAAAGGAAATGTCGAGGTATGGGTGTAAGAATAGGAAAAGAAACTTTGTACAGTCTACATTTTGCTGATGATCAGGTAGTAATAGCTTCCGAGGAAGAAGATCTAAGTTATCTAAGTAAGAAGAATATTCTAAGTGGGGCCTAGAAATCAGCAAAGAGAAGACATAATACATGGCCTTCAAAGCCTCTACACCTTCTCTGTTATAAGGAAATTGGTCGCTACATCGGAGTACTCTCTTCAAGTATTTGGGAGTTTATATCGATGACAGGGGAACACTTGAGAGCGACATAAAAGTAAAGGTAAAGTTCCAAAAAATGTTTCACTAGAAACCAAGACCCTTTTTTATGTTATGGTTTGTGTGGGTGGTTGGAAAAAAAGCACAGAGCTATGTTTTTTGTTGTTTTTCAACGGGTTTCTGGTGTTCACACCAAACAGCTGCTGTGGTAATTTAAGAAGAATGGGCCCAGAAAGATGGCCAACAAAGATATAAAATTGCAAGGAGATTGGGAAGACCGACATTTTATGACCTAAGGTCGTCAAATCCGAAAAAAAAAAAAAAAAAAAAAAAAAAAAAAAATTATTAAGGTAACAAAACGACTATCCATATGATAGAAAAAGGAATTTCTAACTAGCTAAGAAATGTCAAAATCAGATGAACTGAAAAAATTAAAATCTCTATAAGGCTAGTTTATTGACAGTAAAAAAAAAAAATTTTTTTTAAATATTTTTCATTCAATCCACTTTAAAATGGAAATGCTTTGGCAAAACAAAAAACAAAACGTGGATCTCATTTTTAAATACTATATCAAAAATTAAATTGTGGCTGAAAGTTTACTACCACGGCAGCCGTCAGCTTCGTAAAATCACTTTAACTCCGCCACATTTATCACTTAAACTCCAAAAATATATGCTTGATCCAAAATATATTTCCTTCATCTCAGAGCAGGTTAAATTTATTATTAGATTTCAGTTTTGGAAAAATATGACAATTTCGACGTGTTCAGTTCAGTTCAGACATATATTTTCAGAGTTATAGAGATAATCCAAAAAAAACTTGGATTTCACAACAGTACGAGGCCAGCCTGTTTATTTTAAGGGACAATTAAAACTTCAAATACTGAGTCTAATAGTAAATTTAACCAGATTTAAGATGAAAAAAAGAAATTTTGGATCAGACAAATAGATTCTGAGTTATAACCAAAATAGTACTAATAAACGTGTTTTTGTAGAGAAGTGGGACTGACAACAAAAGTTAGCTTAGGATTGATCCTTCTATATCATCATGCGCACCTTAAGTGAAAAGTTAGCTTATCTCTACTATGTTCCCAAGACCATAACATTGTGAAAAATGGTCTGATTTCGGAATTGTTTTTTTCATTCCGTGGTACTGATTTCAGCCACAATTTACTATATAAAGATATTCTTTGAAAAACCCTTTGCTGCTTTGGTAAAGTAAAAAACTGACAACAACCATTGATTTGGGTATGATGCCGACGGCTGCCGTGGTAGCGAAATATTCGGATTCAGCACCCCAAAAAACATTAAAATCCGTTGAGAAAAAAAGTTTGGCAGTTTTTCCCTGAAATTTGAAAATTGAATTTTACTGGCTGCCGCCATCTTGTCCTGTGTTAGGAAAAGACAGCAGTGGTTTCCCTAACACAAAACTTGATGATTAGATAAGCTTTAGCTTTTTTGGGAGATATATCATGACAGGTTTAGGGTCAGCTCACTCCTGGACTGAGCAACCTATTACGCCATTATTAATTTTTAAACATTATTTAAAATGTTGAGAAGTTACATTTGGTATCAGTTATTACCTTGGTACCACATGTACCTTGGATCAGAACAACGCATTTTACCACTACCTTAATGATCATAGGTATATCACATTAAAATTATTTTATTCTTAGTTATAGGTCACATTGGCATAAAGCAAAAATGAGGTAAAAAAAAGGGGTGTGGCTGTGTCATGGATACGGCCGTCTGTTGTATGCGAATACATTTATTTAACGGATTATATTTTTTAAATAAAATATTTTTAATTATGTATTTAGGATAAAAGCAAGGAAACAAATAATTATAGTGTTACAATATAACTTTATTAATTATAGGTCTGGGATACGAAAAGTACGACAAAAATGGCATACAAGATACATTGTGATTTCTGGTAAACATTAAATCAATACAGATATTACCTAATGTTGTTAGAGAAGTTTCAATATAAGAAAAATTGAACTCGCTGAGCATGAAGTCTGGAAATGAGCAGTTTTGTTAGTTATCAACATTAAAGTCTCCAACAATCATAACTGGTGTAGTAAGATCAGGATCGTAATCGGGTATAATTTTAGCAATGTTTTTGGAATATTTTAACAACGATCGTAACATAAAGAGTTTAATTTCTGCCTGGGTGGATATACACACACCTGAGTACGAATTTGAAGATGCCATTGGCTTTTACGTTTACTAGACAAACATCACTAGGTTTTGCGTCTTTCATTTCAAAATATATCTCCGCAATGTCAATGTTAACTCTATTACAATCAGTGAAACTATTGATGTTACAATTTATATTATATGGTGAATCCACCGGCTTTGCTACCGATATTATAATAGACCTTAGAACAAAGCTAGGCGCATTCACTGGCATGGAATTTTCCTTCCAAGTTTCGCTGATTGCCAAATAATCAGATCGATTGATGATTGCATAGGTAGAGATGTCTTCTCAGTGCACGACCAAGCTTTGTACATTAATGGTGGTAATATGTAAAAAACAATGCTAATCAGGAACGTTTACGTTCCTGGCACTGCTTGGCTGGGTCATATGGTGTTTTATTATTACCATTCGATAGTTCTTGAGAAGCCCTTTCCAACCGTACATGATCTCTGTATTTGGTTTTGCCTTTTCGAGGTGTATAGGCAGACTTTATATATTTTTGATATTTTTTTTATTCTAACACCTTATTATATTCACTGTCACCACTTAAAACTAATGTTTAAATACAATCGATAGATTTTGATGACAGCTGATGATTAAAATTTAAAACTAATATCATAGTTTCTCTGAGTCAAAAGTTATACTAATTGCAAATTTCGATAGGCAGCAAATTAACCTCAAAATTGCGGGGCTTCCCCCTCCACTTAGAATTATAAGTAATTGTAATGCATAATTAAATTATTGTATGGATTACAATATAATTATAAGTCATGTCTTTATTGATTTATAACATATGAGTAATTGTTATCTGGGATATCCTCAATTCTTCTTTGTAATCCTTAATTCAATTACAATTTGCCTAACGCTGTGCCAGGGTCCACGTGTGTAGACAGTTCAACATCCACCGAAATGCTCATTTGTCACTGTACATCCAATTATGATGAGTCATCAGTTTATCTGGAAACAGTAAAAGAGTCTTTCATCCATAATCAATTGATTCCTTTCATTGTTCACTTTGTATTTACACTCTGAAATAATTGATGAAAGGCAGATTCCATTTGTCACTTTCTATGATTTAGTCAAGATGATCATCTAAAGTGTAAATGGGCCTTAACGGGGAAAGACTCCGTTGTTGTACCTTGTAACACAATTTATTTTTATATATTTTTTTAAGGCCATTTTTTAACTGAAATAGTCTCTCCTAACAGCACTATTATTCCTTAACTCTGTATTTTTTGAGAATTTAAATATTAAACTGTTATAGAAAAAAATATTTATTCTCATCTTGTCAGGGTCACTTTTGAAGTGAATAAGTCTTAAAATTTGCTACCATTTGGGGCAATCCAAAAAACCTAATGATAACAAAATCGGGGGATACTGTTTGGCGTTGTAGCTTTGAATCTATTCTCTACATCCAAAATTAAATTATACCACTGGATAGCTAAAGGATCAAAGAATTCATTATTTACAGATACAAATTATTTACAGATGTAATACAATTACATTTACATAAAATTGAATGGCCAAGTTTCTTTCATACTGACATTTTAAAAGGGAGCTAAAATTTAAAATATAATATTTAAATTTGTGGGAGATGGGGGATGTTTTAATTTGTTTTTTGTGGGGGGAGGGATAAATATGTCTTTTATCATGAACCAGCTGATTTGAATGAAATACGATAATCAAATTTCATTAAAATTGGCTGATTCATTATATGAATCTACAGCCATGGCCAAAAGTATTAGGCACCATGAAAAATTCTCTTTTTAATTTTAATAAGTGATTATTCAATCATTGTTGCTCCCATAACTCATTTTGTTGAAAAAAATACTTCCTTTAAATGGATTATTTTCAACCGTTGATTCCTACTTAATATGGTAGGGAAACAAAATGTAATGTAAACAAAAGGACTCAATACAGTCGCTACTCTCTTTGACAACTTGAGAAAATTTTTGTTGTATTTAATTGTGAATATTACAAAAAAATTAAATTTTGGGCTTTTTTGAATTCAAAAGGTGAAGATAAAAGAAATGAGTGAGATTGAACGTTCAAAGATAGTTTTTATATTGCCAGAAGGGTATAATCAATCTTAGATTGCTAAAACTATGAAGTGCTCCCAATGTGCTGTTCAATATACACTTATGAGACACTATAGACCTTTAACACATTTTCCTCGCTACCTAGAACAGGAAGAAAAAGAATAACAGGTGCACGTGAGGAGAGGTTTTTTTGGTGAGAACATCTCTTCAAAATTGCAAGAAAACATTAAAAAAACTAGCTGAAGAGATGAAAACCTTGATTTACGAGGTGTGATCAAAAAGTTCCAGGACTGAATTTTTATACATTTATTCATACAACATATAGGTTATTCAAATTTGTCTCCTTCGAAGTACTCCCCTTGGGAAGCTACACACTTTTCCCTACGGTGTTTCCACTGATCAAAGGCCCCAGGCCCCAAAAAACTCTTCTTTTGTAAAGGTGTTTAGCAGCTCCGTTGTTTTTTCTTTAATTTCGCCAACTGTTTGAAATCTTCGTCCTTTCAGGTGTCTCTTGAGCTTCGGGAAAAGAAAAAAGTCGGCTGGAGCCAGGTCAGGTGAGTAGGGGGGCTGAGGAATGACAGTCATTGCGTTTTTTACACAAAAGTTACGGATAACTAATGCAGAGTGAACAGGAGCATTGTCATGGTGAAGGACCCAATCACCACTTTGCCACAGCTCAGGTCTCTTTCTTCTCACAGCATTACGCAATTCTTCTGCCATTTCACGAATTGTTAGTCTACGGTCGGATCGTACGAGAGCGTTCACTTTAGCAACATTGTCATCATTGATTGACGTTGAAGGGCGTCCGGAACGAGCATCGTCGTCTGTGGATGTTCGGCCATCTTTAAACCTCTTGAACCACTGATGGCAGCATGATCGGCTTAGACATTCTTCACCAAAAGCCTCTTGTAACATCAAAAAGGTTTCAGAAAACGTTTTGTTCAGTTTCACACAAAACTTCACACAAACACGTTGCTCTTCTTTCACATTCATTTTCATAAAATAGCCAAACTCTATAAAACTAACCTCAAACAAACTGTGCTAATGTTACTTTCAGTGATGTTATGATTGATCTGCAAACACAGCTGCGTTCCTGTTGAGTCAGGCAATACAATGCTACCAACCCCATCGCTGTGAGACATTGCATTCCCATAGTATATATAAAAGTCCTGGAACTTTTTGATCACACCTCGTATGTCGATATTTCTGCTCGGGCAGTAAGAAGAAGACTAGGAGAGCAAGGTCTGAAGGGATGTAAAGCCAGGAAGAAATGGTGGTTTAGTGAAGCCAATTGCAAGAAGAGGCTTGTATGGGCAAAACTTCACCAAAACTGGACTGCTGAAGATTGGGCACTTCATGAGACTTAGTCATTACAGCCACAGTAAATGCATATTCATTGTTTTGTTTAATATAGTAAGAGGCTTCAGATATATCTATTTCAATCTAGTTTTATCACCAAAAAAAAAAAAAAAAAAAAAAAAAAAAAAAAAAAAAAAAAAAAAAAAAAAAAAAAAAAAAAAAAAAAAAAAAAAAAACAAATTGAGTATAACTTACTTTCCATTTTGATTTAGCAGCAAAATTTTTCTTCAACTGTTCAGAAACTGTTCCATGAATATTTTTATTGCTTGCAGCATTTCCTGAGATCCTGAAAATATTGACATATCTATATAATACAAGCTTCTGCTGAGTGATTTAAAAATTAATATATAAGGAATAAAGGGAATATAAAATAAAATTAACACCTGTGGCTTGATATTCTTATGCAACAAAAAAGGCATCTTAAAAACATCTCCATAAACACAACGAGGTTAAACAGCAGATATAGTGTTAAAAATGAAATGTTTACATTTGAAAATTCCTATTAGTCCAGTCAATCAGGAGCAACATGGAGAGCTCTGTCAGGTTATAGGGAGAGCACGGTTGCCCCAAAGAGTGGTCAGCTTGATTAATCTATTAGAAGGGAAACAACTCCTGCTCTCATCTCCATTCCTAAACTCCTGTTCCCCTACCTATTACCCTCTCATTTAATCCTGAAGTAAATATATAGTCCAGTAATTAAACATAAAATATGTGATAATTTTATACTTCAGGGCTTTGTTAGTAGTTAGATAGTCAAAATTGAAAGTCACCACCCCTGGGGGGTTGAGCATATTATGGGGGGGGGGGAGGGAGGTAATAGAGAAGGTCCCATTTTTGGGTTTTTTAATTATATATAGGAAACGGTGGACTCTAGAAAAATATGTTTTAGATAAAAACAAAAAATAATTAGATTTCATACAAAATTGTTTCTGTACATATTTGTTGTACTTCCAACGGTTTTTGAGATATATGTAATTGAAAATCAATAATGTTGAAAAAAAAAAAAATCATGTATAACTCACTTTTGTCAAACATTTGCTTTAAGTATATGATAGTAAATTTAACCAGCTTTAAGATGGAAAAAAGAAATTTCAGATCAGAGTTTTGGAGTTATAGTGAGAAATATGCTGAAAAAACCCTGGATTTCACAACAGTATGGAGTTCTCAGCATGCTTGCAAGTGACTTGATAAAAATTCCATACATGAGATATATTAAATTTGACCAGCTTTCAGATGGAAAAAAGATATTTCGGATCGGACAAATAGTTTTGAAGTTATAGCCAAAAGAATACCGACAAACGTGTTTTTGCGGAGAAGTGCTACTTATGGCAACTTTGCCCATCTTTGGACGTTTTTGGTAGCCAAACCACTTAATGTTATAAAACTAAGTTTAATGTGACGTTTTACAGTTTTTGATAAAATATTGTATTTTTCCCTTTCCCACAGCTCTAAAACTATTGACAGTAAAAAATGAATAGATTATGGACACTTTTTCATTATATAAATAATTTCTACAATTATAATTAGTACATGTAAATATTTTCATGATAATTGTTTGATTTGTAATAATTTAAATAAAAGTTATAACTGTAAAAAATGTTGAATTTTTGATCCAGTTGAAAATACAGGGTAAGTATCTCTTGGTGTAAAAAAAAAAGGTGAAACTACATCAAACATGTAGCAAAAGGCCGCAGATCTCACCTTTCTATTCCAATCCGTTGCAGATATATGATAAAACCAAGACTTTTTTGAGGAAACCACGTTTTTTTCTATAAAAGCTGTAATATCTCCATTTCGCTTAGAAAATTTTTCAAATTTTGACCACATTTTCGGATTTAATATTAAATTTTCTATAATAGTTGAGTACTTGTAACCTTGAACTTTACAAACTTGGTATCTAAAGAACAGCTTGATCTTCACCTTTTTTAGGAAAGTTACAATGTCTTATATTACTTCAACGCACACCGGTTTTCGAAAAAACTATACACAAAACGTCAAATCTAACAAAAACTTGCAAATTTAATAAGCTTTCGAATGATATGTTAAACGTAATGCTTTTTTTTGAAGCATAAATCTGTGCCTGGGCAATCCTGAATAAATTTATGTTAAATATAGCTAAAACTCAAGCCATTGCAATAGGATCTCATTCACTCCTTAGATCGAATACCAACTTCCATACTTTATTCCTAAATGCTCACCCTATACATTTCCTCTCCTCTTTAACCATTGATCAAACCCTTTCCTGGAAATCCCACATTGCACGAATTCCCCAACAATCGATTGGCATCCTAAAATTATTCCATTATTCCTGACACCTACTTCCTATATCCACACGTAAACGCTTAGTATCCTCCCTCATCTTCCCCCAATTTGACTATGGATGTGTGATTATTGGTGGGCTCTCGATGATTCTTGAAGATAGATTAAAGCGAATCATGAATTGCTTTATAATATTTGGTTTTGGAACCTCGAGACGCTCTCATCCGTCCCATCTTTACACCGAGTTTAATTGGTTCCCTTCCTTCCGTAGAGATTACTTCCTTGGTACATTCCTATTCCAAGTTATTACCACACACCACCCTCCGTTTATTCACAATATCCTACATTTCAAGTCCTCAATCCAATCACTGCATACAAGATTCTGTCTCTCTGATCTCTACACCCCATCCTATAGAACTACTGCATTCCATCCAACGTTACTTTTATCTTCATGCTTTACTATGTGTAACATCAGATATCTATCGTTCAATCAACTTTTTATATATTTTTCCTTTTACCGGTTGTATATATAGTTATATTTAATTTATGATCTCCAGACCAGATATAATTTATGTTCTGTCATTAAACTCTTATTCTTAAGGGCCTTTGACCCAGAATTTTTTTTTTTTCTGTTTTATTCTAAATCTCTCCAACCAAGGGAACAAGTATAAGAAATTCTCTTTCTAAAAATAGAATAAATTTAGGAGTCTGTAGCAATATGTAATGAATAGAAAGTCAGTCAGATAAAACCCCAAACAAAAGTAAGTTGAATGTGTTTCCTCTTTACTTAAGGGAACAAGCAGCAGTTAAACAACCCTTTAAAATTTGGAAAATAATAAATAGACCACAGTGACATCTCTGAATCTCACTTATGAAAAAGGATTTCTAACCAAATAAATAACTATATATAGATTTATAGATATGTGGAAGAAACAGAAGATAAAAGGAGTGGTCTTATAGTCTCACCTCATCATGTCATATGGAAGAGGATTGATACTAACAAATTAGGAAGTTAGACTTTAATAGTTTATGATTGGTAATAATCATAATAATTTTTACAAAGATAATAAATCCATTTTGGGGGATGCAAAAGACAAGAAGAAAAGTAGTTCTGTAAGGAAATAATACTTTATTGGTACTTAAGAGTAATAAAATTACCTCTAGGGAGCTATAAATGAATTAAGATAATACTGGTGAGGGGACCAAGGCCTACAATTTGGTTTCATCATCTCACCATCTCGTTTCCAAGAGCAAAAGGAAGTTAAAAATATATATTTAAAATAAATTTTGAAAATGCCTTTTCTACCACACTAATATTAAAAGAACTGTAGAGGAAAGAACAGTTAGATTTTTACATATGTGGATTCATATGTAGGATCAGCAAAATAATAGATCAAGTACTATCTATGCTGATACAAACTGAATGTCTGAAAAATATTGTTGTATATATAAAGTGAGTTATCAACTTTATATTGATGTCCCTCAACAATAATGATTTCTGCACTCAATTATATGCAAATTATCTCACTACATCTAAAAGAGAATAAGTACCTTTTTTTGCTCAGTACATCCAAGGGTAACATAGATTGCAGCATTAATTTTTAGAAGGAAACAATAGTTTTTACACTAATAAGACAAAAATAGTAATAGTCCATAAACCTAGACAATGTTCTGATTCTCCGTTAGCTGATGTATAACAATAGGGGATTATATAGCAACTTAAAATAGTAGTGCTGCAACAATAAGAGAATTCTGATGTTAGAAAAAGAAATTCAACAAATTCTGGGGCTCCAAACCATAGATGGTTTACTGGTTAAAAAAGTAGAGAAAATAAATGTTAAATATTACATCCATAGGTTTCTTACCATGGATGTTGTAGGGCTTGCCTACAAGTATATCTCTTCTTCACGTCTACACACATCAACTGTCGAATAAAATCTTTTGCAAAATCACTTATGTCGTCCCAGTAGGGTGAATCAAATTCAAATTCACCTAGAATATAAAGCAAACAGGTTTTCATAATAAATAATAAAATTTGAAAAAAAAAAAAAAAATATATATATATATATATATACACATGTATATTGTATATTACTCACTCTGTATGTGTATATATATATATATATATATATATATATATATATATATATATACACACAGAGTGAGTATCTCTTAGTGTATAAAAAAAAAAATTGGGTTAAACCACATCAACATGTAGCAAATTGCCGCAGATCTCACCTTTCCATTCCAATCCGTTACAGATATACGAGGGTGAATCAAATATAAACGGTAATTTTCAAAATTATATTTATTGAATAATATTATACAGAAACTATACCTTCAACATTTTTCAATGAAGTCTCCTGCATTATCTACACACTTCTGCCACCGATTTGGAAGCTTGAATATTCCCTGTTCATAAAAAGACTGAGGGCGAGTTTTTAACCATTCGCGCACGTGCTTTTCGACGTCTTCATTGTTTTCAAATCGTTTTCCTCCAAGTGATTCTTTCAGGGGAACAAACAAAAAATAGTCACAAGGGGACAGGTCTGGACTGTAAGGAGGGTGTTCGAGAGTTTCCCAGCCCATTTCTTCCAATTTATCCCTTGTCAACAATGCGGTGTGAGGCCTTGCGTTGCCATGGAGAAGGATGACATCTCTAATGGGCACACCTCGTCTTTTGTTCCGGTAACTGGTTTTTGCTGACTGTAGCACCTGGCAGTAGTAAGCCGCATTCACTGTTCGTTGATCGTGAAGAAAAATCAATGAATAGAACTCCCCTTGAGTCAAAAAAAATTGTTGCAAGAACTTTTCCGGCTGAGAGACGAGTTTTGGCTTTCACTGGGCAGCCTTCATCCTTCCTTCGCCACTCCTTACTTGCCATTTTCGATTCGGGGGTGTAATGGTGGACCCACGTCTCATCACATGTGACGATGCGCCTCAAAAAATCTAGGAGGAAAAAGATTTGAAAACAATGAAGACGTCGAAAAGCACGTGCGCGAATGGTTAAAAACTCGCCCTCAGTCTTTTTATGAACAGGGAATATTCAAGCTTCCAAATCGGTGGCAGAAGTGTGTAGATAATGCAGGAGACTACATTGAAAAATGTTGAAGGTATAGTTTCTGTATAATATTATTCAATAAATATAATTTTGAAAATTACCGTTTATATTTGATTCACCCTCGTATGACAAAATAAAGACTTTTTCGAGAAAACCACGTTTTTTTTTTGGGTTATTCCATTATACACTAAGAGATACTCACCCTGTATATATATATATATATATATATATATATATATATATATATATATATATATATATATATATATATATATATATATATATATATATATATATATATATTAAATAAAGAAATAAGACCTAAATTATAAAGAGAAGAAGTATATATCTAGACTCTGAAGAGAGAACACAGCCCAAGTTAATTATAATCTAAACAGTCCACATAAACACAAATTTTGTTTTATATAATTAATTTTATTTTAGAGAAAAATCCATATTTATTGAGAAAAAAAAAAAACACGACTCATTATTCAATATAATCTTTTTCATCCATACCATGAAAATTAAATTAAAATTAAAATTTAATTTTTAACTGCTTTGTTCTTGAATGCATACCCCAACCAACAACCTACATCTTAGATAGATCTCAGTCAACAAATAACCCATCATCATGAAAATTTAAATTTTTAAAAATAAACAGAACTTATTTACTCAACTCAGTCCTCACATAATAAGTAGAAAGGAGAAAATAAAATTTCTGTCCAACCTGTCCCAATAGACCATGATGATAGCATGTCAGGGTGAGCAAAGATGATCGGCGTTCTGTTATTATTAGTCTGATATTAAATAAACATTATAATCCCACTCTGGCAATGATGTGCCAGCTAACACTTGGTAGCCATCTGAGGTTGTCAAAAAGAACCAGTAGGCCCACTTGACAGATTTCTTCGCCACCCCTAACTCATAATTTCATTTTCCGTTGTTACATTGTAAAAAAAAAAAAAATGTTCAAAAAATGTTTACGTTGATTCACGTACTTTTTGGCTATTCTTAAGATTATTTCAGGAATCAGCTAAACCACAGTTATATCACCACTTTATTCTGCTGGTAATTAGGAGTTTGTATGGTATTTCATTTTTGGAAAGCCTGATTAGAGCAATTTAAGGAAAATTGCCAGCCTATTAACTTGGGCAAATGCTACCGATATGTCAAAAAAGAAACAGTAAACCATTTATCTTTTCTGATGAAAATACAGAGAAAATTTTCTGCTGAGGATAGAGATAGAAGGGCTTAATATGAAAATAAATAAGTACATACATCAAAACAAATTTCTAAATCAGAATGAATAAGTTTATCTTTCCAATTATGAGATCTATTTATATACTTGATATTTTCATATAAAATGCTGTGCTGGGTTCTAAAGCGCTCTAACCAATCATTGGATGCTTTAAATGCCATCTCTCCTAATTCTTGGACAATTTCAAGAGCTTCAGATTGGAAGATTGGTCCAGAAATAGGGATTTTTTGAGCTCAAAGCCTCCAAAATCATTTGTCTTCAACTGTTTCACCGATTACTGCACCTCCATTCACAACATAAAACAAGTACAGATTTCAATATTTTTTTTTTTCATTATATCTGTGATTTAATTTTTCTGGATAGATACTACATATAGAACTTTTTTAAATTGAAGCTAACAGCTTATTCCTTTTATTATAAGAAAGTTGCGCAATGTCACTTGATTATTATGAGTTGGAAGAATTTATAGTTGCATTTTAAATAAAGAATATGATGAGTAGAGAAGGGATTTCTATGAAAGCCGCCAATAGGTGAGCAGGAAAATGTGTAAAAATTCATCATAAAATTACTCACCCAATGGAAAAGCAAAGTTCTCTTTAATTATTCAGAGAAAAAAAAATTCTAATAAGACCATAAATGGAATTTACAAGAACAAAAGAGAACAGCTTCCATATATAACAATGGATGAATGTGCTTAGGTTGATTTAAATATGATTAATGAAATTAAGATTTAAAAAATGACCATTGTTATTTATTAAGAACAAAATATATTAATGACAACCATTAAATTTAATAAATAATCTTTTAAATTTTAAGTGTATATCAAAATAAAACCACTGAATGTGATTTCCCGAATGTTTAAAGTATCCATTCTGAGATGGAAATTTTTCATTCTATGTCCGTAAAACAAAGGGGTAAAAAATTCACTTATACATGGTGAACACATTTAAAAATTTTCCACAGAGAGGGAAGTCAGTCGAGAAAAGGTTTCACTGTATTCATTTAATTAACTAAGTAATTAACTATCAAGTGTGATTTCTCAGAATTAGCTGGAATATGTTTCAGAATATAATTTTAACACAATCTATAATAAGTGAGACAGCCTAATTTTATTAAGTTGCTTCAATATGGCATACCAATCAATCATATGTGATGACAACTTTATAGCAGGAATCAAAACAATTATTCCTTTACATTACTATATATAACAAAAGTTATAAAGTAACTGTTTTTAAAATATTATATTTATTGAGATTGAAAATGAAATAACAGTTAAAAAAAAGTTCATTTAAGATAAAAGTTAAAATAAATTTCAATGCAAGGCCATTACCATTTTGTACGACTCTTCCAATTGAAAACTGATAAAATTTATATTTTTTATTGGTAGGGGGGGGGGGGGGGGGGTGTAAAGTAGCACTTAAGGATGGCATCCGATTTTGATCAAATTTAATAATCGAGTTTCTTATATACCTTTCAGCAATTTCTGAGTAATTGCTTAGAATAATACTGAAAGATTATTATTATTCTTTTTTTTGGAGGGGGGGAGGTGGATGGGTATAATATAAGTTTGTATTTTGAAATGACAGCTGATTTTCATAACATTTGGTAATAAAGATTCTTTGACATCTAATAACAATTCTCAAAGGATTTAACCTGATTAAATTAAAATTTTTATTGGTGGTGGGGGGAGGGGGTGGTTAATCTAGCCCTTAAGAATGACTTGTCCGATTTTGATCAAATTTATTAATTGTAATTAGAAGTCGAAAAATCTGAACTACCAAATTTTATGATCAGCTGTCATTTGAAAATATGTACATTACACCCTTCCGCCTCCTCAAAAAAAAAAAAAAAAAAAAAAAAAAAAAAAAAAAAAAAAAAAAAAAAAAAAAAAAAAAAAATTCAGAGCTGTTTTTATAATTAGAAATTGCTAACAGGCAGCTAACATGATTCTTATTCATGATTTTAATTGTGATGAAAATCGTTTGAGTCGTCCTAAGTGCTACTTTAAACCCCCTCCCCTCCAATCCACAAAGAGAAAATTTAAACGTTTCAGTCATATGAGAACTGTTATTAGACGTCTAGAAAAATTGATCAACAAATTTAATGAAAATCAGTTGTCATTCTAAAATACAACTTTACACCCTTCCAACTCCCCCCCCCCAAAAAAAAAAAAAATAAATATTGATGTTTCAAAGTTGTTTCCATACTCTGACTTTGTCAATAGGTAAATAAAAAACTTGATTATAAAATTTTATTGAAATCAGTTGTTATTCTAAGATACATATTTATAACCCCCTCCCCCTCCACCAACCTCTCAAAACTAAACCTTAATAATATAGTAACTGTTAGCCTCCTTTGAAAATGTTGAAAAGCATGTAGGAAGAATTTGAGTAGTTCTTGAATACATATTCCCCACTCCCAGCAACAATTTAAAACATATTTAAACTGTTAATACCATTGGAAATGTTAGTAAGTAAGTAAGGTACATGATTATCTAATTCTCTTAAAATCGGCTGTCTTTCTACAATACATATTGATCCTCCCTCACCCTAACACCTCCTCAAACTTAAAAACATTATATTCTAGCTGTTAGTACCTTTTGAAGATATTTTGGTAAGCATGTAGGAATTTGATTATCAAATTTTATGTAAATCAGTTGATTTTTTTCTTCTTTTTTTTTTCACTTAATACATTTTTAGATCTTTATTGTTTTCTATTATTAATGTAACAATTTTTTTTTCTATTAATAAAGACGTATAAGCAAAAAACTTTTTCATTAGAACTTATTCACGTAAATGGTTTACAATAACTGTTTAAAAAAATCTTAAATTCAAAAGACGTTGATCATAAAAATGATGAAATAACAGTTAAATAAAAGTAAAAGTTCCAAAAAAATTTTTTATAGGTCTACACTTTTATATAAAACTTTAACTTTTATTTTTAACTTTTTATTATTAAAAAAGGTTAACTTTTTTTTTCTTCGATCCCTGCTTTTAAGCATACCTTAATAATTAGTGATAATTAACAAAAAAGAAAATACCTTTTAGGATTTGTGCAAATAAATTGGCATCATTTTCATCATAAAAA
This sequence comes from Euschistus heros, assembly GCA_003667255.2. NCBI lineage: Eukaryota > Metazoa > Arthropoda > Insecta > Hemiptera > Pentatomidae > Euschistus > Euschistus heros. Next base: position 1,388,972 of record RCWM02000050.1, on the reverse strand, counting down.
GGAGGATATCCACAAAGTAAAATATATGATATCACTCCAATACTCCAAACATCAACAGCCTTTCCATATGGCTTTTGTGCTAGGACCTCAGGAGCTGTTAACAAATAAATAAAAACTTGATTTTTTTATTGATACCAAGACATAAGTAAGACAATTATTTTTTCTTTATCTCATTGTTAACATTAGTACAACATTCATAACAAATATTGGTAACAATATCCTAAAGTGACCCCTCAATCAAATAAGAAGACCCACAACAAACAATTGACACCACATCATCTTTTCTTTGAAATTCAGATGCATCAATTTGTTCTACCCACAACTTTCTAATGAACTCAAATTATTAAGATATAAATCTGCAGCAATTTATTTTATTTTTAAACATTCTATAAATGTAATGGACCGGGATTATAATAACAATCAATCATCAGTTAGAACTGATGGAAATAATATGTTATCAATGTCATTGCTAATGTGATGGCTCCTTATATATTTTAAGTTTTAAATTAAACCCTAACGAAAAATGATAAAAAGTAAGAAATAAATAATACTAAAAACTGTAGGGGATCATTATTATGAACAGAGGGGTAAGAAATGTGAGTTTTATTAATTTTGTGAAGAAACGATAATTAAGTAATGATATGAAGTAAGAATTTAAAATTATCACCTCAATTTTGTTAAAAACACAAAAACAGTTAAAAGAGGAGGTAGACAGCATGATGACATAAATTTTAAGGGAGGTTGTTTCCCTTCTCAAATAAGTGTGTTTCTAGGATGGGAACTAGAGCAGACAAAGCTTACTCTGCCAAAAGAAGCAAAGAAACCACTGAAATAAGTCTATGACAGGTAAAAAAATCAGTGATAAAGTTATTTTGGACATGAACTGGGATAGTCACCAAAATATACTGTTACTGTAATATTAAATTTAAATTATATATAATAAAATGGAGGTAGGGGAAAGAAATTCAGTAGAAGACTATTAGATTACTAGGTACTTTTGTACTGAAGTCAGTCACTGGACAGGCCTTCGAAGTTAGGGGTACACTTACTTGGATTTTATTAGGAAATCCAAAAGATTCGTTATCAAAGAAGGATAGGCTTCCATTGGTTATTATTATCAGGGTTGGAAAAAAGGAGTAGTAGACCCACTTGCCGGACTTGTTCCCCTACCATTACTAGTACCAATACCAGTACTTATCAAGTTGAACTATAGGCTATTCAGTAGTCTTTAAAATCAGCTGTTAGGTGTGAATATTAAAATTATGTTCAGGAACAAACAGTAGATGGAGGAAAAGACACTTTATTCATTGAATGACGCTTCCATTGCAATGGAACACATCAGATTTCAAAAAATTAACATAAAAAATTTATAATACAATTTAAGTACATAATCAACCACAATAAGCACAAAAAAAAAAATACAAAATAAATACCCCAGGAGAAATAATAATGTAGTAATCCTTTATGAAATTTTTTTTATGAAGAATAAAGACATTGTTTTGAATTTAATCTTACCAACATAGCCAGGAGTTCCACAGGCAGTAGCCATAATACCAGAATCTTCCATTTTTGATAAGCCAAAGTCACTTATCATGATTTTACTATCTTCTTCAGGACTATAGTAAAGAAGATTTTCAGGCTGAAATAAAATAAGCCATTAATTAAAAAAAAAAATCTTCTTGTTTATAACTACACCCATCAAATATATACCCCCCTGGCCAAATTTAAGTGGACATATAATATCTTCAAGTTTGTTAAGAGTTTTACGAACTGCAATGTTAAAGGTCTCACTTTTCAAACAAGTTGATTAAAATAATGATTTTTTAAAACAATTTAGGTCAAACAACTCCACTTTTAATTAACAAATTTTCAACTACATGCATAGTTCTCAAGAAAATAACTAAAAAAAAATTTATTAATTAATATTATGTACTAAAAATATTTTAAAATAAATAACAATTAATTTTTGTTTTGAAATTGACTTATTATTGTTATTACTGAATTTGGCATCTTAAAAAATAAATTTATTAATTAATTTATGTACTAAACATATTTTACAATAAATAACAATTAATTTTTGTTTTGAAATTGACTTATTATTATTATTACTGAATTTGGTATCTTCATTCACCACCCTCCAAAACAAGTTTGAACTTTTTCAGTCATTTCAAGAGAAGGTAACACTGAGAAATCAAAGAAAAAGGGATTCTCAATGCTAAGAAAGCAGAAAAAAAAAAAAAAAATGGGAACATTGTTTAATTCAATCTAAATTTATAATTTGCAAGAGGGTGATAAACAAAAAAAATGAATATAGTAAATAACTAGTGGTTGAATTTTTAACTCTAAATAACATGAAAATTACCTTTAAGTCCCTATGCACAACACCTTGTTCATGCATATAATTAACAGCTTCTAAAACCTGTCTTATGAGATCAGAAGCATCCTTTTCAGTGTATGAGCCTTTTTCAACAATTCTATCAAAAAGTTCTCCACCAGTAACCCTAAAAACAAATAAAAATATAAATATTTATCTAGCTAATGATAAAACTGTCCATGGATAACATAAGATTTTGATGCTTCTAATAAAGCACAATAGAGCTCAGGTTTTCTGAGTAATATTCTAAGATCTGAGTATTGCCTGATTTAATAGTTATATTCTGTAAAAGCAGAGAGCTTCAAATTCACAAATAATGTGCACAACTTTTTTATTCCTCTAGGTAATGAAATCTTCTACTAAAGTAACAGATATGAAAATAGGCCCTAGGGATAGCAGATATGAACAAGACATGAGTGAGTATTAACAATGATTTCAATACTCTCCTATTCCACACATGCAATTTAAAATTTGAAAAACTGTGGTTATGGAGATTTGAGAATCCTAGTACCTCTACCTCAATAGACTTGGCAACAACACAATTCTGGTAGTGCTGGACACAAGTGCCAATTCCACTATAATATTATCTTTTTGATATATTGCCTAAATTGGAAATGGCCTGTGAGCAGACCAGTGATTGTTCTAAACTCATTCTTTATCATTTATTTATTTATTTATAATAGAGCGCTACAGTCCTAGTCGGACCTTGGCTTCACTAAGAACATAATCAATAAATAATAATCAATAAAAGTTGTATAAGTGATAATTTTGTAAGAAAAGTAGATGTTAAGTTCGGATTTTTTTTATAACATATTTTATAAGGAGAGTGAGACGTGAGGCAGAGCATTATTGATTATTTCATAACTGATCTGGATCTCCAAAGATTCTTTACTGACATCAAAATCATTAGAGGTTCAGAACAGTATGGATCATAACCAACTGCCAATCATAAGTCAAGTAAAAAAGTTAAGCAAAGCATACAATCAATCATATAGAGTGAAAACCTCAGCAGATTCTGGCATATTGCTAAGATTTAGAGGGGTAAAAAGTTAAAGCCTATCAAAAATATAACAGATGCAGGTGAGAGGTCAGTGATCAAAGAAACATATGTGCTGGAAGGCAGGAGGCAGTTCATCAGGAAAAATACAATACAGATTGTAGCATCAACATTACAATTATACAGACAGCAGGAGGAAGGGAGGAGTATCCTGAAGATATGGATGATGCAATTGAGGATGATGATGTTGAATTAGCAGTTACCAAAATTTAACTGGGAAAAGCTCCTAGCCCAGATGGTATTTTAGCAGAATTCATTAAATATGGTGGTAACAATATATTTAAGAGCCTCCAAACCCTTTTCCAAAGGATATGGGACCCCAAGCTGTCATAATCATAATTTCTATACACAAAAAAAGACAGCCAAAGTGAATGTGGTAACTGAAGACCAATAAGCCAGATTTACATGACCATGTTGTTAACTAGATTTACAAAAGGTTATTAGAGCAGCAACTATGTGTTTGAATAAGTGGAATAAGATATAGAAAAGGAATGAGCTGCTTTTAGATTTGGTAGACAGACCCACGACATTTCCTCTCGCTATATGATTGTGGAAAAAGCATGGGATCATGGTAAGGAAGTCAATCTATATACAAATATTGATAAAAAGAGGAGCTAATTAGAGGAAGAATATCAATAAACCTAGGCCTTCCCTTAGAAAACAAAATCCTGGAAAAGCAGCATGTAAAATGTTTGGTCACGGTTGCAGAATAGCTAAAACCCGAAAGGCTAGGTGGTTCTTTGAAGTTAAATCAGAAAGCAGATATTTTCATGTATGTACACTGACTCTATTGGAAAACTGGGTACAGCTAGAGGAAGGACCTTTCTGGAGACGAGAAGATTGACAAGAGAGAGAGAAAGAGAACAAATAAATCATCAATGATATCTCTGAGAGAGGAAGGACAAGTGGTGTCACAGAGGCAGACATTTATATTATGAGTTTCATGGTTAAATTGGTTCCCATCAAGAATGAAATAAATTTGGAAGATTAAATTATTGTTTGTTTTTTAGGGGCTCAACGTCCTTATGTACTCCAATTAGGGCAGGAAGGACGGGTTATCCTACAGGTTACCACCCTATTCTAGCCAGGGTGGGAAGATCAAGATTTATTCGTGGGATCGCCAAAAAATAAATTTTAACCCCCCCAGGTGGGATTCGAACCCACAACCTTCTGGTTACGAGTATGCTGAGACCATGCCCCAACTCACTCGGCCAGCGAGTCCCCAAAGATGACATTAAATGCAGCTCTAACACTTAAACATTTAAGCCCAGGTGAGGGGGTGATATTGAAAGAAAAAAAAAAATTAGCACATACTGAGAAAGTAAAAATAATGAAATAGAAAATTTATATTGATCTATTAATAATGATTAATGGATTAACTTACAATTCCATAATCAGGTAAACCTTTTGTTTATCTTCGTAAGTTTCTAAAAGCTGGACAATATTGGGATGAGTTAGCCTGAAATAAATTTATATTGAATAATATAACTTTTTAATACAACTATTAATTTATCAAAAAATGTATACATACAATCTAATAAAATGACTGATAAATATTGAATTTCCAAAGTAAATAAATAATAGCTAAATACAGCTGGAATATTCCTTTTCTGAAAAGTATTGGTATAAAATTTCAGTTATCAACTGTCTCAGCAGAGGAGTGAATAAGTCAAGGTTCACTACTTATTTCTCCACCGTTGTAGTGCCAACATGGATGGAACATTACTTAACATGGGACAATGAAACATAACAAGGATTTAATTAATTAAAATTTAAACATTTTTGGAATCATCTTCATTTATTTTATATAGTTTCATTTTTCATTTATTTAGTTCTAATGATTTGTAGTTCAAATCAGTTGTTCTAATGAGTTGTTTCAAATCTAAATCCAAAGAACATCATGGTGGAGTAATGCTAAGTCAACTGTAGTATATATACTATAGTATTTAATATAACTACAGTAAGTATATAAGTTCAGCATCTGCAACTTAGCATCCACTCACAAGCAATTGATAGCTAGACTTAATCTTTCCTTTCTATTATTTTTTGAGTTATAGAACAATGTTATTAGAAATCAATTGGTAATTACTTGAAAATGGCTTTTTTCCACATTCCAGGCTTTAGAAGTCTTAAAAGTAGAAGCACAAAAAGTTTTAATTCCTAAGAACTAGTCAAGAAAAAATGAAATCAACTGCACGTATTTTTAGCCAACTTGCTACATTAAAGTTTCAATAATTTAAGAAGTGTAATACCATGACCACTTCGAACTATTTAACTCAGATTATCAAAATCCAAGTAGAAAAATTAAAAAAAACAAAGATTAACAGTTATCAAAATTAATTAAAACGAAGTGTTTACACATAATTTATTAAACATCAAGTAAACGAACCTTCGCAAAACTTTAATTTCATTTTCCAGGGAATCTTCCTTCCCTTTTAAAGCTTTTTTATCAATGATTTTAACAGCATACATTTCACCTGGAACATCCTTTCTTTCAGCCAATCGAACTTCAGAAAAGGCTCCCCTGTGAAATAGAAATAAAAAATTTAAAATTTTAACTTCAGCACAATGCAAAAGCACATAAATTAATTTTTTTAATTTTTTTATTAGGGTATTCCTTCATCAACCAAATTTGACGGTGGATAATTGATATTAAAATAATATATAATGACAAATATCAACCACACAATGAAAGATAGCACAAAACATGAGAAGACATCTCATAAGATTCCTGCATATCCTAAAGTGCTCTAATTCTCATTGTTAATGGAATAAAGCATGGACTTGTCATGTACATTAAATAAATTCTTAATGTTTGCACAATGTCTTTTTAAAAGCATATTTCCTAAAGTGCTCTAATTCTCATTGTTAATGGAATAAAGCAGCAATGGACTTACTCTTCTAAGTCATGTAATTCTCATTGTTAATGGAATAAAGCATGGACTTGTCATGTACATTAAATAAATTCTTAATGTTTGCACAATGTCTTTTTAAAAGCATATTTCTGAGCATTTGCATAAAGAATTAGATCCTGTGTCCTCCTTATGCCAACCAATTCAGATTCTCTTCACATAGAATACCTAATTGGTGAAATCACAATTAACACGAGAGCAATCCTATATGCTATAATAATACCACCAACCTCTTGGTCTCTACAAACCCCCTACTCTTCTACTCATAACCTTTCTCACTCAGATACCTGGCTTAATTTACATATAATTGACTCTTCCTCAAATTGGATGTCCCACTACCAACATAAAATACCTTTTCTTTCTGCTCATGATTTAATATCCATTTCCTATGACATTCCTGTTCCTTCTTTCAATCCTAAAACCATCCTGCACTGTAACATTGATTCTTTGACTTTCCAAATGATCCAGCCCAACCTCTAATCCATATACTAGAATACTTTTTACTTTATAGCATCCCTAGATACAATGGTCGAATTCCAAACTTCCAACCATCCAACCAAAACAAATATGCCCCTCAAAAAACATTAAAAACAATCTGTCCTCCAACACCATGGATAACTCAAGAAGTTAATGAGAACTAGAGACACTGGTAGAAGAAAATATATCAACTAAACATCCTGAAGACCTAATAACCTGTAAATCCCCCTGCAATCAAACCTATTCAGACTTCCGTTGATTCAAATTTCAATATTACATTAAAGCCTTTTTCCATGTACTCAGATACCCACCAAAAATGGTTTTCCTCTGCCAAATCTCCTCTTATTAATTTAAATCATCTTCCATCTATCATATCACTCCAGAGAAACTTATAGGTATTTTACACCATCCGCTTCACCTTCTCCATACCAGCTTACATGTAGACTTTGATCCTCATAATTCTTTTTTTCCTATGTTAACACCTTCTATAGCTAATTGGAGTGATGAAATATCACTACAAATTCTTGGGGCCAGATGGGATCCCAGCAATTTTCATGTAACTGTGCCTCCCAATTATCCTAGCGCCTTTGCCCCACATTTATAATTTCTCCTTCCAGAAGTCAGTCTTTCCATCTGCTTAGAAAAAAAGCTATTGTCCTTCCTTTAAATAAAATGTTGTAACCTATCCTCCGAATAAAATTTCTGATGGGTCTCCCAATTATCTGGAGTCCAGTCTGGCTTTTCCATACAGTCAGCCCAAGTATAATTTACCTCAGATATTCACTTAGCCATGGACCATCATAAAATTATCATCCTTTATTTCAGTAAAGCCTTGGACACCATCAATCACACCCTACTCCTATCTTAAGTTGCCAATTATTCAACTAACCGTATTCAGGTAGTCTGAATTCCTAATTTTCCCCCTTCCTCTCAATTCTGGTGTGTTTTAGGGTGATAATCTATTTAGTTCATAAATTAATGATGTTTATCCCCTTGTTAAATATTGTTCTTCAGTTATAAGCTGATGATTCCTAAATTTATCTTTACTTAACTCTCTTTCACACCGTATCATTCAGAACAATAAGAAGAATAAGCTTAAGAAGAAACTAGTGGTTTGGACTAGACATTCCTATGCAAACAGAACCTTCCTATACATTCCTATACATTATAGTAGACAAGCTTAATAAACTAAATACCATGTTACTAATTATTATTTAAATATCTTAACTTAAAATCATAAATTAATATAACAACTTTTAACATATGTTGTGTTGTCATACCCACAACAGACATGGCACATGTGACATAAATGCACACAAACACATAGTGACAGTCATTTTCATACCCTACATCTCTATTCTTTGCACTTATTGTTTTTTCCTTGTCTATAAATATATATTTAATGTTAAATATGAACTGAAATATGTAACAGGGATTCCTAATTCTTAAGAAAGGATTTATCAATTGAAAGGGACCAGTAAAATTTTCAACTCCGCAAAATTTTCAAAACAGCAATTTTCAACTCCAGATAATATAAAAAAAAGCTGGCATGGACACGTCGAAAGGATAACCAGTGAGAGAATGGTGAAGAGTTTTAGGAGAGAGAGCATTCAAGGAAAATGAAAGAGAGGACACTCTAGAAAATCCAGGCAAAAGGATGAAGAGGACATGATAATACTAGGGGATACCGCCGACTGGAGGAGTAGGGCTCTGGATAATGGAAAGTAGCAGAATTGTACAAGAGGCCAAGGTCCACCCAGGAGTGTAGCACTAATAACAAGATAAAATAAAAAAAAAACTTGAAATCAATGCCAAAACATTTTCAAGAGGTAATGAGGAGAAGATACCCAACAGGACTTTAGATTTCATATTAATCAGTGCAAATAATAAAATATACAACTATATGAAAATGAAAGTCACATAAATTAAAAACAAAATTATTTTTTAGTGTTTCTAATATAATACATTAATCTAAATTTATTTTTATTCAACAAAGTATTTTTTTAATTCTTTGTTAGGCCTTCACGTCCCTACTTAGGGCAATTAGGGCTGGAAAGATGGGTTATACGGGTAGAAAGTTCATGATTTATTCTTTAGGTCTGCCATAAAATAAATTTTAACCCACGAACTTCTTTGTCGAGCACGTTGAGAGGGTGTGTTTTTACCCCTAAAATTTAAAATACTAGGGAGAGATCATGGACTCTTCATGAATATTCTTAGCCTTGCTTATAAGATAAAATACAATGCAAGTAATGTTAAAAATAATCAATTATGGCAGTAGTAAATTTCATGTAGTATAATTAATTTGTAACTAAAATTAAATCTATAAGTAAGTTTGTAAAATAAATTAATTCAGCTGTTCAATCTGTGAACATTTCAAATGTTCCCAACCTTACTTTGCCTATCTCTCTCTCTCTCTCTCTTTTTAATTATTGCTGCAACTCCCTCCCCTTTTTTTATGAAAAAAAAATTCTTGATGATGTAAATTTTTATTACAATTTGATTTAGAAGATATTCACTTGATATAAATATAGGAGATATTTGTTTAATGATATAAAAAACAATATAACATAGTATATATAAATATAAATAAAAAAATATCTGTTTGCAATATTATGTAATATAATTCATTATTTATGCTGAAAAATACTTTGAAAGGTGTTTGAGTATTAAGTCTTTTTTACAGAGAAATCTACAGTTCCTCATAATAATATAGAAGTGCTCTATATTCTACACCGATTTTTATCACAAAATTTTGCCAAGAACCTTTCATAAAAGGTATATATTTAATAAAGCTTACAAAGTAAAATACAGTTAGCAGAACTTAAAAAATTTCATTCGATACAAGTGACTGCCTCTAAATTATACAATTTGTCCATATTGCACAAGCAGCATCCTTTAAAACTACTAGTACCTGAAGAACTAAGATTTTTATTTTGTTAACTTAGTGAGTTCCCCTTGCAATAGTTTTGCACCTGACAGCTTGGAAACCACAAACCACTGTCCTACGCCAATCATGTAACTAATTATTTTAATATAACATTCAGTTATAAGACTATTCAATAAGACTATTATTTAATTTGTTATTAAATAATTACAGTGATAGCTGGTAAATAAAAATGCTTTGTGGAAGCAATACAATTTTAAAAGAGTGAAATAATAAGAAAATTTGTTTCAGGAATTCAATTAAATAATTTAGGGAATGGCGAAAGGCTTCACATAAAAAATAATACAATAAAGGAGAAAGTTCTACTTAGCAACAATTTTAAACTGACTTAGATCATAATATTTTCCTGCTGTTTACATAAATAAATACAAAATATTAATGCTAAACCAATACAGATTACATAAAGCAGATATAGAGATTGGCTAGATTAGAATGTCAAATGGAAATATTAAATAAGAATGTATTAAAAGAGTTGCATAAATGTTACAATAAACTGTAACACAGATGCTTTATTAAAAAATTGATGGGAAACTTGTAACTTATATAACAACAATATTGATAATGCCAAGTAACTAAGTAATCAGACTGTCAATACTATTTACCACATAACAGATGTTACTAAAACTTAAATAAATTTAATTTTATGTAACAAGTAAAAGTAAACATATAGCAAGAACAAAAAATACCAATAATACCAATTAACATAAACTAATTTTTACATACATTAGAGATTTAGAAATGAGAAATTCCTGATAACTGGCCATAAAAATAAAATACTGATAATTTTAACAGCTATAAATATTAATATACAAAAAGACTTGTAGCATTACTACACATTCCATTCAAAAATAAATGTTTTTATTATTTTTAAACATGACTCTAAACATGACAAAAATGACTCTAGTTGTTATCAACACAGAAATATAAATGATACAATTTAGATATCTCAGTAAAAATAATCTTTATCCAAAAGCAATTAACACATATGAATATATGAATGAAAACTAATAAAGTAGTTAAGTTGACACAAGGATGAAGCAAAAAGAAAAATCTTATGAATTTATTTTCTAAATTCAAGGTAATGAGGCTTAGAAAAATAAAATATTAAAAAATACTAAATTAAAAGATAGGGTTTGAAATCATGAAGGTAAGAAGAAAAACATGGGTATCGTGGATATAGAATGAGTAAATTTGACAGTAACTTAAATCATCAAATGAATTGATTATCATCATTTAAAATATATAATCTCCTACAATATTACAATTGCATAATCAACTCATTCAATACTTTAGTAGGTATAATGTACATGAATTATTAAAGTATTATTAGATTTATACTTAAAAGTGGTGATTGTTTCATGAAAAGAAAACATAACTTTCATTAGGAGACATACAATAAGCAAGTATAATAATGTAAAAAGATACTATTTAGAACTAACTTTGGATCTGATTATGTTAATTAATAGAATTACTTCATTTTCTAATGTGGATAGAACAATTTATCAAGCGATAATAGATATCAAGAGGTTGTTTGATTGTAAATAAAGACATCAAAAATTCAGAGACTGTATGATAAATGACACCTCAACAAATTTAACAATCTGTCTACAAAATGGTAAAGAATATAACCTATTTGGATTACAAGATAAAAATAATCACATGAGCTATCAAAATTAATATTGCAACGAAAACAAAACAGATAAACTACACTTTATCTCTGATTAATAAGATTATGAAAATATTATCAATCAGTGAAATTCTAAGTTTGCTATTTTTATAAATAATTCATTGAATAATATTTGATGGATAGATGTTTCTATAAGTTCAAAATGCATATTAAAAATCATAATAAAACGCATCTAAAAAATGAAGAAACTTATAAATAATTCCTGTTTAAAGACTTACGTTCCAAGTAGTTCCTTAAGGCTATATTTTTCTTCTAGCGTTTGAGACTTATCTTTTTCATAATCCTTGGCATCTTTTTTTGACCTTTTCGCAACATCTTTTTTACCAAACAGTGGCATGTTCCAAATTTTCTAAATCGATAAAAAAATTAAACAACCGCTAAATAAAAACGTATGTTCAAGTCAATTATAATAAAAACCGGTCGCAACTTTGGTACATTTCTATATTCAAATAGTGTTTAATAACACTACACAGATACAAAGCTCGGAACTAACTGAGCTGCGTGCTCGTGATAACAATGACGTCAGAAAACAATTTATGCATTCCCTCAATTTTCAAGTTTTGAGATTTTCAAACTGAAAATACCCCAAATAACTAATAATACACCATTAAGCTTTGAAAATTAAAATATTTATTAATTGTAGATTAAAGAACTTGGAAAGTTATTCTAACCACATTTTCTTATCGCACAAACATTTTTTAAGATTCAATTATTGCTCTACATTTTTTGCAGACTAAATCTGTGTTTGTATAAAATCAGTTATAACAGTTTTCTTAACCACAACTCACATACGAACACAAACAAGTATTTACTAATAAGGACGCGCGGATACACAAGAGCGATCGCGCGCTCACACGAATGCAAATTGGTACTTGGGCATACTTACTCATATACACCAAATCATGAAGTGAATCATAAAAAAAATCTAATTTGAAAATATATTTATGTTCAGCTGAGTTATAGATGATGGTATACTAATTAAATGTTTTATTTTTAATATTGAAGGAATAGGACTTTGTTTTCGATGGCTTGATAATATATCCATTCTATCTGTTGTATTCCTTCACAATAATACTCTTTATTCTGCATAATAACTTATTTAATACATTCTCTTACCCCGTATAAACACTACAACCAATAGACTGATTTTCCTATTTCCTGTTTCGTCTAAAAAAAAATTCTCCTTTAACGTATCCTACCCATTGGTGAAGCATATAGCTTCCCTTCTCCCCTTCTGGTTTGAATTTCACCCAATGGACTTCACAGTTCAGCTAGGTCTCCAACTTATTGACCGTGTATCGTCCTCTCTTAAAAGAAACATTATTGCTCGGGTACCTTTCTGGACATGGCCCAAGTTTCTGACCAGGTTTGGCATGCCGGATTGAGTTTAGACTTAAAAAATAACAACCCAAAACCCTGTACCTCATACTTTGTCCTTATCTCACAGATCTTTCCTTCCAAGTTGGCTGCGGTTTTTAAAAATCACCCGATACAAGCTGGAGTCCACCAAGGTAGTGTCTTAGGTCTTGTTCTCTATATACTCTCTAATATTGATATTCCAATCACTCCAGGCACGTTTCTAGCTACATTCGCGAAAGACATATGTATCAATAATGTCGTCACATCCTTATCTTACATATAACAGCCTCTAGCAATCTCAGAGACACCTTTCTCAGATTAGTTAATTGTATAACCGACGGTGGATAATCAGAATGTATGCACATAGCTTTTACTCTCCGCTTACAAGACATATAAGAGAATAACTTAACAGAAGATGTAGGCAAGTACTGCAAAACTATTCATAGTTCCATTTGGGCCTAGGTACTATAATTGTGGGTGACAGCAAAACATCCAAACATCAAACATATCCAATCATTCATCACGGTCTACGTTATAAGCCTAACGAATCATTGAAAACGATAGATAGCCCTTTGTTTTTGGCTTCGAGTATTCTTATTCATAATGATATATATTGGTTGACCGTAATTAAATAAAGAAGTTTGTTGATAATTAAAAAACACATTAAAATTAGATTAATTTATTGTGCCGATGATGTAAGTTGAAACGTCGGCATTATAACCGGATTTAATTTTATGAAATAAAATCCTTATTTCATTTACCTCAACCAACTTCTCCAATAATAAAAGGTTTGAAATAAAAATGTAACAGGACAATATATAGATAAAAGTTTTTTTTTTTATGTTTATAAAGTAAAATACCTTTATACCTGTTATTAGTACCAACACAGTTACACAAGAATCAGACACAAAATGTATAAAAAAATAAATTTAGCCATTGGTGGCTCATACCATCTCTCCCAACTTGGTAAATAACCATGCGTATATGTACCCAAGAATAAAATAAAATTTTATATTTGATAAGTATACTTTTAAAATAATTTTTATAACACCAGATATAAGGGCATTAGAACATTTTACTAATTTAAAAGTTATGTTGGTGTACTCCATATCGACACGTTACCCACAGGTTTGGTGTCGCAATTGCTTGTTTATTTAATTAATTATTTTTGTTTATTTTTTAAAATATAATTTATATTTAAAACAAATGAAGCAACGCAATAAACAAAATATTTATGAAAGGATAATTTATTTAAAATTTAATTTACATAATTTTTTTCAAATTACAAACATGATTAACAAAACCATTTCAAGCACAATTAGCTAATTAGATCGTGTTACTGTCCCTTGCATGATAATTGTGATTAATCGCCTTTCCATTATATCGAAGAGGATATTAATGAACACCTGTTTTATATTGTCCGATACTTAAATAGCTATTATATCCAACTCTGCAAGTGCCAAAGAAAGGAATTCTGGCGCCACAAGCTGAGTTTTAAAAGGTGCCAAACACTCCCGATCGGATTTTATTTTGGTTATAGGGATGCCAATCTTTTATACTATTGCTCCAGCAAAAAGCCGAACCCACAAGACACAGACCCTACGATCTCACGGAGAGGTTGTCACTTCAAGATAAACTTTTTTTTTTAAGTTTAAAACTTTCAAATATGAAATATATATAGTGGTGGGCAATTTATATAAATTATACAAGCTAAAAAGAATTATGCGCCTTTTTCTGTAACCAGGTTACATTTTAAGGCGGTTCAGTGTTAAGTTTATATTAATATTGATTATCTTGAGGTTTATGAAGATCTTTTTGTCATATCAACATCTTTTTCTGATCTGCACATCTTAAACTAAAATTTAAATAAATAAAAACATTATATACATGGGCACAACTATACAGTCATTTGCCAACGAACAGGTGTGGGGGATAAACTTTGAAATAATAGGTTCTCTAGATATTGAAGTGAATTGAAAAACTTGATGTGGCGTCTGTTAATGAACTCTGGTATTGGTATGTATTTATGTATATTTACTATTATAAAAAAGGACAAGCTATTTTGCGTTTTTGATCACTAGGGCTGTGAAATATATGCATTTGCATATTTCTCATGGCCAACTAAAAAATCTAATATCGTCATTATGTATATGTTTTGAGGTATATGGGATAAGTTAGAGTTATTTTTATTTTGCATATTTGGAACTTCAACTGCATATTTATCTACATATATGGCATTTTTATTTTCCATATTTGGAACTTCAACTGCATATTTATCTACATATATGGCATTTTTATTTTCCATATTTATGCATATTTTGTCATAAATACATACTTTGAACTTTTAAGTGCAATGTAGATGTTTTAAATTGAGTTTCTTTTGATAAAGTTGCGTCAATTACATAAAAACAGCAAAGTACTTATAAAACAAAGGCAAGAAATCAAAATTTA
The DNA here is from genome assembly GCA_003667255.2 of Euschistus heros. NCBI lineage: Eukaryota > Metazoa > Arthropoda > Insecta > Hemiptera > Pentatomidae > Euschistus > Euschistus heros. The sequence goes on along the minus strand of RCWM02000050.1, from coordinate 1,373,708 downwards.
AAAAAACATTTGTTACAAAAACTGCCGCTGAATTCTCCAAAATCTTGTTTCGATACTGATTTATGTTCAGCAGAAATACTTTTCCATTCGAGTTTTCTTTTTTAACATTCGCCTTGTCTTTTTGTTTTTTAATAGTCTTCTTCAAATTGCTTCCCTTTTCAACACAATTAGTTACTTAAACTTGTGTTTGTACTTATGTGTAAGTATGTATTGCATTTTTTTTTTTCTAAACAAATAATGTAAATAGTTGCATATTTCGGTATTCAATTGTATATTTTACCCTATATGTTTGCATATACAGTCAAAATCGTTTATAACTACTTTCAATGTACCAGTAAATATAGGTCGTTATAGACGATGGTCGTAATAAGCAATGATTTTTTCTCCCCCTTATGATTCCGTAAATGGATAAAAAGAGAACTCAAAGTTGTATTTAACTCAATTTTATTAATGGTTTAATAAGTATTACAATTTAAATTTAGTGAGCATGTACATAATTATTGATAATTTACAAAGATTTATGTACTAATGTGAAAAAACTCAAATATTTTTGATTGTTTTGAATATTTATTATAGTACAGTCCAGTTTCATCTGCATTGAATATCTCACTATCTGCATAGTTTTTCCGAATTTCGGGCCAAACTGTTTTCAATCAACCTTCTTTGTCAGATGCAGAAGCTGCTCTTGATTCGCCACTAATATTCCCCAAAACGATACCATGCCTTTTTGTGAATCGTTGAATCCATGACGCGTCAGGGAGGAAATCCAATTTTAACAACTTTGCAAACTCTCTAGCTTTTTTAACTATAATTGAACCATTAATCGGGACGTTTTTGCCTCTTTGAAATTTGAACCACTTTAAAATTGCTTCATCCAATTCTTTTGATTTAGATGACCTCAGCTTTTCGGGTTTGAAATTGTCTTTCTCAAAGGCGGTTTTAATTTTTTAGCGGTTGTTCCAGATTGTAGATACGGTAGCATGGGGTAAGCCGCATTCAGAACTCACTTTCGCGTTTGATTCACCGGCTTCTAAGCGCCAAAAGATATTCACCTTTTCTTCAATTGTTAAACATTTTCGTTTAGTTTTAGACATTTTTACATCCAAACACAAGTAAAGTTCATAAAACACTGAGGTGCATTGTGTAACAACATCCCCTTTTTAGGCTAATTGTTTCTAGGAAAAATTATTTTTACGGAGGGGAATGAAGTTACTTAAACACACTCTTTGAAGTACTCGGAATGCCGATGTTACTTAGAAAGTAGATTTCCCATCGCTATAACCTATACCCAACACCCAAATTTCGTTCATTTTTCTGTCGTTTTAGCCAATTTGGTCGTTATAACGCCGTTTTTATAAGCAATGTGTTTTTGTGGGTATTTATAGGAGACCAACCTTCCTTTCAAAATGTCGTCGCTATGAGCGGTTTGTCACTCAAAAAAAAAAAAAAAAAAAAAAAAAAAAAAAAAAAAAAAAAAAAAAAAAAAAAAAAAAAGGACGTAAAGAAATTGTACCAAATTGTAACCAGATCATCTTTATTGTTCCAGGATGGTTTAGCAATAATAAAATCTACTGATTTTAAATTAATTCATTATTAAAAAAGCGAGAGTTTAGCAATAATAAAATCTACTGATTTTAAATTAATTCATTATTAAAAAAGCGAGAGTATGTGGATAACCGTGAATTTTGAAATTTGACCGATATGTGGCGAGCGCCATTCTACATGAGAGGTTACAAAGGTACGGTGTTATATAGAGCTTGGAATAGATAATAAAATTTACTTATATTCAATTAAATGGAAATGATTCCCAGTGAAGTTTGAAAATCAATCGATATGTGTTTAGCACCATTCCATAATAGATTTTACAAAGGTAAAACAACTGAACCCATCAGAACCAAATTTCAACTTCATGACCTTCATAGTTCTAGGGAGGTTTAGCAGTAATACAATTTACAGTAATAAAAATTAAAATGTACAATATTGAATGGTAGAAACGAAGTTTGCCACACTCTCATATATTTTATGGCCATAAATTTAGGTACAACTAGATGAAATCAATAAAATTATTTCTGCCGAGTAAAAATTATTACTAAATTGATATACCGATCCCTTGCAACTCTTTAAATACCTAATCAGTGCAATTTTAACCAGGTTTAAAATTTCTGCCATGCGTGAAACTATTGATTGTGTGTGTGTGTGTGTGTGTGTGTGTGTGTGTGTGTGTGTGTGTGTGTGTGTGTGTGTGTGTGTGTGTGTGTGTGTGTGTGTGTGTGTGTGTGTGTGTGTGTGTGTGTGTGTGTGTGTACCTTGTGTGTGTGTGTGTGTGTGTGTGTGTGTGTGTGTACCATCCATAACGTCGTTAATTATACTACACTTTTTCGTAGAGATTGTTTTGATAATTGTCTAAAGAGAAGTCTAAAGTCTTATTGGCCTTGTTCTCAAGGTTATGAATCTGTTATTCATGTTTTTTTTTGTTTGTTTTTTTACATTTTAAGAATTAAATTAAAGGATGTAATACAGTTGTAACTTTCTGTTGATAAAATCATAAAGAAAAAAGAGGAGTTTGACCAGGAGCAGGAATTGAAAGGTTGGGTAAAAAGAAGGTGGTTGAGATAGTTGGGACCAGATTTTTGGAGGGGAATCCTGATGGAAGATCGGTAGCCGGGAAATAATAAGATGGAGAAGGGTTGCTTTGGTGAGAGAGGGATGGGAGCGAGTGGTTGAGGTGGCCAAGGCCCTACGAGGACCGCAGTGCCTCTAAAAAAAAATAAAAAAAATAAGCTCATTAAAACAAACAACCGTGAATGGCCATTTTCAGTGGAGATATGTAGGACTTTGGTAGTTTGCAACTTGAAAGATGCAAAACATTCACTGCTACAATAATCGAGCCGCGAATTCTAGGATAGCTGAGGTTATTGAAATTCTCCTTCTCAAGCCTCGATGAGATTGGGAAATGATCTCATAGAAATGTTTTTTGTTTTACATAACATTTCGAAAAAAAAGTTTCATCAGGCATTTAACAATCTATTGACTAAATGTTACAAGTAATTTACCCCCCCCCCCCCCCCCCCCCACACCCCGCCTCAAAACAAAAAAATAGTTCATCTCAGAGATGGGAAAGTAACTAAGCGAGAAAAATGTATGTAAAAAAAATATATTTAATTTGGTACAATGACCTGGTTGTTGGTAATCCTTTCTTTATCCCTTATCCTGGAAAGGGGAACTCCAGTTCCCTTCAACTTTGGTCAAAGTATATGAAGTCACTAGCTGAATGGTTGCGTCGAAAACGGCGTTATTCTTTTCAGAAGACCCTTCTCAACAAGTAGGCAACCCTTCATGGTTCAGGGGGAGGGGAACACGTTGAGCTTAGCTTTTCGACGATATATGTAGCAAAGTACAGTTGGGCTGTTGGCCATGGTTGGCTCGGTGAGTTAGGCATGTTTACAACAGGTTTTTATTAGTTATTCGTTGTTTCTGAGGCCTGTGATCTGTCGATCCGTATAGATTGAGTTGTTTACTAAAGAAAACAGCTAAAAAATAATATAAACTTACATTCACAATTTTATAATCGAAGAAATTGACAAAGTAACCTCAGTTATCCTTTCCAGTTTACCAGTACAACTAGGGGAACCTCAGTTCCCCTTGCCTGGATACCAGTATTGAAAAAAAGGCAATTGATTTTACTTCTTGCCTGAATAAAAATCTTTGTAAAAAGAACATCACGAAAATGAAGATTGAGAAATAAAGAAAAATTTAGATAAAACGCTTTGCAGAAAGAAAAGAGCATCAAATTTTCTCTAAAAGAATCCAGGGTTGATACAGACCCATAGATCCTAGATTAGAATCGATTCTAAGTTGACACCAATGTGATGCTGAAACACTGGGCTAATCACACATAAAAAAGATGAAATTGGATTCTATGAGATTGAATTTCAACCTTTCTATAATCTCAGAAAGCAGCTGATGTTTATTTTTGATACAGTTTACAATTTTATAACACGTTTATTAAGATTTAAATTTTTATCTTCCCTAATTTTCCTAGATGGTAACCAGGCAAGGGGAACCACAGTTCCCAATTTGTTGCAAGAGCAACCTTACGGTAACCTGGCAAGGAGAACTACAGTTCCCTTTTTTGAAAAATTACGATACAAATAATTAAAACCAATTGTGGCCGGAATAGATAATCTTTTGATTTGTGAAGGCTAAACTTCGATTTTTCAAAAGAATTCTGAAACAAATCCCAATAATTCTGTTTTGCCAGTAAAAAGGTTAAAAAGGAGTCTATATTTACGTCTAGTTTCGAGTTACACAATTGAGTAAGAATGGAATAAAAGCATCAATTAGTTGATCACCTAATTCCGCGACTATTAAATAATTTTAAATTCAACATTCATCTTGATAAAATGTTGGGAGATAGAAAACCCAAGCATGATTTCCATCTGTAATATTATTCAAATATGCACATCGAGTGTTTTTAATGAAAAGGTACATTATAGAACCGTGGGGGTGGGAGTTCAGAGCGGGATTAAGAGATGGCTCCTGCAATAAGGACACTGTTTTACAGATCTGTCAGGATCTGACGATTTTTTGAGCCCGAAGGACATCCTTGGCCACTCTCTCCTCCCACAATTAGAATTAGTTTTTTTCCTTAAGGATGCTGTTTTAAGATGGCGGAATTTAAAGATTTTATTAGTTTTTCGTCCTTAAGAATAATATGTTAAAATATTTAACGGTTTTTAAGTTATCCGAGGGATAACCTCCGCCATTGTTGTCCTTAAGGATACTATTTATTAATTTTAGAATATTTATCGATTTTCAGATGGCGGAAGGATATTCCTTCTTTTTAAACGCATTCTAAGGGGAGGCTGGAGATTTTTTTAACGCTAACGACCCCTTCCCGTAGAGTATATTTAATAAAAAGGTACAATATAGAACCGTGGCGGTATTGAACATTAGTGTGAACTTTTTTTTTTTTTTTTTTTTTTTTTTTGATATTTACAACTGTACAAAATAATATACAACAAGTAAATGTGTTGAATACAATGGCATGTAAATAACTTGCGAAGAACTACTCACTAGTAGCACTTCAATAAAATCTACACTAAAAGGTCTCTTGGCCATCTTCTTTACGGACTCGGAGGATTATCAGGGATAAAGGAGGAAGCAAGTTGGGAGACTAGAGGATTGGAGTGGTTATGGAGCTTACTATGGAAGGATAGGTATCTGGTTTGGGCTAAATCAGAAACGTATGGAACATTAAGATCTTTATGGATAAGTTTATTGGTCACATAGTAAGGAGCATTGAGGATTTTTCGAAGGATTTTGGATTGTAAGGATTGGATACAAGATGAATTGGATGGTTTAGTAGAGCCCCAAAGCTCAACTCCGTACGTCCAAATAGGTCTAATCACTGTCATGTAAATGAGTCTTTTGTAATTAATTGGGAGTTTGAACGTTTGTCTAGTAAATGTTGAAGTAGTCTGTAACGTATACAGACGTATATACTCAGAAAAATTTATGGCTCAGTTCTTGTTGATGGGGAATGGCGGCGCCGAAAGAATAAAGAAGTTTACGACAGGTATAATGAGCCGGATGTCGTTAAATTCATTAAAGTAGGGCGACTTAGATGGGCGGGTCATGTTGCAAGGATGACAGAGGATAAGATCCCGAGAAAAGTTCTTACAGAGATCCTGCATGGAAGCCGACCAATTGGAAGACCCAAGTTAAGATGGAGAGACTGTGTGGACAGGGATGCCAGGGGACTGGGCGTGAGAAACTGGATGGTGGCAGCACAAGACAGAAACGCATGGCGGTTGCTGTTGGCGGAGGCCATGACTCCTTAGCGGGTTGTAGTGCCGAATTAGATAGATAGATAGTCTGTAACGACGGGCAGTTTCTTGTCGTTTTAGTCTTGAATGTGACGTTTGTCCAAGTGGAGTCCTAGGTAGCAGATCTGTTCAACAGGGATTAGTGGAATATCATTAGTGTGAACTTTTAAAGTCTGAAAAGAAACTACCTAATTGGTTCCGTCAGATATTAACATTCACACTATTTAGGCTTCAACAAACATAGACAGAGTAGATGTTTTAGTTCTCCTAGAGTATAAAATAAGCTTTATTTCGTTTGTGGTAATACTTAGCTAACAGTTTTTGAATCGTAAATTCAAATGTGTATCCAGCTTTGACATTCATTCAACATTTACCCTAAAAATGTCAAGACAAATGAAATGAAAATAATTTTTATCATGGTAAGTTTTCAGGTGTTGTTCAAATGGTAAGTAATCAGAGGCGTTGTTATTTTAGGTAGGGCAAAGAGAGGCGTCATTCTCTCCTCTATTATTTCAAAAATCATAGATTAGGGAACCTATTCCAAACAGCAAAATTGTGGTATCATTACAATATGTTTATATAGAAAATGAAATTAGAGGGTTGAAATTCACGAAAGGTAAGTAAAAAGCTCGTTTCCAAAAAAGTTGCCTAGGATTAATGCTTAACAGAATGATCACTCTGCTCACCAACCCACACCATAATTTTGATTGTAGTATTCTAACTTTGCTTTGATATGAACCAGTTGGACTATTTATCTGTTGGTTATTAAAAAATAGGAATAATGATTTGACGTTAGTTTTATTCTTATTAGATTGTTGTAACTGACCCGAAAAGAGAAAAAAAAAATTGTTAAAAATGTTATTAGGATTCATAAGAGTTGTTAAAATCCAAGTTTGCAACCCTCAAAACCAAAAGCGATTTTTCGGTTGGCGATATTCGAAAAACCGCGAAGTTTTAGCACTATTCATTTTTTCGTTTATATCTCGAAAAATATGAACATTTGCTGGACATAGCATATTTGCTATATTAAAGAGCACTACGTTTTTGTTAATTTAAGTCTAGTTGCATTTCTGTAAATTAATTTATTGCGGAGATAGAGCTCTCCAAAAATGGTGATTTTTCACAAAATTTCCAATTTTTCTGTCAAGAGACAAGTTAAAAAAAGTTCATACAAAAATAGGTATTTTTGTATGAACTTTTTTTAACTTGTCTCTTGACAGAAAAATTGGATATATATATATATATATATATATATTAGAAAATTAAAATGGGTTGGATCCTACCGACTCACACACTTGTCAAACCAGTCTATTTGGTTTTCTCTCCGAATCCGATATTCCGATTTTCCAATCTTTTCCTCTTTCTTTGGGAACTATTGAATTTACGGGTATCTTTTAGATCTCAAATTAAAGCTAATTAACTTTACTTTAAACTATTCCCCGAAGGTGTTTTTGTAAAACCAGTACAATCATCAGTATGCGGCCGAGAACTTGACTCTAGACAGAAAAATTGCAAATTTTGTGAAAAATCACCATTTTTGGAGAGCTCTATCTCCGCAATAAATTAATTTACAGTGATGCAACTAGACAAATTAAAAAAAATGTAGTGCTATTTAATATTGCAAATATCCCATGCCCAGAAAATTTTCATATTTTACGATATATAAAGGAAAAAATGAAAATCGTGCTAAAATTTCACTGTTTTTCGAGTACTACAAAAATCTCTTTTGGTTTTGAGGGATGCAAACTTGGATTTTAACTACTCTTATGAGTCCTAATAACATATTAAAAAATGGTAGATAAATATTTATTTTTCTCTTTTCGGGTCAGTTTCCCGTGATATTAAACCGTTCTGGCGGCATGTTTCCGACGGCTTTCGGCTGCCTGACCACTTGATTCGTGTTTAGAAAAGGATACACTAAAAAATGAGACCAAACTCATGAACATACCTTTCCAATTATTTTTTGCTATTTTGAGTGGTTTTAAGCGTGCGCCATACCGCATTCCGATGGATACAGGCTACCAGACTGCGATATATCATTTAAAGGCGGATGATACTATGAAATGGGTTACGAAACAAATTCACGTCTTTCCAATTAAATTTACATGTGGTAGGCTCCCGGTCTATAAAATGACTTACCCAAACAAACCAATATACATACTTGCCACTAGTAAGGCTATATTAGTCGCTGAAACCGATGAATGTCACTTTTTCTCTGTTTAGTATTTTAAAGTCAGTTAAATTTTAAACGATAATCTATCATTGAATAACTTTTTATATCTTTTTGTAAAATCATGTTTTTACCATGGAGTTATAGTACTATGGAGAGGCCCTTCCCGTATATTGTTCCGTGAGGGGCGAGACCGAAACATAACCGGCCACGCCCCCTATGCCCAAATGGCGACTTGCATTCTATATAGCCTAGGGCAATTAAAAGGGTTCGTAATAAATAAAATACGTAAATCACTAAAGTAAATAAATCACTAAAATAAAATAACAGCAGTATAAAGCCTAGGAAGCCAAAATTTGAACTGATAAGAGGTTAATATACTGATAATATCGTTCACACCAAGATGGCTGCCTGCCCTGGCTATTGAGAGATAAGCCCCCTCCACTTGTCTATAACTCCATGGTTTTTACATACAAATATTTCGTATAGTCAACCATTCTACAAGGAACAAATATAAATTATCATGACATAATAATGATGAACATTTTGATCTGAAAGAGAATGTGATTAGTAAGGATGTAATTATGAAAACAAAAACAAATATTTCATTCTCCCCTCTGTAATATATTAGATATTGTTAATAGCTAGACTAAACTTGATTATTAACTGACTTTTGGCACCACACCAGATAATTTTATAATTTTAACGTTATTTTGATAAACATTTCGAAGACTGGATGCATTACTAGAGTTTTTTTCATAAGAGCTTTTGTCAAATGTCTTGAAGCAATCCTGGATCTCCTCCAGAAAATTTCGCAAGAAAAATCATTATCTTTGTGAAAAACATTTCGAAGAAAAAAGAAACTGGCATAGACTTTGGAAATCCCTTTTTTAAATGTTATAGGTAAGCGAATGGACTTTTGGAACATGGCAGTAACAATAATGAACTTAATTATGTAATTAAAAGTGAGATTAAATTTTCTATAAAGATCGTAATCGATTCATTAACAGATTTCGCAAGGCATGAAACATAAAATGTGAATTTTTTTTTAGAAAGTAATTCGGGCCCTGGGTTAGGTCCTCCTAAACACCCTTTACGTTGCGTTTGCAGCAGTGCTGCCGATGCCTCCAACCCAAAATACCCGCCACCAAGCATAAAAATTCCCGTTTTTACCGAGAAATACCCGCCAATGCTTGAATCAATACCCGTTTTCGGGAATTATCTTTATTAACCCAGCGAGGGGGGCATCAAGTACTCATAAAGGGGCGCTAAATGGTCCGCAAAATAAAACATTACTGGATAATTTTTATACTTATTATAATTTATTTCTGGAAAATATTTTTCAATTTAGTGCCAGTGTAATATAATAAATGTTAATTTGTATTACTGTATTAACCTTCTCAATTTCTTAACCTTTTTTAATTAATCAACCTTTCAATATTTACCTACAATATTATTTTGCTGGGTGACTAAAAGAAAAGGAAAGTGGACAGGTACAAAATGTAATATTAGGAATTATTAATAAAACAATTAGTAGGTAAAAATTTTGTATTTTAATAACATCTAATTTGTTTAATTCAGAATTTTATTTATGATTTATCACAAACTGGCACACATAAAGACTAATAAGAGGCAGACTACTAAATATATATATATATAATATCAAAATTATATTTTGTTGAACCTTAGAAATTATATAATTAACTGTTTTACAATAATCGGGTTTTTGGTCCTTTATATTTAACAATATTTTGTTCATACAATATTGTTAAATATAAAGGACCAAAAACCCGATTATTGTAAAACAGTTAATTATATATATATATATATATATATATGTATATATATATGTGTGTGTGTATGTGTATGTATATGTGTGTGTGTGTGTGTGTGTGTGTGTGTGTGTGTATGTATTGTAAATAAATTATTTGTATTAAAAAAAACTCTAAATAAAATTATTATGTTATTATCTAATAAAATACTTAATCACAATTGCCTTTATTTTCAAGGATTGCCAATTATCATATTATCCAATATAGTTCTTAAAATAACGTCTTAATCGCTTAATTCAGACTTAATTGCCTTTTATCACAAACTATCACAATGTTATTAATTATTATCTTATTATGTAATATAACACTTAAAATAACATCTTAATCGTTTAATTCAGACTTAATTGTCATTTATCACAAACTGTCACAATGTTATAAATTTAAAATATGATAATTTAATAAACTCGAAACGTAGAAAACAAAAAGACTAGTAGGTACAAATTTGTACCTAACATAACTTTTTAAAAAAGAAATAATGGTGTCTATTCAAAACATAAAACGATTATCATAATAATATATTACAAGATATAAATGTGGCACCTACAAGTTAGGTAATAACATAATATATAATATAACATACAGGTAATAACAAGAATTTTTAATTATTTAGCTTATTATTTATAAAACATTAAAATTTATTTACTCTTCTAAATCAATATCGCCTTTACTTTCAAGGGTTGCCCAAACATTTGTCGTCAACATGGTATTGTTGGATTTAAAAGTTTTTAACGAACTGCCTATGTTGTCCTTTACTTGCAAAATTGCTGTCAGTGTCTCTCAACCTATGCTATTGCGGTGGAGATTTTTTATATTTTTTAAATCGCTAAAAACCCTTTCCACGGCAGCATTCGAAAAAGGCAGTGACAAAAGCCGCACTCGAGCATTCAAGTGAGCATCGAAGAAAGGACAGCAGCGCTGGTGGCGGTACCTAACATTCACGTGGACATCTGAGGAACTGAACGGCTTTCATCCCCCTGATTGTCGTCGAAGACTGACTGACCTTTTCAAAAAATATTACAATCGCTATTGAAGTTTTTGACGATAATTGTTTTTATCAATTTAGAAAAAGATAATGATGTAATAGGTATTAACATAATCAGTTATGGAAAGCAAAAATACCCGAAATTACCCGTTTTTCGGAGATACCCGTTAAATTCCCGCCGATACCAAACATTTCCCGATTTCGGGAAAAAATACCCGCATCGGCAGCACTGGTTTGCAGGCAACTCAAGATTATACAATCTTTTATATATATATATATATATATATATATATATATATATATATATATATATATATATATAATAATAAAATTAGGATATAGCTCCAATAAATGAAATTTTCAAATTTACTTTATATGCAAAGAATGTGAATGAAAACAACATAGAATATGCTATATCGATATCTTCTTCAAGATCTGAATATGATAATCCAGATACTCCCTTGCAGGGGCGTACTAACGGGGGGGGGGGGGGGGGGGGGGGCGAAGAGGGCGGCCGCCCCGATCGCCAAAATTAAAAAACAAGTTTAAGAAAAAATCATTTTTTCTTAATTTTATATTTATCTTGTTTGGGGTTGGAGGCATTCAGTAGCTTGATCATCGCTTTCAAAGTGCTTTTAACTATTACGGTGTCTGTGGTATCTTGTGAGCGATCTTTTACTAAGCTGAAGCTTATTAAAAATTACTTATGATCCACAATGTCACAAGATAGGCTAAGTAACTTATCTATTTTATCAATAGAACGTGTTGTGGCTGCTGCTATAGACTTTCAGTCTATTATAAATGTGTTTGCATCCAGCAAAGTAAGGAAGGCACGCTTTTAATTCTTGGTATGACATTAAAACTTTTTTTTCTCTTTCTGTCTTTCCCACCTCTTACAGTTTTATTGAATTAATTTTTTATCACTTGTTTAAGTAACATACTACTTATTGAAAATAAATAATTGTGAAAATTAAACTGCGTTTAAATCAAATTCATTCAACCTTAAACCTTTTTGTTTGGGAGCGACTACCATCAAGTTAGCCCCGGGCGCCAAGTAGCCCTGGTACAATACTTTTCCTGTTGAAAATACTGTTTGACATTTGTAATGGTAAAACATCTGAATCAGTTGGATGACTGTACAACTATGTTTTTAAAGTAAATAAATAGTTTACACACGAATTCAGGTTATGTGTCGTTAAAGCTCTATACAATAAGAGTTGATAATCCGGGCGAATTATTGACTGGGGGTCGTACTAATTTCCGGATTAGTAAGTACTTAGTGATTAAAATAAAATGAAATTAACAGTGAAAAGAGAAGTATGTATATTTCTGTACAATTAAAATGGTTATCTACAAAAAAAATTCTAACATAATATGAATGTAAGTGTTTGTGAACACTTGAACAGAGCAAAATCTATTGGCTATAATTATTTTTGTGGACTATTGCATCAAACATAGGTGCCAGTCTGGTCTCAAATGAAAACTTAACAGATTTTCTACTTCATAATATTTGACATGGGATGCGTATTTTAGGAGATATTTCACAAAATAAGTGACCATATAGAAAAAACATCACTTTTTGTAAAAAAAAAAAAAAGAAGAAAAAAGACCTATCTTGGGAACCAACAGCAATATAGAGCTCACACTGATCTCAAATTTTAGAAAATTAAGTTTACTTTAAAAGTATGTATAGTGACTATACGGATCAGACTCTTCCTGAACTGACATATTGAGCAAAAACTAAAAATAATCTGAAAATTTTAGCAATAACCACGACTTTCGCTATTTTTTGTGAATTCCTGACTGGTAGACACCCTGTATAAGATTTTTCCAACCATCTTGTTTGTAACCTACCCACCCTGTTATTTTGGAGCTAACTCATGAAACTCAAGCTAGTCATTATAGTACTACTCAGAGTGCGGCATGAATCCCTATAAAAACAATTCAGAGGTGCAGCTCTCTTCTAACTTACCAATAAGCCAAAAAAAAAAAAAAAAAAAAAAAAAAAAAAAACTGAATAAAACTGAACAGAAAAATACGTGAAAATTTAATGTTGCTTTTCTTCTTCTTCATATTTTCCTAATTGAATGGGAGGAATAGTGAGAATATCAATCTATGATATAATTACTTATATAATAATAACTTATTATCACAGATCAAAACTTTTTTTTTTTTTTTTTTTCTGAGATCATATGGCCTTACTAACCAGTAGCATAGTTTCCTCATCTATATGGATAACTTCTTCAACTACAATCAACTTACTAACATTATTTAAGAAATAGCACTTTATTGGTAAGTTTTGAACCCAAGACTCTTCACACAATTGTTGGGTTAATATATATATATATATATATATATATATATATATATATATATATATATATATATATATATATATATATATATATATATATATATATATATATATATTACTATATACAAAAAATTCATAAAAAATAAGAGGTTGAAACAAAATTACTTCAGATCAGTTTATTAAATATTACAAATCAACAAAAATAATAAAAATATTTAAAATTAAAAAAAAACAAAACAACAAACATATAAAGTCACATACATTTGCTGAAAATAAAAACAAATAATAAAAAGCTTTTGTTTTTGTCTTCTTATTCTTTGGTTTCTTGAACAAACTGCAAAATGATAAATGAATGTCCAGGAAGTACAATAGTGTTATCCCTATAAAAAAAAAAAACATATATATATATATATATATATAATAATAATTGAAATATATTAAATTTCATAAGAACATTAATTAATTAAGATATATCATCATCAATTAATCAAGAAAAAAAACATGACTTATGACTTTGAAAAATCCTTTGTTTTGAAATTTATTTCTAAATCAGATCTAATACTGTTTCTTCTCATTTTCACAATATATAAAGATACACTATTGTGCAGATAATTGAATGGGGGGATGTCACTACAGGAGAGGGAACTATTCAGAATATTCTATCCTCTGTCACACCAGCAATATCTCCTGTTTTTAATGAACAACTTAAATTCAGCCTGAAAAATATACTATCCACATTTTTTGTATTACATTAAATAATTTTACAATATTGAATAAAATAAGGTATATCAACTCTACGGTTATTAATCCGCCCCTGCTATCAAAGGCTCCAGCTAGGTAGGGCCCCATTTTCTAGGGAAAAATGAACAGTTTATCTCAAGAAAGATTAAATTGATTACATTAAAATAATTAGATGACAACAATAAAATGAACCCCAAACCAATTTTTTTTTTTTTTTTTATTTATTTTATTTCCAGATCGGCCTGGTAAGCCTTACATGGATGGTTTAACAATATTAGTAATGGTTTAACAATAATTAAAGGAAGGGTATAGTCTCCTGCAAGAGACACCCATAACAGATAAGTAAACCAATTAATCATATGTATACCATACAATAGAATATAACGCTGTAATAATTGAAGAAATAACAATCTCGGGGTTCAGGATTAAGAATCACTAATATCAATAAGAATCACACAGAAGTACATAGTAACCTTTCAGGGTAAGAGAACTCAGTCCAACCAAGTGTCTGAGATATGGAAAATATACAACGCCTTTTCTTCATCAGAGACACCAAATATAATTATCTATATTACATTATAAAAACCAATATATAAACATAGTTTAAAAAACACAGGTAAACATATCACAACAATGCCCTACGTGGTGGGATATGAGGGGTTAAGCTGAATTATATCCTTTTCTTTAATAAGAAACATATGAGAAAAATTTATCAGAAAATAAAATTATTTCATAAAAATATACAAACCTTTAAATTCCTAGTATACTAATCATTTTAGTACACTTTTAATGTTGACAGCATAATTACAGTATACAGTCAAAACTCAATAAGAGGAAGTTGAAGGGTGAACAGATTCACTTCTATTATCAATTTTTTGAGATGGTAAATTTTTGAGATATCGAGTTCACAAAAAATATGTTTTGAGTTTTCCATATAATGTATATATAAATAAATATATGTGTGTGTTTGTAAGTTTATAAGGATAATTAATCTTAAACAAATTAATGTTTTAAATAATCTATTCTAGGAAAAATTAATAGAAACTGAGATACTCATTCAAATAAAACATAATAGATTACATAATTTAAAAGTCTGTAACTTTTTGCTGCACATATGTAGGGGTGTGACAATCTATCACAAGCTGAATTGGTTACAAAGCTGGAAAGACATTAGCTTCTAGTAGCTGGTGGCCAAGGCAGAAATCAATTAACACAATAAATGTATGTCTTGTCCTTGAACTAGAGCATTACTGAGGATAAACGAGGATAGGGATGAGATAGACTGGTTTGAACAGTTATGGTTCTAGGAAACTTCTACTTATAGAGCCTCCCGCCTCAGGAACTTCGAGTCTCGGGAGTTGTGTAGAAAAAAACAATTCTTTATATAAATTTAATCAGGAAATAAGGTTTACTTTAACTTACCAAGTTTTTCCGACTTAACGAGTTTTGACTGTATTATAATGAATAAATTTACAATTACCATTCTATGTAGCAATAAAGATAAATTGACTTACTTTGATTTATGGAATGCTCCCTTATCAAAATTTGATGAAGAAGAGATCAAATCTACATTTGTTGGATTTTCATTCAATACTCCTAAAAGATTAATACTACCACTTTCTGACGGATCTAGGTTAAAGGCGACTAAATATTGAGGGTGTCCAGGTTTGATCCTATAATGAATTTATAAATTCAATAAAACATTTAAGATATTAATAAAAAGATTAATATGTAAATAAAACGTAAGGATTCAGTAAAAATGCAAAAAATACTGCAATATTATAGGTCATCTCTTAAGGCTAAATACTAACAGGGGACCTTCGAGGTTGTACATTAGCAATATTGATATAATGTTTTTGGTTAATAAGATATAAAACTTTTAAATTTTAAAATATATTAAGAAAAAAATACAAAGATTAAAAATTAAATATATTTTTGAAGCAATGGAATAGCTTATATTATATTATATGGAAGAAAAGAGGAAATCCCTTTTTTCAAACAACACAAGATTTGAAAAACTGATGAGACAAACAGCTTCATCAACATAAAACATAGATTCATGGCTTAAAAAAGAAAAAATATATATATATTTTTTAATTACAGTTCAAACATTGAAGAGCTTTTAGAGTACTGAATCAAAAACTACCATAATTTTTTATGAGAAAAATCTGTAACTCTTGTATATTCAATGATTAAAGCATTAAAAAAAAGTAAAAATTGACCAAAAAGCAATAATTATTTTATGTTTATATTTGTCTCTTAACATACTCTAAACTTTAGAAGGGTTTAGTGTAAGAACCATGCGGATATTGTTTTTGAAACTAAAAATATAAAATAAAGCAGTTTCAAATTTTTTTTCTTCTCTTTTTAACGTAAGGCCAGAAGATTCCCTTATCAATGTAGAATCAAATACAGTTTAAAAACAATAAAACATTACACTATTTAGCAATATTTAAAAGAAAACATAATTAAAACCAATTATCTTACTAATTTTACATAAATTTATACCTTGTAAGCACCAAAACAGAACCATTAACGACTGTCATATTCGTGTGTCCATACATGATTGAGGGTGTGTGCCTAAGGTTAAGAGTACTTTTGAAAATATTGTAGAAACTATTTGGATCACTTTCTTCTTTGGCTAGATTCCTGTCAGTAAATGGTTTTAATGATCCACTTTCTGACAACCCTGCAATTTTGAATGATGATAAAATTCTTCAAAAGATATGTCAATAAAACAAAAAGATCATAAAAAGAAAAATACTGGCGAATAACAAATTATTTCTTAATTTCTATATTTAACAAATATTAATTTTTTCTCCATATCTAAATATTAATTTTATGAATGATTATCAGTAAAATAACAACAGATCTAAAGACAAAACAAAACAGAATAAGTGAATGCCATCCCTTAATGAGGAATGATAGATCAGTCAAAATTATTATTGATAAGGGACAAAATAAAAAAACTTAACAGGAACGAAGCACAATTTAAAAAGGATTTGTAAAATACAGTAGTCTAACAGAAAGGGGTATAGTAGGATGGCTATAGCCAAAAACACAATAAATAAAGGAGTAGAGGTATACATACACAATACTTAATGAGCAGTATGATAACAAATCAAACAAACAGCTTTGCTTCATGTCACTAAAATATAATGTAGTATACTACCTCATAAGGGAGTGTAGGTTTTAGTGAGGGCGCATTGTTCATATGGAGGCACGGTAGCTTAGAGGTTAAGGAACTTGACTACCATGCTCCCGGGTTTGGGAACAACTGAAGGCAGAAAATTTATGTTCTATTATTTCAGTTGTGGATTAACTACAAGATCAGGAGACCTCCATGGGGCACACCAGCCTCTATAAAGTGGGAACTCCTAATTAGGGAAAAACCTGGTGGTTAAGCGTGATTTCGGCCATATCTCCTCCTTTCACAACTGTTGGACTAGTAACAGTGTACCCTTACCTAAGTACTAAACCAAAGACCCTTCATAGGCTGTAGTGGGACACCTAGACTTTGAGTAAAGTGGATCTATAACAACTCATGTAATACATTAGTGCAAAATTTATTTTCTGTTATGTCAGCCATGGAATGACATCGGGAACAGTTATACTCTTCTATAATGTGGGCACCCTCAATCGAGGGAAAAGCCTAATGTTTGAACAAGATTTCCGCCAAATCTTTCAAAACTGTGGGCCCAGTAACGGTACATACTTACCAAGTACTAAACCAAAGATCCTTCATAGTTTTTCAGATTTTTTTAAAACAAGATACTCAAATATATATATATATATATATATATATATATATATATATATATATATATATATATATATTTGAGTATCTTAAAATGGAAATTTTTGTTTGACCATAAACCTACAACAATAATTACCATTTCTATTATAAGACGGTGATATGACCCATTGTAACCTACGGCTGTGAGACTTGGACCCTCACCAAGGAAACGGAAAGAGTCCTTTTGGTGTGGGAGAGAAAAGTATTAAGAAAGATTTTTGGTCTGATTTGTCAAGAAGGAATTTGGAGGATCCGCCCAAAAAAAAAGGAAGATTAAAGTGGCTCAGTCACATTGAAAGAATGCCAGAACAAAGAGTTCCCAGAAGAATGCTACGGCAGACCTGACCGACAACGACTAAGAAGGAGGCCGAGGGTGACGTGGCTACAAAATGTCAAAAAGGATCTCCAAAAAATGGGAGTCAGAAGGTGGAAAACCAAAGCCAAAGATCGCCAGGAGTGGCTACGAATTGTGGAGGAGGCCAAGGTTCTTCAAGAGCTGTAGAGCCCTTCAATAAATAAATAAAATTATATGATCTTTGACAGACACTTACTAAACTATATGGATAAAAAAAAAGTATATATATACACCTTGATTCTGTGACGAGTTCCACTGAAATTTATGCGACAGTGGAAGGCCAAGTTCTAGGCCACTATGAATTACTGCAGAGCCTGGTAGCATTAATAATATCGCTTGAAGTCCAGTTATAGTATTTTCATCACAACTATCTTCATCGCATACAATCTACAATGAAATTTAATATACATACAAATAAATATACAGAAACATTTTTATATTTAGAAAAATAAATAATACAATGTGATCACAATATAGTATTATTTAATCATGCACATTTTTTAAAATTCAATTTCTTTAAAAATTATAATACACTTGATTAAACTTTAAAAATGGATATAATAAAAATAAATTCTTAATTTATTCTGGGTCAAGTCCCTGTTAATTAAAAATATAACGAATAAAAGGTGGCTTCCTGAGCCATTGTTAATTTAAAAAAATATAAATTAAAAGAACAAAGTAATAATTGTAAAAAGATAAGAATAAAATAAAATAATTAAATAAGATCATAATAAATCTTTGTTTGAAAATAAAAGTTGATGAAATTATGTGCTTGAATTTTAAAAGTTTATACAAATAAAAGTTTTTATATACATTTAATAACATTTATAACAAACTATTTACAATAGTTCTGGAACTGAATGGATAGTAGGTAATTTAAAAGGAGTGATCGTAATGTAGTTAAAACACAATGTTTATTGTAAGCTCATAATATATCTTGAGATGTAAATGAATTGGTATAAAAACAATGGATATGGACCATATAACATAAATTAATATTAAATTACTATTTCAACAATAATGTAATTGACCATGTATTGGAAACACATGTAACCATCCATTTCCGTTTTACTGACAGGATTAGAGAATGGCGTTCTGACATACGCTTCCCCTGCATGAACTTGATCTGATATTAGCCAAAGGATAAATACGGGAATTTGAGTAGAATGCTAACTATATTTTAAAAATACTGCGGAATAGGGAATTCCAAGCTGAGTTTGCACTTCAATACTTTAATGCGCTAATATAGGATTGCTTTAATTAATTGCATAAAAATGAAAATGTATACATAATAAAATATTCTAAATATATAATAATACATACTCCCCAAGTTTGTGAAATTTTATCTAAACGACTGCGTAACGCATCATATAGTTCTTTTGCAGTTAGATCTTTTTTTATTCTTATAGGTCTGTAAATGAAATCTCCTTTTTCAAAATTCTCACCATCTTGGATTCCACTAACTGATAAAATTCTAGAAATAAAAACATTACGAATAAATAGCTGATTTCAATATAATTTTAAGATAGCAAAATATGCTTTATAGCTAAAAATAAGTGCTTAAAAAATACTTACGCAGAATAATTCCTGAAAACATCAGCCCACTTTGATAAAACATCTAAAGTTTCTCGCTGATAAGTGGTATGTGTATGAGAATAAAATTTGTAATCATTTATGACTGCTTCAGTTTCTCCACTAAAAAGATTTTCATCAGCCAAACTTTGGTCTTCTATTAAATATTCCACTTTATCAAGGTGGAGGCCATCTAATCCAGCATCTAACCAAAATCTGAACACATCCTATAAGTAAAAGAAATACAGTTAAATAAACCATGGTAATAAATTCATACACATGAAACAAGGAAAAACAAACAAGCCCAATGGATTTTTTTTTGTTTAAACTATTTATTGATATTTACAACTGTATATACTAGTAAGTTTGAGAAAAATGATTATGATGACAAGTCAATAACATGTTAAGAACTACTCACTAGTGACACTTCTCTTGGTCTCTTGGCTATCATCTGTTTAGATTCCTCAGGAGATTATCAGAAATTGAAAGTGAAGCAATTTGGGAGACTAGAGGATTCGAGTGGGTATGGAGTTTACTATGAAAGGATAGGTTTCTGGTTCAGACCAAATTTGCAACATATGGAACATTAAGATCTTTATGGATAAGTTTGTTTGTGACATAATAAGGTGCATTCAGGCATTACAAAGGACTTTGGATTGCAAGGAATTGATACAAGAAGAATTGGAAGGTTTAGTGGAGCCCCAAATTTAATGCATTAAAATTAAATTGATGATTAACTCAATAAGCCACAAAATAATGGCTAGAAAATATCAGGACCATGGAAAAACCTGTCAACATAATGGAACTTCAAGTGGTAAAATTCTTTTTGACCACTAAATTTTTTGAAAGATTTATTATAACACATAAATGAAATATGTGGTGTTAAAAAACGAAACATCTACATTTTTTTTTTTTTAATTTTAATATTTAAAATCATTTAAGTTTTACGTAGCTGAATTGTAATAAAAAAATAAGAAATTAATTCTGCTGCTGTAAGTAGGTGGCAACAGTTTTTCAAAATGTTAAATTATGATTTATGTTGCGTTTAATTGTTAAATGTCTGATATCGCAGACTTTAGCCCTCTTTGAGAAAATTTAACCACAGCCGTGTGTCATTCCACTACAAATAACTGGTAATAAGAATGACATGAAAATTTTTAGTCCCTTCAAAATTCAGTCCAACAGTTAATTTTAAACAAATAACATAAGTTTACTTAATCAGCATTATTCTTGTGATAACATTAGATAAATGCAATGAAAAAACTAAAAAAAAAAAAGTTTGGTTTCCTCATTCGGTGTGGTTTCTGTACCCCTGTTCTATTCCAGCACACAGAAGTATCAGATCATAAACATTACAATACATGTATATTATATAACATTAATACAGTTCAGACTTACTTGGAAATAGTTAATGACATCAGGGTTTGAGAAATTGAAATCAGGCTGTGATACATTAAACTGATGCAAGTAAAACTGTTTTCTTTCGGGATGCCATTTCCATGCTGAACCACCTTCAACACTTACCTGAAATGAAAGTTAGTCATTTAGGATGCAATATTATAAAAACCAAATCAACATGTTATATATGAAGGTACATTTATACAAAGTATATATTTTTAATATTTGAATATATAAGTTTTTCATAACATTTCTGTGGTGTAGTGGTTGTGCCTTTAAATATGAACCACACAGATGTTCATTATAAATCATGCAGAGTATTGAAAAGAAAATATTTGTTGGAAAAAAATAATAAAAGTAAACTATTACACATGAAGGCATAATGTGTGGAAGGTATTTTTCAGCAATCATATTTATTTATTATGCATTAGATATTTATTTTTTCTGGTGGTGTACTGACATAATCAGTCTTATTATATAAAAGTAGAGATCCCACAATAACTTTTTTAAAAAACAAATCTTACATATTCCAATCCAAATCTGTTACTTCAAATTTAAGATTTTGAAACAATTTATACAATTAATTATCAGTGATGATATCTATAGGAGATGTATGTATATATGTATACACAAACTTCCATTGTTTATTCGAAAGATCAGTAATTTTTCACTTAAATAAAATAGATGGCTTGGGGAATTAATACAAGTTTAAGCCATACCAAAGACACAAAAATTAAGGAAGGTTCTCCCAATACAACCTCATAGTTGAACATCTTTCGAATGTAAAAGCTGATTTTCATACACATTTATCTGTAATGCCTAGTGAATTTTAACCAACCATTAATTTTCCTAATTGATTCCACATTACTATTTTTTAAGATGTTAATATATTTCCTTAAATTTAAAAAATTTTTTAAATGAATTTTATTAAGTTATGTTTTGTTTAAATTTTAGAGTTCATCAGTTTTAAACAACACTTTTACCAGTGATACAATAAGTAGCTTCAAACCTCAGAAGTTTTTTATTACACCTGAACACTACAATAAGTGACAAAGTTTCGAAAACACCACACCACTTCATTTTAAAAATTCTAAAATCACAACTAACTAACGCAAATTGAATATGATAAATACCCAGTTATTTACAGGTTTCGGTTCACCTTCATCACTATACTGACCGTGTGACCAGACATAATAATGAGTGTAAGGATCTTTTTGTTTAACAGAATACTGGAACCATTTATGTTGATCACTTGAAAAATTAGGGATAATGGACATCAACAACTTTAAACCTAGAAAATAAAAAAAAATAAATTTTAAAGATTATCATTATTGATAATAATAGATTTTTTGTATAAAATATTACATTTTATTTAAATATAACATTCCATTTCATTTGATCATACTAAGAACAGAAAAGAAATGAAAGAATAGTTTTTTGTTTCTAATGAAATAAATTAATAATCATCCGCCATTATTTTACAAATTAACTAAGGCTTTTTTTTTTCCAGTGCAACCAAGGGGTTTTATATGTGAGAGAAAACAAACTAATTTAAATTAGGAAGTGGTAGCTATATTATTGCAGTATGCGATTAAAAAACTGGAATTAAATTTTTTTCTTAAATAAATCGTAATGGTGTCAACTCATTTTTTTTTTTAAATTTGAAAACCTGAATTAAATTTTACTTTATGATACTTAGTAGGAACAAAAAATTTTTTTGATAGGAGTTAACCCTGTGATTCAAGGTATACAGTAAATAAATCAGATTGCAGCTTTTTAATAAAGGGAAAAATAAAGAAGTTTATTGTTAAAAAAAATATTTTCTTTCTGCAAAACCAATTAATAGAAAAATATACTATATCCTCCTGAGATGCAAATCCTCAAGAATACTTACAAAGTATTCTCACATTACGTGGATAATAACAATAAAAAAACTCATGAAAACACTTGGGGAAGAATGGTCTTTAATGACTGATTTCATGTTTTAGTTTAATTAAAACTAATAACTATGTAAAAATAAATGGGGATCAACAATTTTAAAACAACTTAAACCCTGTGAGAAAAAAAAATAGTGTAGTTGTTCGGACATTCTGAAATATGAGGATAATAATATTAAAACTGATAATATTATATAATAAGGTAGTCCTTTCCTTCCTGCCCCAATTAAAGTAAAAATAAAAAATACCTTAAGGCCCAATGATGATCAACATAACATTGGGAGATTCCACAGAATCTTTTCAACATTAACTTATTTTTTCTTATTAATTTTTCTAAGTTTATGATAAATAGTTAATTATTGTAATGAATTCTTTAATTCATATTTATCAGGGAAAAAAAAAAAAAAAAAAAAAAAAAAAAAAAAAAAAAAAAAAATGAATTTGACACCAATTAATGCTTTACAAAAGTTAACCAAAACATTGGAAATAGTATTTCTTTATGGTTGAAGTAGTTTTTCTTTATAACAATTTGATTTTTGATTTCTAAAAACATATAATATTTATACAATGAGGTTATAGTGATCATGTTGAATAAAACATTAATATGTTGAATATTTATGTCCAATTAATAAACTTGTAAACATATTAATTTTTTGTAATAGTTTTTATAATTTGTTTATTCTCCTTACGCACTCTCATACTACATATTTACAAATGTTTTCTCTGAAATTCAATTCTTCCTATATGCTGTAAGAAAGCTAAATAAGACCCTGAACTTCTTTAGGCTGAATCAGGGTCCGGTGTAAATTGTAGCATTATATTAGTTTACACAATTTAATATTAGTATTATTCAATTGAAATTATTTTGTTACAACTGTAATCTTCCTTGAAATTATTTTGTTACAACTGTAATCTTTTAACTGGATGTTGCTACTACTTTGTATTCAATTATGTAATCAACTTCAGATATTCTTATAATTATGTTAACAACTGTTATTTCTTTGGCAAACTAATTTACTTGTATTATGTATTTTTTTAATATCATCTTGGTCACATCTATTTTTTGATATTTTAAACCTGAAGAAGAGCTGCAAGGCAGGTCGAAATATCGACACTCCAAATATAAAGTTTTTTTTTTATTTAAAAACTTGGACGTGTTTATTTACTTGACTGCATCCCTGACCATTTCTCTACTTACATTACATCCTACAGTCAACCATAGAATTTTCATAACAATTTGTAATCATTGTATCTAGTTTATCTGTTGTTTTTAAAAGAAGAAATATGTTTATTTGTTATGATTAGAAGATAAATGTTATTTATGTTTTCAATTGAGAAAATGTAAGATCATTTATGTTATATGATTCCCAAAAAGTTAAGGAAAAAGAGAAAATTATAAATTATTTTCAGTTTTGAAGATATTAAAGTTCATTGTAATTAAATCCAACTACTGTTCTAGGATTGTCAAAGTTACATTGATTTTAAGAAAAAATAATTAATTAAAAATCAATAATTAATGACCAAGATATGAATCCTGAAACTTGATGAATCAATCACATCCAGGGACACATTAACCTCAGAAAGACATTCTGACATCTTGTACCATAAAAAATTTCTTAGATTTGTTTGAAAAAAACTCTATAATCTATCAATTACTTTAATTGAAAAAGAGGAAGATTTAATTGAAGTCAGAGATAGTATGGCAAACCAGAGTTTTTCAAAATAGAGGGACAAATAGAACCCATCGCTTAACAGGGCTGATTACCCTCACTTCCAAAATTAAGTCATGAAATCTCAAACATTAGCCAGATTGTCAAAAAAGAAAAGGAACACTCATCATATGGACTTTCCGATAGGATCCTGAGACATTTTATCACTGTATAGACCCAGAGAAAAAAAATTGCTGCTCGATGAAATAAACCAGCGCAGAATCGACATTACAACCCCAAGACAGACATGGAGTTATTGAAATAAAGGATTACACCATAGATCCTTTTTACATGGCAAAATCAAATCTAATCACTTTCTAATCAGCTCAAGACATAGATCCAACCTTATAGATGTTCGTAAATATCAGGAAGCTAACATGGATACAGATCATTTCCTGATAATAGTATGAGTGAGAGCCAGGATTTACATATACACCTATGTATATGTAGAATAAGAAAATGGGAAAATAAAGAACTTCAAGATATCGAGACCTAATGAGTTAAATTTCTTTTATCAAAGGGTGAATAATGGCTGAAAACCATTCAAACCTTGATTGCACCTATACATATACAAATGCCATGAACATTGCTTTGTGACAAGAACCAAATTCTGAAAATATGAAATATTGTCCACATGCTTAGTGAAAATTTACCACAGGAGGAAAGATGAAAAGTAACCGGCCTAACCCAACCAACAGGATATGAGCAAGAAACTCCTGAAGAGGAAGAGTTCCGAGCAGTAAATAAACTTAGACACACTATGTTATGAAGTTTTCAAAGGGGAAAGAGGTTAACTTCGAAAATTACATTACCTTCTACTCTTAATAAGGACTGATGAAGTGAAACCAAAAGCCTAGAATAAAACTTCTCTGTCCAATACACAAGAAAGGAAGCCTACTTGATAGCAAAAACTATTGAAGAATTTAACCCTTACAATATGCATATAAGTTCGCTTCCAACATACTTTACAAGCGCAATAAACTTTAGTATATATAATCCATGTAACACAGTGTTGATGTGTTGAAAATTTTGTATGTTAAGAACAGAAGATGAATGTTTAGCATTCAAAACTAGTATTCTAATAAAATAATCCCAATAAAAGTGGCAATTAATTCATCAATCCTAATTTTAAAAGCGCTTCCTACCATATGTTAAAAAATTCAGGGAAGTTATCATTATATAAACAGCCTTCAAACTATTTAATGGGTCAACTTATGCTTTCATGTATTTTTATCAAGAAACCCCAACAAAAAATTGCAATTGGTCAGAGAAACTTACGGTGCAACTACAATATATACTATAAAAGTGCAGGCAGTGTTGGAATCGGCAAAAAAAAAAATAAAAAAATAATAATAATAATTGGGCAAAACAGCTATATCTAGAGTATCAGTAATTTCCAAATTTACTTTTAGAATTATTTTTGTATGTATTGTCGACAGTAAAACTAACGAATGTGAAAAATCACTTTTTTTATTTTGTTTGTTTAATGATGTATTCTATGAGCCCTTATGGTAAATTTCGAATCTGAGAGCAATTAAGAAGACATTAATCAGTAGTGTCCTTTTTATGAATTTCTAGCATTTTACCACAATGTAGACAATGTAGTACATAGTGGCGATGATATGTACATGTCTTTAAAATTGTTTTTAATCAGTTCCCAATTTTTTTTTAAATAATTACAAACACATAGTAATTGATACCAATCAACATACATTAAATATTTATTGAACAGGATTATTTATTTATTTTTTTTTAAAGGATTATTTCGATTTAAATTTAAAATAATTAATTAAACCCTAATTTGTATGGATTATGGTTTATATTAAACAGATTCTTCACTAGTTTGGTTTTTTGTATTTTTTATGAATTGGGAATTTACTTTCAACTTTATAATAAAATGATTAAAAAAATTCTAAAAAAATTTTGCTAGTCCAATTTGTTTTCTACTTACCTTTAACAAATATTTTAATTCATAACTAAAATAACGAATGCTTATAATTACAGTTTTAATTATTTCCAGCTGACATTAATAGTGAATATATATTAATATTTCAAAACATTTCTAGTAGAATAATTGGACCTTCCTATACAGCATATAAATCCAACAGAGATGTAACAATAGTAATGTACAATCAGGGTGTGGTCAAAACAGTTATGATTTAAGAATTATTTTTTTGTGGTGTACCAATGACAAATTTCCAATTAATCAAAAGATTTTGTATCCTACCATCCACTAGTGAATATTGCAAGAGTAGGTAATATTTATTTATTATTGGAAGCATGGAATAAGTTTACAAAATCTAAACCACCAACTGGGGTTTTCTTCTAAGACCTTCATGGATTAATTAAAATACACATACACTGTATAAGACATCAATAATATTAATTCTGTATCATTGTCAATTGGTGATTATTTATTGAATTATAAAATATAGGAATATTCTGAAATAATTTTCAAAATGAAATTTGAAGTACTTAACAAAATTAGATTTAATTAATTACAGGGGTCTGTAAGAACAAATTTAATTAACAATACCAACCTTTGTTTTTAGCTGAAGAAACTAATTTCTTTAATTCAGATATTGTTCCATAAGTTGAACGGACAGCAGTAAAATCTACTACATCATCTGTATCTGGTGCTGTTTCCATCAAAGAATCAATTAAGATAGTATCAACTCCCATATTTTTTAAATAGTCGAGTTTTGATTCCAGACCTAAACATAAAATATAACATAAACCAGTGACTAACTTAAAACTATAATTTAAAAGAAATTATAGCTAAGACTTACCGGCAATATCACCAATTCCATCATTATTGCTATCCATGAAATTTTCAACATTCACTCGATAAAAAGTGCTTCCTTTTTTCTGATTCATAACTACTGAATCACATTTAGGAGCAAACAGAATTATTGCTATTGCTCCAGCAAGCATTCCTACCCACATGACCCAGAATAGAATGAACAAAAACCACCTCATTTTAACCCAAAACGGATCATTTGCAAATTTCATTAACTCATCTTTTCCCATGCCAACAAACACTTGTCTAACTTCTGAAATATCAATCTTGGTGTCACCATTTTTGGAATCGAGAAATTTGATTTCTATTTTAGGTTCACTCGATACATTATTGTCAGAAAATAACTTTTCTTGGGCTTCGTCCTGGACATTTCCAGTACTAGATAACTGTGAGGCCATTACCGCCTACTATACTAGTCTAGTAGTCAATAATCTACAAGACACGGAATACGACTAAAGCTTGATGTTCAGAAATAAGATAGATAGCGCAGCAAAATGATTCCAAAGAGATACTTCTGGTTGGTGGAGTATTTGTGTGTGAAATATACATATAATCAATTTTAACATTCAAATATCTGTTAATAGTTTTTTTTTTTTTTTTTATATATATAATTGTGTTTATTTATTGAAAAATAAAAGTTTTAGATTTTCTTGAATGATGTAAGCAGCTCAGACGTGTTTCTTTCTCTCTGTTACATTGTAGTGGGTGTTAATGGACATTGCAGGTGAAAATTTTTAATAACCACGAACTATTCCCACAAGCAACTCAGTAGTGAAATATTAAAGTTCTTTTGAAGTCAAAATAAAAGAAATAGTAAGAAAAAGTTAAGGAAATATCAAAAGATCACTTAGTCTGTCCCACTAAGATGTAGTGGTGAGGACGATTTTTTTTAAAAAATGCCATCTCTCTATATAAACCTAAAAACAAAAACATATTTTCCATCTGTTGGGAGGCCACTGTACTATAAAACAAATTGAGCATAGCAGTGACCATTAGCTCTTCAGATAATAACTGGAATCAGCTTGTATTTCAAAGGTCTTATCAGAGTCAAGTTATGTGTATTGATATTGTACGGATAGCGATGCCACTGGAAAGGAGAGGTTTTAATGAAGTATAGTATGTTTTTGTAGATCTAAGGCAAGGCACAGATCGCGCCATTCACGTAATGTTGAGGAGCGCAAATTGCCACGCAGTTTTCCCCCCTCTTTCGCCCAGTAGAAACTTGTTTTTGTTAGTAAAAATTGTGTTTGTTAGAAAGTTTAGAATGAATGAAGCAAGAATAATTCCATATTTATTAGATTTAAGCCCGGAATCGGTTTAAATACAGTTGTAAACAGTACAAAAAGCTATGTCCCAGTTTTTACTTTATCCAAATTCCCATCATGTGTATAAGTTCAGAGGCAAATAGAGTCTTTTTTTCAGTAAAACAATTAAATAAAATATATAACATATTAATTTGCATTAAAAAACTTCCATTTATTTTAAGTCATTAACATTGTTTGATGGTTTCAAGTTAATAATTGAATGAATTATTTGTCAATCAGGTTTATGATTATCTTATTATCTCATTGTTTATTATTGCAGCCCTATCTGTCTTATTTCTGAACATTAAGCTGTTCAGAAATAAAACAGATAGCTCAAGTATGTCCAATGATTATTAAAAAAATCAAAAACACTAGTTGGAAAAAAAGAAAGTTTTTTTTTAAATTTTTTAATAATCTTTTGACTCTCCTAAGGTTTTTTGAACTACCTTGAATGAAATGACAGTCTGATTTTTGAAATATGGTGTATTAAAAGTATGCTTGAAGACAGGTGCTCTGGACTAATAATACCAATAATTAAAAAGGAAGATAAAACTCTTTGTCAAAACTACTGAGATATTTAATTGTTTTTTTTACAAAAGTTTAACAT
Organism: Euschistus heros; assembly: GCA_003667255.2. NCBI lineage: Eukaryota > Metazoa > Arthropoda > Insecta > Hemiptera > Pentatomidae > Euschistus > Euschistus heros. The sequence goes on along the minus strand of RCWM02000050.1, from coordinate 1,344,363 downwards.
GTCTTTTGACGGCAAGGTCAATTCTTACAGATTATAATTGTGGATTTAGGCCCAATAGAGGTACATCTGACCAAATATTTACTATAAGACAAATTCTTGAAAAGTGTTACGAGCTGATGTTCACATGCTATTCATTTTCTTTAAACAAGCGTTCGATCAGGTCAACAGAATCTAGCTATTTAAGGCTTTAAAAGATTATAATATACCTTTGAAAGTAATTAATTTGATTAAGATGACCATTAGCAGAAAGGTGTAGTTTATTTCTGGCCTAAGGCAAGGAGATGCTCTCTTAGCACTCATCTCTAACTCAATGCTCCATGAAGCTATAGGATTCATTGATTCTAATGGTTCATTGGCATGCCACACATACCAGATTCTTGACTATGCAGACAACATTGTGATCCTAACAAGAAGTGAAAACACGTTAATAGATGTTTTTAATAAGTATGACCTCGAAAACAAAATATATTATATCAAAACTAATGAGTCGAAAAAGAAATATTTATTAATGTCAACTTCCGCAACAAGAAGAAGGCCGCGTACCTTTAAATACAATAATTACAATTTTGAGGGGATAGATAATTTCTTATACTTAGGCACTGAAATGAATTCTGTGAATTGTGAAGATCAAAGAAAGAATAATGAGTTGCAATAAAGCGTTCTTTGGTCTTGAAAACTTGATGAAATCGATTCTGCTCTCTAAACGCACCAAATAAACCTTTATAAAATGTTCATTAAGCCTGTAATTTGTTACGGTGCTGAAACTTGGACACTCAAAAGTAGACCAACAAGCTCTCCGAGTCTTCGACGGATTTATGGTCCAATCTGTGAACAAGGCGCTTGGCTCATAAGAAGTAACCAAGAACGGGATGAATTAATAACCATGCAGATACTGTGCAATTTATAAAATCTTGAAGAATTTCCTGGCTTGGACACTTCTAAAGGATGCCCAACTAGAGAATGGTGTAGAAGATTAACAGAGAGAGCTTTCCAGGCAAACGAAAGAGTGGGCGCCTTAGAATATCCTGACAAAAAGATGTCGAGGAAGGTGTTACGAAACTTGGAGTTGCGAACTGGAAAAATAAGGCTCTGGAGTGGAGCAGAATTGTACGAGAGGCCAAGGTCCACCCTCGATTCTGGTGGGTAAAACCGTTTACAGAGTCTATCAGATAAAGTGCAACACTAGAACGAAATCATAGGAGAGGGATTCTATCATCATCTGTAATCATGAATGGAGCGTTTACTTTTATATTGCCTTTTTGAAGATCAATATGAACACAGTTAATCGGTCGAACAATAAATCCACCAAATTATTCGCACTGTACGTAAGTTTTTTTAAAATATTGGTTTCAGGTTCAATCTTCCGAAGTGGTATGATTGTTGCACCGTTACTGATTCAAGTTTAATTTCGCTTAGCTGAATTTTTAAGCTTCAATCATCTTTCCCACAGAACCATTCATTTGTTTTTCACAGGATCAAACTATGTAGTTTAAAACTCCATTATTTAAATATCATTATAACATCTCACGAACTTGTTGAATATGATTATAGAAATGTAATATGTCCCACAACATGGTTTACCAAATGCGGGATAACTTCCTTTTGTGAGCATGTTCCCACAGCGATCCAAAATCTCTACGGAATCGCTGACAGACGGTCGGGGTTTCTTTTAATATTTTCATATTAAACTCAGCCATTTTGACGGATTTGTTAAAACTAAGTTTTATCCAACTTCTCGAAAGCATTTCTTGAGTACTTTTTTTTTTTTTTTTTTTTTTAAACCATTTTTCTTATTCCCTGAATTTAAAAGGTCATAGGGCCTGATTACGTAATAAAACGAAAACTGGTAAATAATATGATCACATTACCTATTAAATGAAAAAAAAAATGGATTATTTAAGGAAATTAATAACGATAAATACAAAATAAAAGAGATTGTTATCAATATAAATAATGACAAAAGTAAATAAATGGCCATTTGTTTAACGATGACCAGTTTGCCGACCTGACGAAGTAAAGGGAATCGACGATATTGAATTAGGTAAAACCGTGACCAATCGTTCCGAGGTTACCAAGGAAATAATTAGAGATATTAATAAATTGATTACACAAATTTAAAATCTAAAGCTATAAAGTCAATGAAAACATCCCGAAATAATCAAAAGATAAAACGATACATTAAGCTCATCAAATATATTAAAGCATAAACTGATTTAAAAGCATTAAAGAAAAATAAAGAAAAAAAAGTATAATATATATATAATAGAATAATAGCATTTAGGAATAATGTCGAAACAGATATTGGACAAGTCACGACAGATGTGGAGACAAGTTCTTGGAAGACAAAATTATTCGACCGTCTAATTCCCCTTATGATTCACTGTTGAACCGGCTTGGAGATTATGATTCGAAATAGGAAAAGTTATAAGAAAAATACTTTAGAAAAAATAAATGAAATTGAATCCATCTTGTTAGGAGAATGGTAGAGTGGAGTGGGGGTTGATATCACGACTAGCTCTGTGCTATTTTAATTTGACTGGGGTATCTCTTTGTTTGTCTCATGTGCTGCCATAATAAAAAGTTGTCATTGGACTTCAAATTGCAGAATGAACGGAAGAATAATCGAATTTATTTTATTTTTTTAATTTTGAGAACAATTTGGCTGGTAAAGTTTTGTTGTTAAAAAACTAATGATTTCTGGTAGGTACCAGAACAGAAATTATATAATACAGGCATAAATGTAAAATAGTTTTAATTATAAGTATGAATTCCGATTTTATGGTAAATAATTAGAAGTCGTTATAATGGACTGTTTTTTTTATTAAACCTTTTTCTTACACAGTTTCCCACTTGATCCTACATAAGAACTTTAAACCACAACCCAAATATAGATAAACTTTTTTTGGAAAAATGGGGCGTGAATTATATTTTTGAACTATCAATTTAGCTTCTGGTTTTCACCAATATAGAAATGGAGTCATTGCCATTAGTCAAACTTATCTTTACCCCTCCCCCTGACAAATCTCCTAGGTTTGGGCCCAGTCAAGCATTAATTATTTCATTGGTGCTTCAACGTCGTCAGTTGAAACCTTTAATCCTATTGCTATATTTCTTCAAAGTGAATTCATATCCTCTAAGGTTTGGCGTTTCGCTTACAGTAAAAATGCTTGATTTTTGAAATGAATTTTTTTGAATTATGTACCAAGCAGTGTAGATCTAGAGCACTATCATTATTTATTATAGCTAATCTATCGTTAATGAGAAGAATCTATGTTAATTAATAACATAATCAGGTATCATAAAACTATTGCCTATCATTTTCGATAGCGATTGTTTTCTTAAGAACCGGCGGAATCCAGAATCGACATATTATATGATGTTATAAACGAAACCTACTAATAAATATTAAAAATGTACAAATAGATTAAATAGAAAAAAAAATCCACAATTCATCTTAAATAATTTTAATTATAGTATACTTATTATTTTATTTATTAGTTCTATTTAATCCTCTTGGGGCATAGGGTGATATCCTAGTGATATCCATCTGCTCCGACTAGCACCAATCCTCCTGATTTTTTGCAATGATTTGCCAACCCAGCCTAATTCCTTCTCTGCAGACCTCCACCACGTTTCTCTGGATCTTCCTTTTCTCTGGGGTTCCATTGTAGGGCAGCTTTTTCAATAGCACCATCTGGTTTCCTCAGCGTATGCCCTACCCATTTCCATTTCCGCCTCCTTATTTCTACACGGACTGGAAGCTGATTAATGGTTCTCCACAGTTCTTCATTTGATATGCGTTCTGGCCAGCGAATTCCCAGTATTCTGCACAGGCATCTATTAAGAAGGTCCGTAATGAACGGGTGAGGTTTTATGTTACTTTCTAAGTTTCACTGCCACTTAGCTGGACATATTTCACGTTTACATTGAAAAGCCGTAGGTTTGTTTTTATGAAAAGGTCTTTGTTCTTCCAAACTGGATAAAACTGAACAAAAATTCCGTTGGCCTTCTTTGTACGGCTTTTCACATCTTCTTCTTCCACAGTGTCTTCCATTAGGATAAGGGATTCTCGAAATCTTTTGTTGCTCCTCATCCCTTTGGTGAAGAGGAAAGCTCGGAAAGACCAGAGGCAGTGAGTCATTGGCCTGGCATAGAAGGCTGAAAATATTATGGATCAACCGTAAACATGGCACTAGCCACAGAGCTGTTACGAAATTTTGAAGAAAATACAAAGCAATGCATTAAATGTTTAATATAATACGTTTTGTTCTAACCGTTGAAAAACAACTATCCATTAGTAATCGTTAAATTGGAGATCTTAATATAGATATTATAATTGTTCATTTTAACTATTGAGACAATATCTAATAAAACAAGTGATATAGAATTTAAGCAACCTTGTATTTTGCTATTATTTACTGACAGGAAAAAAAAAAAAAAACCCACCAAATTGTTTTTGCTAGGAGAAAAGAATTATTATTGAGAATCGATGATCCAAAGTCGATTCATTGTATTCTATCGATACTCCTGGTGTGTGACCCCTAATTATGTTATTGCTATACATTGATCCTTCTTATAAAAGATAAATTAACTTATAACGGATTTTTATTCATCTTTAATCTCAGTACGTTTTTTTTACTTACAAGATCAACCCTGCTTGTTATATAGCTTAAAACGATTTAAAGTTATGTAGTTTAAAAAATCAAGCATAGGTACTAAGCAAAACTTTAATTTGTTGAAGATACGCATTCGCTATTGGAAAATGAAGATATCAAAACGCTAAAGCTGAAGTACTAAAGAAATAGAATTAGCCCCATACTTTTTATTCCAGAATACAGACTACAGTAGTGGTCATAGAAATTGCATCATTTACCTTTTTTTAACCTTAAGTTAATAACGTTGATCCTATTGATTGTTTTTATAGTTCTTTACATTATTGAGATATAAGCAAGCTCAAATAATGTTTATCAGTTCAGTTTTTAGTTTCTGTCAGGGTAAATTGTGGTATTATGTCGAATTTCAAGCAACTGTCCTCGTTAGAAAAAAATAACAAAGTGACGCTATTACGGAATCTTTTCGAGAAATATCGAAACGTATTGGGTGTCACCAATCACATGTGGTCAGAGTATTGAAAAAAAATCTTTCTCAGGGCACCACGGAGCAAAAGAAATGTACTGGAAGAAAAGAAAAACGGACGACCGATTGGACCGTTTATTCTTAGAGGAACGCTTTAAGACTGACAGGGAAATATCCAGAGATCTTGCAGATAGCAATCTGGCCAATGTAAGTAGAGAAACTGTAAAATCCGTTTCTCAATAAAAAAAAAAATGAAGCAATCACGTCTGAATTGAACGGAACTATACCAAAACTGGACAGCAGAAGACTGACAAAAAGTAATGTTTTCAGATAAAAGCAAATTTTTCATCTCCAGTAATGATGGTGCTCGTTATGTACAACGTCGTTTACACGAGTGGTTTCTTGAAAACTGAACATTAAAAACAGTGAAGCATCCAGCATGTGTCATGATCTGGGGATGTTTTTTTACTTTGGAATCGGCTAACTGGATTTTATAAATGGGCACTGTTAGTGCCGAAAAATATAAAAAAAGTTTGGAAGAAAGTTTGGTACCATCAATGACAAACCAGTCAGAATTTCATTTTTCAAGACGACTCTGCTCCATGCCACCGAGCCTCATATTCTCATATTAACTAGTTTGAGCCATCTTGCCACTTGAAGATCTTGCACATTTGTTTAATTTACAATTGTGTTTTGAACAATTCAGTTTTTATCTTCTAGGGGGATCTCAACGTTACCATGGCCGGGGAACAGCCTCGATTCAAATCCCACAGAAAACTTGTGGATGATCATAAAGAATTAAACTAACGAAATTAAACCTAGAAAAAAAAATAATAAAAAAAATATTAAAGGAAGCAATTAAAGATGTAACTATGTTTTAAAAAGAAAAATAGATCGAATGGTACGATAGTTTTACATACTTAAATTTTTAACAACTGTTGATTTATTAATTTTTAATAAATAATTTTTTTCAAAAATTATGTTATTTCTTGTTTTTTGTTGTTTATTTATTTTTTTCTATTTTATTTTGTTATTGTTTTACTCTTCTTTCCTTTTAGATACATAATATTGATTATTTCTTTACAAATCATTTCATAAAAACATGTTAACGATGTTCATTTATGAAAATATATTTTCACCTTGTAATGCAATTTCTTTGAGCAAGACTGTATTTTTCATCCCATTACATAATCAAACAGGTTTTTTGGTTTTAATTAATACATCCAGAGAAATATTATATGAATTCCTATCTGCAGTATTTAGTGAATGCTTCTAGTATTAAATGACACCTAGAACATTCGGAATATTTATCTTCTTAAAATAATTTATAAAATTAATTTTTTTTTTTTTTTTTTTTTTTTTTTTTTTTTTTTTTTTTTTTTTTTTTTTTTTTTTTTTTTTTTTTTTAAATATTTTTGTTATATTACTACGTTATGCTAAACTAATCATGTTAACTTTTAATAACATTGTAAAACATGTAGTATGCCTGTAAGGCATGGAACATGTTAATATACAAATAAACGGTCCTTATAATGGGGATACCATATAAGGAAAAGAAGAAAAAAAAAAAAAAAGTAACACACATATTTTATTTTGTAGACAATACAAGTCGATTTACAAAAATCGATTTGTTGGTGCCGGCACATCACTATTTTTACTAGGCATCGTCTGATTGATTGATCCTCTCTACCATCCGCTAGAGCTGAAAATGATTTCGCTCAAGAAAGTTGTGATAGCAACCAATCAACATAGTGGCTGAGAATGCATTTCACGCTGACAGTACGATGGCTGTTTTATCAGACAATTTAACCAAAGGGATTTCAAATGAGGAATCTGATCTCTCAAAGAGGACACATTTGATACTCAGCTATAAGTCAATTCAAAATTTGGTAAGCGAAGTGTTGTATATTTATTGTAAAGACTTCAAGAGAGGTTTTAAAGAAAAATACTATCCGTAGGCTTGGATATGCTTAGCTACTACCATGATGTTCAGAAAAACATTTTTTTTATTCAATACGCAATGATTTTATTTAGTTCTAATGGAAGTGTTTATTGTGAAATCTCTTCAGTACAAACATTAAATATTTCATCACATTTTTGTACGATGTGAATTACTTTTTATATTATTAGTTTAACAATACATACATTGCGACGTAATTTAGTTCTATTATACACGTTTTGTATATTATACATTAGAATTTTCTTCTGAGATATTCTGTCTGCCGATATTCTGAGCTTGGGTGGCTCTTTCCTAAATTCCGACTGCAATACTTTATGGGTACTTTCCTATTCCAATGTCTAAAAACTAAAAAACCTTCTTATATTCTTGATCTATTAACTCTTTGTTCTTCTATCCACCTCCTAAACACTAGATCCCAACCTTTCAACTTGTATATCCCCTCACATAAAACCACTTCCTTTGACAAATCCTTCATCATTCATGCTACCTCTTTCTGGAATTCCCTTCCCACTTCTATTCGTAAAGCAGCCTCCATAACTTTAAAAATAATTTATTTCTGTACCTTCTAGACAATCAATCTTCCGCAAATACGTCAATAATCAAATAAATTCTTAGAATTACTTTTTTTTCTATTTCTTTCCTATATATACGATTGTATTTTATGTTATAATTATTATTTCATATATTTATTTTTAATTTAATTTTATTTTTTCCTGTAAAAAATGTATGCTGTTATTAATGAAGCATTTAATTTGTAAATAATATGCCAGACAATTTTAGTTAACTGCGCATTATTTTTATTCTTAGTGGACAGTAAGCCCCAGAATATAGTTTATTTTTTGATTTTTTCTCCCAAAACTATCGCTGGATTCACATCCGTTTTATATTTATGTTTAATTTTATGTTTTTTCAGGACATTAATACTTTTAGATCCACCTTTCGAATAATGATTTCAAGAAGGTGGAATCCTTCAAATATACTCAGGGGCAGCGATAACTAGTAAAAAATGAAATGAATGTTGAAATAAAAACAACTATAGCAGCGGGAAGTAGATGTTTTCCCTACAATAAGACGGTGATCCGACTCACTCACAGTGTTGCCAGGCTAGGGGATTTCCCCCTATTGTAAGGGGATTTACCTCTCCTTTGGGCGTAGGGTGGATTCTTCAAAAACTTCGTATTTGTAAAGATTTTCACTGTTTCACCATATATATATATACATATATATATATATATATATATATATATATATATATATATATATATATATATATATATATGTAAATAGACTATACTGATAGTCTATGTTGGCTAATCATCTGTTTTAATCACTAAACCAATGTGTGGCAGGTTATACTTGCAGAGGATATAAGACTTTTTATTTAGTTGGTGTTCAGACTTTTGTTAGTGGTTTAACTACTTGTAATTTAATTATTCTTTACAGGTATGCCTAGTTATTATTTTTTTGTTAATTGTTCTATAAAATATATGTTAATTTATTGTTAATTCTTTACAGAATAATAAATCTGTTTTTAAACCAAGAAAGCATTTTGAAAACCAACTTACAAATTAAATTACATAATGTCTACAGAGCCCAAGCTATATGTACACATTGTAAAGAAGAAGGAGAATGAATTTGAATTGGCTGGTATATCTGAAGATAAGGTTTTGTGGTACGCTTTACCTTTAGACAACCAAGATTTGAAGATGCATCAGGTATTACTTTCTAAATCATCTATTAAAAGAGCAATCACGGCCATTAAACCAATAAACGGTTATAGAAAATTTGGAGTTAGGTTAGATGACGATTTAAAAAAAGAATATTTTGACGAAGATAGTAACCTATCTTTCGGGGATCTCCTTTTAGAAGAAATTAATTCGACGCCGGATACTAGCTTGGAAATAACTCAGAGTGAAAATAAAATTTTAATGAGCCGAATTAGAGAATTAGAGTTAAAACTGAATAGTGATGAAGTAAATTTGCACGAGGTCGAAAAGAAATTCATTTTAGAGAAATTTGATAGAAGACAGAATTCTGTAGAATGGTGGGAACAATTTGAAAAAGAATGTGCTAGACATAAGATTGTAAATATCTCAAAAATGATAGAAATCCTAAGATTTTTTGTAACTGGAGCATCTAAAGATTGGTATGAAGCCAATTTAAAAAAAATTGGGTTATCAAATTGGAACCAATGGAAAGATTCTTTTTTGACGATATTTGAAGATAAAGGGTGGTCTAAAATACGAAAGGCTTTTAACTATAAATTTTTAGGTGGCTCATTAGTTGAATATGCACTGACGAAAGAAAGGTTATGTTTGGACATCGAGGTCAATGGCACGGAGACAGCACGAATTTACATGATTGTTGTTGGACTACCTTTGGAAGTTCAAAATGACCAAAATCGCCAGGAGGTGACTACAATGAAGGCACTTTTTACGGAATTAGGTAAATTGGATGATTCCAATGTTAAGTTGCAGAAAATTTCTCAGTTTAATGACCATACACTAACAGGGAAAATAGGGGAGGTTAAGAAGAAAGTTTCCATGGTAACAAAACGGCCCTGTACTCTGTGTGAATCTTTTGGATGGAAAAATCGTTTTCACCCGATTAGTGAATGCCGGAATAAACACTTGAACGTTATGAGAAAACAAGTGAATTTAAATGAAGCTAATGAGGAAACGAATATTACGGCTGATGTTATGAATTTTACTTTAACTGACAAATAGCTAGAGGACCCGGAGAGATTGCATCCATTAATAAAAATAAATGTTATTGTTGACGAGAAGAAGAAAATAAAGGCCGTTTATGATAGTGGTTCAAACGTTAGTTTAATAAACCAGAAAGTGATAGATGAATTAAAAATAAATCTGCTTCGACATACAAACGCATTTCAAACCATTAATGGATGGAACTTCTCTACAGCCCAGGCCAATCTTTCATTAAAAATAGGTAATCTTACGAAGAATCTCAACACGTATGTAGTTAAAAATAATAAATTTTCGTATGATCTCCTTTTAGGTCTCGATGCCATCACTAAGTTTAAACTTTTGCAAAATGAAAAATTAAGAATATTACAAAGAATTAATAAAAATTAACTAATTTATTTAGATGACCATACTGCAGCTAATGAAAATGTTTTAATAAAGATGAAAATTGAAGATGATAAAGTTTTAACCAATGACAATGCTGTTACAAAGATGAACAATAAAGATGATAATATTTTAATCAATGAAAATGTTCTTGGAAAGAAGGACACTGAAGAAATTGAGGAAGATTCCATTGAAGTTAAGTTTAATGAGTACTGAGTTGAGCAAGTATCTACCTAAGTTGGAGCATCTGACCGAAGACAGTGAAAAATATCAGATTTTTAATTTATTACAGAAATTTGCAAATATTTTTGCCAGACATAAATTTGATGTTGGCACAGTTCGTTCTAGGGAAGCCGAGATTAAATTGAAGACAAATGAGTACATTACTTCGCGACCTTATAAATGTTCTATAATCGATGAAAAGGAAATAAAAACACAAATTAAAATGCTACTAGAGGCTGGCCTCATTGAAGAATCAGATTCACCATTTGCCTCTCCTGTTACACTGGCATAAAAAAAAGATGGTCGCCGGACAAGACTATGTATCGATTTCCGTAGATTAAATAAATTAGTGATTCTAGAATGTTATCCGTTTCCGACGGTGAACGATGTAATAGACAAAATATCTAATTGTAAATATTTTTCTGTTCTTGATATAAATTCAGCATTCTGGTGTATTGCATTAAAAAAAAGAGGATCGAGAAAAAACATCATTTATTTCTAAGTTTGGAAAGTTCATGTTCAAAGTCTTACCCTTTGGATTTAAAAATGCCCCTGCGATTTTCCAACGGACTCTCTCAAACATCTTAAGACGCAATAATTTGGATGACTTCACCATAAATTATATTGACGATATCTTAGTATTTTCAAAGACATGGCAGGAACATATTCATCATATTGAGCAGTTGCTGCTAGTTTTGCAGAAAGAAGGCTTTAAGCTTAAATTGGACAAATGCAAGTTTGCTGCTAGTTCGGTAAAATATCTTGGACATTTTATTCAGGAAAACAAAAGTTCACCGGCCCAGGAAAATTTAGTAGCGATTAAAAAGCTTCAAAGGCCTAGTGATAAATCTGGTGTGCGCAGTGTATTAGGTTCCATAAATTTTTATCTAAAATATATTCAAAACAGTGCTCAAAAATTTGAGCCATTACATAGGTTACTAAGGAAAAATGTGCAATTTCAATGGACAGAGGAATGTGAGAAAGCTTTTAATCTCATCAAAGAGTATTTATGTTCCACACCTATTTTAGCCATTTACGACATCAATAAAGATTTATACATCAAAACAGATGCTAGTTACAACGGTATTGGGGCAACGATGAAACAACCGCAAGCAGATGGCGTATTGCATCCTGTGGCTTATTTTTCCCGAAGATTATCAGAGAAAGAGAGAAAGATGGACGTAATCCATTTGGAGTGTAAGGCGATCAAAGAGGCTATTAAGTACTGGCAGTACTATGTAATTGGTCGTGAATTCATAGTGTGTAGCGATCATAGGCCCTTAGAAAATTTGCGTACGAAAGCTAGAACTGATGAACACTTAGGGGATTTAATTCATCTATTTATCGCAGTTTAATTTTAAAATTATTTATTTATTTATTTATTTATTTTTTTTTAAGAGTTTCTTCACATATGAAGGTTTCTTCACCCAAACTCCTCGTCCAACGCCCTCCTCCATTCTTCCCTATCGGCTGCATCTTCCTCCCTCAACCCGTGTCCAGCCATGCTCTCCTCCACTTTGTCCCTCCATTGGGTACGAGGTCTTCCTCTCCTTCTCCTTCCCTCGGCCTCCCATTCCATTAACATTTTCGGGATCCGTTCCTTGTTCATCCTTCTCACATGGCCATACCACCTCAATCTTCTCTCCTCGATCACTTCCAACACACTCCCTCTCACATTCATCCTCTCCCTTATATCACTGTTCCTAATGCGTTCCACTCTCGATATCCTTGCAGCTCTCCTCCAGAAATCCATTTCCACCGACAGCAGTCTTTCTTCCTGTGCCCTGTTAAGGGTCCAAGTCTCAGAGGCGTATAACATTACACTTTGGACTAATGCGCTATATATTAGTTTCTTTGTTCTTTCAATTATGTTGCTACTCCAGAGAAGAGAATTCAGCATGCCCACAGCTTTCCTGCCATTTGTTATTCTCTTTCTAACCTCGGCATTTGTGGTTCCATTTCTTTCCAGAATTGAGCCAAGGTAACAAAATTGTTCCACTCTATCCAGGCTCGCAATTTCAGGCTCTAATATTTCCTCTCTGTCTGTGCTCATATATTTGGTCTTTTTATAGTTAATGTTCAAACCCCAGTTCATATATTGCTCCGCCACTTTCCTAAACATATAGCTCGCATCTTCTTCGTCCTGAGCGATGATTACTTGATCATCTGCAAATAGTAAATGGTGTAAATGCATGTCATTTATCGGTATGCCCATCTGACCACAGTTCCTGGACCATCCCTTCAGACAAACATCAATGTATATTTTGAATAATGTTGCCGACATACAACATCCTTGGAGCAATCCTTTGCTGTTTGGGAAAACTTCTGATAATGAATTTCCTATTTTTATTTGGCATTTATTACCTCTATATATTTCTTTGATTACTCCCCGTAATGTTACTGTTTATGCCAGCCATATCCAGGGCTTTCCACAGTAGCTTTCGAGGAACACTATCATACGCCTTTTCAAGATCTATAAATATCATGTCCAGTCTCCTCGCCTTGGCTGTTTGCTTTTCTAACAGTTGTCGGAGGGTAAAGATGTGGTCAATACAGGATTTCCCTGCTGTGAATCCACATTGTTCCTCTGCCTGCGAGAATTCTTTTTCCAATTTACCCTTTATTATTCTACCCAGCAATTTCATTATTGGGTTCGTAACACATATCCCTCTATAATTATCGCATACTTTTTTATTTCCCTTTTTGAATACTGGTGTGATATATCCCCATTTTCATTTCTGCTGGTATACTTTCACCTGCCAGTATACGATTTATGAGGTCAGTAAGTAGTCTTGTCACCTCACTCCCACTATACTTGATCAGTTCTGCGCAGATTCCACCTGGGCCAGGGGCTTTCCCATTTCTAAGTTTCTTTTGTTCTAGCTGGAGTTCCTCTTGGGTGATTTTTAACGGAGTGTCAGTAGAAAAGGGGGTCGTTTCCTGTTCTGCGAATTCTATCCTGTTCTCATGCAGTAACGCGCTAAAATGTTTTGTCCAATCAGCCATTTGCACCATATTCAGCATAGTATTTTGCTTCTCGCTTTTTCTCATACCTTTTAATATGGTCCATGCTTCAATGGCTCGTCCAAACCCTAGTCTGCTGTTTATCCTAGCACACGTTTTTTCCCATGATTTATTTTTCTCGGTTCTCACCAATTTATTTAGTTCTCTCCTCTCCTCAACATACCTCCTCCTGTCCTCCTCCTTTTTTGTGCTAAGCCACCTCATATATGCTTGTTTTTTCTTTTCTGCTCCACTTACTATAATTTCTGTCAACCATTCCTTTCTTTTTCCATTCCTCGTTCTTTTTTCCAAGGACCTCTGAGGCTGTTTTTCTCATTGATGACATTAGAGAAACATAAATTTCCATGGTATTATTACCCCTGAATTCTTTCAGTGATTCTTCCATTCTCCGCTGGTATAGCCCTTTAATGCTATCCTCCTGTAATAATTCCGTCTTAAACTGCTCCTCGTTTAGCTCATTACATTTTATACTGGGGTTTCGGCTCCCTATGTTCCCTTTGACCCACGGGAGTATGCAGGTAGCTTTCAGCAAGTGATGATCCGATCCACACTCAGCTCCCCTATAGACTCTTACATCTTGCACTTTTATTGTACTGCGTTCTCTTATAACCGCGTAGTCAATGATGGATTTAAGTTTCCTACCTTCATTGTGCCAGGTGAACTTGTGGATACTCTTATGGTCGAAGAATGTATTTGTGATTCTTAAGTCCAGTTGCTCACAAATCTGTATTAGCCTATCCCCGTTGTCGTTCCGTTCGATCTCTCCGTATTTCCCGACTACTCTACTGCTTTCATTTCTTCCAACTCTCGCATTCATATCTCCCAGTAAGAAGATTTCTTTCCGTCTTGGTATCATTTCCAATACTCCCCTAAGATCGTCCCAATATTTATCCTTCACCATATTCTTTTGGTCATTGGTTGGGCCATATGTACCCACCACTACAATCTCTCTCGCAGATAGGGTTATATTCATCGTTATAATACGGTCATTTATGTACTCCCAGCCTGTGATATTCTTTTGGATGCCTTTCCTTACTAGGATAGACACTCCTGATTTCGCTCTTTCGTGTCTTTCGACTCCCGACCACAGGTGGACGAAGTCGCCGAGCACCTCACTACCTTTTCCCTTTTTTTTTGTTTCTGATAGAACTACAATATCCATCTTATATTTCTTAATTTCTGTAGGGAGGCCCGGTAATTTAGTTGCCATTCCTTGGACATTCCAGCATCCAATGTTTATTATCCGTTTCCGCGCATTTGTTCGTTTCCGTTTTTGACTGTCCGATATCCGAGGCCTATGTTTTGGTCTTTTAGCATTTCTTTGTTTTTTACTGATGAGTGAGGAGCTAGCCCACTGCATCACCCCCAACCTGGAGGACCGGGGAGCTTGATTTCGAGGACTCCTACCCCTAGACGGGTTGCCTTCACCACGGCGTAGGGCCCCGTCTGCCCTCAGAGCACCATTTCCTGCGCTCTTTAGGGTTATACCGCCCTGACTCGGTACCGCTTCCGTTAGCCTACCTTTAACAGGCGTTTCCCAGGGGGCCCCACGAGGAGGTGGAAGTCGGTTTTTACCCCCCTAAAATTATTTATAAGAAAGGAAAGGACAATGTAATGGCAGATCTACTGTCCAGGCAACCTGTCTTGGACTATTTTGAAAACGAAGATGCGATTAAGGTAGTGAATATAATAGAATTAAAAGAGATTATTAAGGATCAACAGAAAAATGCTCTTGAATTGCATTCCGCAAAGAAAACGATGAAGCACAATAATATTATTTATAAAGTATTACGAGACAGATCTCGAACATTTGTTTCGGTTCAATTTGGATTACAATTGATCAAAAGAATACACGAATATTATGGACACATTGGCGTTGCCCAACTAAAAGAAAAATTAAGAAGATATTATTATTTTAAGGGACAGGATAAATTGATCGAAGACTATTGTGCAAGTTGCACCATATGTGTGGAAAATAAAGTGCGTCGAGGTAGGCTTATTGGGTTAATGTCCAAACTCGGACCTGCTCAAGAGCCGTATGAAATCCTGTCTGTGGATTCAGTAGGTGGGTTTGGAGGAAACAGATCACCAAAGAGATTCATGCATATTTTAGTGGACCATTTTAGTCGCTATGCATGGATCTCAGCAACAACTGGTCAATGTGCTCGCGATATCATTAAACTCATTAATCCTATCGCACAAAATCATAAAGTAAAAATACTCTTAGCGGACCAGTATACCGCCCTAAAATCTAATGAACTGAATCAGTATCTGGACAAGAAAAATATTAAACTAATATTTACTTCCATTGATTGTCCGCAATCTAACGGCCTCAACGAAAGACTGAACCAAACTCTGGTAAATAGAATCAGATGTAAAATAAATGGGGGCGATGTCCGTGCTTGGCCTAAGATTGCAGAAGATTGTGTTGCAGAATACAATAAAACAATACATAGTTCAACTAAATTTGAACCTACATATTTACTTTTTGGACAACAATCATACATAAGTCCTCCAGAGACAGTACCGGCAAGAGATTTAGCAAAAGATAGAGAAGAGGCCTTCCGAAATTCTATGAAGAGTTTTGAAACAAACAAATCCAGAGTTGATAAAAACCGAAGAATGTATGAATTTAAAATTGGCGATATGGTATACGTGGAAAATGGTAATAAACTAAATCGAAAAAAAACAGACAAGATAAGGGTAGGCCCCTTTCCAATTTTGCAACGCATAACCTCAACAATTTATAAAGTTGGATGCGGTAAGAAACAGAAAATCTCAAATTGCTTTCATTCTAGCAAGTTGTGTCCTTTTCCGTGGAAAAGATGACCTCAGAGGGGGAGGTGTAAATAGACTATACTGATAGTCTATGTTGGCTAATCATCTGTTTTAATCACTAAACCAATGGTGGCAGGTTATACTTGCAGAGGATATAAGACTTTTTATTTAGTTGGTGTTCAGACTTTTGTTAGTGGTTTAACTACTTGTAATTTAATTATTCTTTACAGGTATGCCTAGTTATTATTTTTTTGTTAATTGTTCTATAAAATATATGTTAATTTATTGTTAATTCTTTACAGAATAATAAATCTGTTTTTAAACCAAGAAAGCATTTTGAAAACCAACTTACATATATATATATATATATTTATTTTTTTAAATTTTATTAATTTATTTTTTAATTGTCCCTCTCAATATCCTACTCTATATAAATCAGTGTTGTGTTGGTACCATTTTTTTTCTATTCTATATTCCCTTACCGATACCAATAAATCGATAAAACAGTTAAAAAACGATAATAATTCAAAATATTATTGCAATATAAATTAATTACCATTCTGAAAATTCTGACATTTGACTTGCAGTAGCAAGGGACTAGTTCTAGATTTTGTAAAATGGAGTGTTTGTCTAATACATGTTACATACATTTCTCTTTTAATAATGAAGGAGAATATCGTCGAATACCTATATACAGGGTTTTCGGAAGATCGTTGGCCAAAAAATTATCTCGGGTAGGGAGGTTCATTTTGAACCTATTTAAGGTCACTTACCTATATACAAAGTCTTACGGTTTTTTTTTATGATTTTTTTTGTATAAATGGCCAAATCCAAACATTTATGCCTTATAACTCCGTTGTTTACTGATATATCAACGCCATTTTTTCCCCTGTAATTACTAATACATCGTCCATGTAAAATAAAAAAGATATGGTGCAAAAAACATAAATATAAAGTAACAAAAGGGTGCCACCAGCGTACATTTACAATAATAATGAATCGAATCATATTTTTTATGCAAAACGTAACAAATAGATGTGCTTCTTTATAGCCTAGGTTAAACTGCATATTTTCTCTTTCTTTCTCGGAACTTCGATTTTATCAGAGCAAACTTTATCTACATTTTTGTAAACAAAAATCAGGGAACAAAATTAAACTAATTTTAAATTATTCATAAATTTAATTTGTAGAGTATCGCAGGTAAATATGATGGAAAAATGATCTCCACTATTTCTAATACAAGCACGATATCTTTTTCTTATTTCTGTGGTAGTTGTTCTAAAAATGAATTCTTCCTTCATTATGGTAAACGCGGCATTGATTTTTTAAATAAGTTCTTGTTTTGAAAAAGCCCACTACAACTTACCTGTAAGAGAATGTTTAAACAATTGTTTCCCACAATCCTGGATAGGAAGAGGGGGTCTAATTGAGTGGCCAGCACGGTCTCCAGACCTCACGCCGCTCGATTATTACGCCTGGGACCGTGTCAAATATTTGGTTTATAATGAAGAATTGTTTTCGAGACAACTTAATCAAAAAATCAATGTCGCATTTACCATAATGAAGGAAGAATTTGTTTTAAGAACAACCACCACAGAAATAAGAAAAAGATATCGTGCTTGTATTAGAAATAGTGGAGATCATTTTGAGCAATACCTGTGATACTCTACAAATTAGATTTACGAATAATTTAAAATTAGTTTAATTTTGTTCCCTGATTTTTGTTTACAAAAATGTAGATAAAGTTTACTCTGATATAATCGAAATTCCCATAAAGAAAGAGAAAATATGCAGTTTAACCTGTGCTATAAAGAAACACAACTATTGTTACTAGTTTTTATTATTTTGTTACTTTATAAAAAATAAAAAAAACTAGATGTGCTGCGTGCCTGCAAATGGTATTTTTATAAAGAGTATTAAATAGAGAAGTTTTTAAAACAATTGGATTTGGCTGTTGCGCTTATTTTTTTTTTTTTTTGAACCTAAACTTGAAGTTCATAATTTTTATTTTTGCCTTTGACAAGATTTAACGATCACCCATTTTTTTGGTATTTGTTTTTTGCACCATATTTTTTTTATTTTACATGGACAATGTATTAGTAATTACAGGGAAAAAAATGGCGTTGATATATCAGTAAACAACGGAGTTATAAGGCATAAATGTTTGGATTTGGCCATTTTAAAAAAAAAATCATTAAAAAAAAACAGTAAGACTTTGTATATAGGTAAGTGACCTTAAATAGGTTCAAAATGAACCTCCCTACCCGAGATAATTTTTTGGCTAACGATCTTCCGAACACTCTGTATATTTTTTTTAAAAAAATTAATTTAATTTTTTTTTTTATCATTATGCAGACAAATTAATGTATAATATATAAGGTATCCATTCCTTGGAATCGACTTTATATAATCGATTCTCGATACGAATTCCTTTCTAAAGAATCGATGGAATCGAGAATCGACACATTCCTAATATAAATTAAATAATGTTGCCAAAGACAAGGAGTTCTTACTGAATAAGTGTCAAGGTGAGCACCGTCATTCTTCTGTCCGGAGTAGGCTGCAAGTTACATTCGTCCGAGATATTGTCACAGTCGAAAGGCCATTTGCCTAATCACCTTGGATCAAGTCAACTCGAAAATATAATTGCATCCAATTCCAAGAAATGGATTATTTTGGGATATAAATGGTAGGAAACTTCGTACAATCATAGTACATTTGAAACCATGTTAAATAATACCTACGGGACCAGGTATATAAAAGTGAACAGATGCATACCTGGTTTTTAACCAATAAAAAAAAATTCTTAAGTTGTTTGCAGATGCCAGAAAAACAAAAGATTAAAGAAATACGTTAACATTAGAATAAACAAAAAGCCTAATAAAAAAAAAAATAATTTTTTTTTTCATTTTTATTATTTATTTCAAGGATTAGTCAAATGAGAAAAACTACAAGTGTTTTTAAAAAATGTAAATGCCTCTATAAAGCCAACTCAAGTCACAAGAAATAAAAAAGGAAGGGTTATTCCATTTTTAAAAAAAATACATACTTTATTGATATTTACAATTGTATAAAATATATACATTAAGTGGATGTGCGGTAAAATTATTACAATGGCATTTCATTAGCTTATGAAGAACTACCCATTAGTAGCAATTCAATAAATGTTCTACAGGGAAACGAGTCAGAAGCAAGTTGGGAGACTAATGGATTAGAGCGGGTATGTAGCTTAGCTTGTCATACAAGGATAGCTATCTTATTTGGTTCGAATCAGCATCATATGGGGCATTTAGATCGTTATGAATAAATTTATTTGTGACATAATAAGGAGCATTGGGGATTTTACGAATGATATTGGATTGGATACGAAAAGAATTGGAAGATTTAGTGGGGCCCCAAAGCTCAACTCCGTATGCTCAAATGGGTCTAATTACTGTCATGTAAATAAGTTTTTTAGTAATTTATTTGGAATCTTTGAACGCTTGCCTAATAATTGTTGGGGTAGTAAGAAATTTTAAGATTTAAATCCTATATTTTCTATGTTTTAAAATAATGTCTTTTCTGCAGTAAAAACTATAGCTTTTTTGATATGTTTCCATATCCATCAATTTCGACAAAAAGTTTACTAAATTCATGGGCCAGCTTTTTATCGATAGATACTACTTGCTTCTCTCATTGTCTTTGAAATGTTCTTTAACTTCAAATCAGCTTCTTCTAATTCGAATGCAACTATTACCTAGGTTTTTTGTTGAAATTATTTAAGTCCATAAAATGGAACATTTAGGTCGTTGACTAAATATTTTAATATATTTGGTAAATGGTTCCGAAATATATTAATTAAATATATTTACTTAAAATAGGATACAAAGTAAGACCAGGAAAAAGGCTAAGGTATTGATTAAGAATATCATGGATAGAAAGAATGAACATAAAAGCGGAATCAGATAGCCTAGGTTCCTGGTAGATAGCATTTGTGGATTAAGGCCTTACCACGCAGAAAATCACCACAAGAGAAAGAAAGAAGAACAAGAAAAAAAAATTATACTAGCATCCCTGTTTGTCGTTCTCATAATAGAAGATTACATAAAAGCATAGTTAGACATGTAAGTTGTAATTTTAAAGTATGAGTTGGTAATCCAGATAGGCAGAGACTATTATGAAACTCTTGCGGATAATCTGCATTATCAGGGCGACAAAGAAAAGGCACGTAAACCATATTTGTACACACAACATTAAAAATCAAAGGATCGGCATATTGATTTCATAAGGTTGGATTTTAATTTCTGACTATGAAAGTAAATGAATGTGCGGCAATTGAGTGTTTTCAGCCACTCAAGGTTTAATATTGCTAATAAAAATTTATTTTCGAATTTTACTGGGATCCACACATCGCACTACATACAGTAGACCCTCGATATAACGCGGCTCGTTATACCGCGGATTCGGATATAACGCGGGTCAAACTCCGGTCCCGATCCTGATTCAATTAAAATTAATAAAAAATAAGGTTACATCGTATTATGGTTTTAAAACCAACAATAGAAAAATTGAAAACAATTCATTAGAAAATTTAGTCATAAAAACTAGAGAAGAAAACGAAAAGGTTCCAAAGTTTGATAAGTTCTGGGAAAAAGGGAACTCCGAAAATTAAGTTACATTTGTTAATTTTTTTTTTTTTTTTTTTTTTTTATAACACATTCCTAATTTTACTGAACATTAAAAGGAATTTGTAGAGGAAAAAAAATATAACTGGTAGTTAACGTAGGAAGTAAAACTAAATAGGACGTTTAGAATTACGATTGTCTAACCAAGTTTCATTGTTTTTGTTTCAATATTAGAACTTTTTAAAGTTTGATTTTTATTAGAATTTTAAAAAAACTTTAGGAAACAGTGGGTACATCGCTTGTATCGTCCTGGAAATAAGCCGAAATGTGTTGCTTAGACAATGTCGATTGAATATCTTCCCGGTAACCAACCTAGATGACGTACGTTGTCTCTATTGCTGCCTTCTTGGTTCACAGAATCCCCTTCACTTCCTTTTTAAAAACTGTGTATTATTCCTTTAGTTGTTACCCGAGTTTATGTCAGAGTGCATTTTCATTATTTTTTGACCCCCAATAATTCATACTTCTGCCCTCGTTATACCGCGGGTACGTCAATAACGCGGAAGGTTTCATTTCCCCCTAACCCGCGTTATAACGAGGGTCCACTGTATTTAAACCTCTTTTAATGATTTGAATGCATATAACTAAATATTATTATAAATTTCAAACTCTATATAACAACGTATCATTAAAATCTCTCATGTAGAATGGCGATCGCAACCTATCTGTCGATTTTCAAACTTCACTGTTAACCACAAATTATCGATTTTTTTAATAACAAATTAATTGAAAATAAGTCGATTTTATTTATGCTAAACCTTCCTGGTACTATAAAAACGATGTGGTTAAAGGTTTGTACAGATTGGTTCAGTAATTTTTGGTGGTTTGTGATCACAAACGAAAAATGGCTTGTCCTTTTATATAATAGGAGAATATCCTGACATGCATAAGGAAAAGGGGACTGGCATTTTATGGACACCTGACCCGCATGAATCCCAAAAGATTAACAAACAGGATATTTACTGTGGTAGGTAGAGGTAAGGCTTCCAAGAACAAGTGGATAACATCGGTGAAGTCAGATCTGGAACAACTAGGGATCCCACAGCATAAAATACAAGACCGAATGCAGTTCCGACAAGCTATCCGACAGGGAGTTTTCCCAGTGTCCCTTTCCAGTAAGAAGACCACAGGGACCAAATGGACAGAAAAGAGAAAGCTGGCTCATAGTCAGAAAATGAAAGAATTCTGGAAGAGAAAGAAGAAGGTCCTCACTGAAAAATAGCTACGAGCCCCTGGTCCTTAGAAGGCCCAAAGAAAAAAAAAAAAAAAAAAAAAAAAAAAAAAAAAAAAAAAAAATAGTATAGATTCACTTAATATCAGAATTAGTAAATCTGTTGCCATAGATATTTGTAGTAGTTGGTTAGATACAAACAAAAAAAGAATAGAAAAATTATGAATTTATGACCAAATTTAAAATTTTAAGTACTCCTTATCACATAGTAAATCTAGTCTTGATAATTTTTATGTTATTATGGTTTGTAATCTGGATTCAAGGGGTCTTAAAACATGACTAATTCAATGTAATTCTTATTGATAAGAAATTGAGTCAAGTCTTGCAATTAGTAAAACTTAATTATTTCGCAATTATGAATAATTTTTAATAAAAGGTTATATTCAGATCTTTAGAGAACAAATTTACAAATGTCAATAGCAGTGATTGACACTCAGAAAGATTTAAAAAACTTAAATCCCCACCAAATTCAGCATTTCATTAAATGTATGCTATTTACAGTGCCATTAACTATTGCGAACCATCATACACCAATCAAAACAGTCGTCTTCACTGATTCAGCTTCGTGGTGCGCCGAAATAGAGAACTTTCATGCAAATAAAAATAAAATCATACGTAGAAATCAACATTATCCAAACCACAACCCAATCGAGGAATAAGTTTTCCTTTCAGTGAGAACCAAGTCATGTGGGCCTCTCTGGAAATGAGAATGCGGACTGAGTAAAGGAATGGCAAGAAAGGTAGGTCTGGGAGTCCCAATCAAAGGGTAGTTATTATTAGCTCAGCCTAGATAGATTATAACACCATGGTTTCGAACCATCCGTATCTATATAGACAGAAATTATATTGTGAAAATAACGAGGCTTAGGACAAATCATGGGTGTACAAGTAAATATCGCAACTAGATGAAAATATAAGCCAATGAGAAATGTAACCCGAAGAATTAAAACCTATTTCCTTAAGAAAAAATATTTTGTTTTAAAGCAGAAAATATAGATATATTTTATACTTGTGTATTTCAATATTTAATTGATTAGTATTTTATAACATTTGTGTATATGAGTAGAAGTTAACACATATTATAGAAACCGCCGGATATAAACCATTATATAAGAGGAAACCTAATAATTTGGAGAACAAAGTTGAAGCAAGATTATAGAACAAGCGTTAAACCACGCTAAGCTGGCGTTTATTGTATTATAATCAGAATTTATCGGAGAAAATATTCCTAAAAAATTCATCTGCATATTCTTGCATATTTGAAAGTTATTGTAAGTTTTGTGAAAATGTTCACCTGAAAGTCTAGTTAGAAGCAATGAAACTTTTTGGTGACTTTTTATTACGTAAAAGAAGTTATAGATTCTATAAAATTGTTTTTATAAGATAAAAGCTATCAAAAATAATGCAATATAATTTAATTTTAAAATTACGAGAAATTTTTAAGTTTGATAATTGTATTGTTTAATTTTCTATTTAAGTTTACTTCTTCTATTATTTGTTTTTATTCTCAATTTGAATTTTGTTTTTAATAAATGAGTTAAATGGTTTTATTTATTTATTTTGTTCACTCTTTTCATAAGGTTTGTTTATTTCGTTTAACGTCACTTTATGCTGCTATGGCTAATCAGACGATGCTACGGTGGGAGTCCTAAATTTTGCCTATCCAGGTATAATTAGGATAGGGATCTTTAACGAGTACCTGACATCGCACAGGTACGGGACCCCCATTTTACGTCCCTTCCGAAGGATGGCATAGCTAAGGATTTTTTACTCCCTTTAAAAAATCCTAAGGTCATCTGCCGGGTTGTGAACCCTCGATTTTGGGTTTAGTAGGTTGCTATGCTAACCACTACACCACAGGTGACCCCATCAATAATTAACTATCAAACAGTAATAATTAATCATTAATAAAAATTGAATTGCTCATTAATAATTCATTATCGTAAATTATCAAGTTATTATTATTAATGATAAAATAAAAAAAATAGAATGTCATAAAAACCTAATTTTTGATGACTAATCCCTCTCAAAATCATACGTAATATATTCATCCAGTCATTCAACATAGCTCTTCAATAAATATTTTTAGATAAAAATTATTAAAATAGAAAGAAAACTTTATTTTGGGATAAAGTCCCTTAAGAACAACATTAGATAACAAAAAGAAAATCATATCTGTTCTAGAGAATTTAAAAATAAGACAAGATAAATAAAAGTTAATACAAATTTACATTAATTAGGTATAACAAAAAAAATTTTACAAAAATAAAAAATACTAGAAACAGGAAAAATAGAAAAAGAAAAATATAGAAATAAATATATACAAAATTGCAGTGAGAGAACAAAAAAAATATTTCAATGAAAAAAAGAAACAATTATCTATACAAGAATGAAAACACTATCATAAGAAAACTATAAATTTAGGCTGTTTTATGTCTGGCATACTGGAATGACATATACTATGAGACATCCATATAACTAGACAGCATCACTTTAGAGAGAAAGAAAGTGGTAGAAGAAGATTATTCAGAATGTTCCGAGGGAAGAAGCACTGCGAATACAAGGGGGGAGAAAATTTTACAGAATTAGAGGAATGGACAAGAAAGGAACGCCAGAAACATTATTTCTATGGAGTATAAACATCGGAAAGACAAGATCTTGTATGTAGTGATTGGATTGCGGACTTGAATTTCAGGATAATGTAAATAAAGGGGGGGTGAAAGGTGGTGATAACTTAGAATATTGACAGATTGGCAAATGACAACAAAAATTTCAGAATTTGTTTGGATTAATTAAATAAAATATTAAATACTTTTCATATGGAAACAGCGAAATAAATCAATTAAACTCATCGCAAATAACTGAATAAAATCGAAAAAAATTATTTCATTTTAGAAATAATAAGGATATTATATCAGAATGATTTCCTAATTTTTTTTTGTTTTTATTTCAAGATTTCTCAATTTTTCTTGGTCTTTTTCTAAAGTCCATTTTTGTTCTGGTAAACGACAAGGCAAGGTATAGGCATACAAATATCAATAATTTAATTCTCTTTGTTTCAAAGTAATTACAATATTATTTTTTAGTATTTAGTTCAAGTTTGTACATTTAGGTTTAAACTTGAAGTCGGTTTTGTTTTTCTAAAAAAATATTTTTTTAGCCAAAGTATTTTCATGGCAGAGTGAATCGCACAAATAACCTATAGAATAGACTAAAAACCAAAATTTTAATCAAGCCATCTTAAATCAGCCAACACTTAAGGAAATATTTTTTATAAAATATTCTATTCAACTCTTCGCAAGTTATGAAATTCCTATTTTATTATAGATTAAAAAAGATGCAATATGTTTTTCAGGATTCTTTAGAAGCCTCCTCCAAAACGGAACTTATTGATTTGAGAAACAATAAAATTTCTGATATTAAAAACTTGGCCAATTTGACAAATCTGACACATCTATATTTACAAAATAACAATATTAGAACGTTATCTGGACTTGCGAATTTAACATCGTTGAAAATATTGTAAGTACCTTTTAAACTCATCATTTATTATATTTTGTGATTTAAAACAAAGAACAATTAATTATATGTTCAAAATTTATAACTATAAGGTAGTTTCACAAATCCAATTTATATATATAATATGTAGAGTATTTTAAATAATTTAATATAACAAATTAGAATGATGTTTGGAATCTATGTCAATTTAATTTATTACACAGACGTTTTTAGTTGTGTCTACTACAGCTCTAAAGTAAAAATAGTATTTATTGGCCTCAACCTCAAGAAGATTATGAAAATCGTAAAAAGTGCTTTTCATTTTGACGCTCGTAAACTGTAAATTTTTACTATTAATGGATTTAACTATTTCAACAAGGTCTGATAATTCTGTATCCATTTCAAATTTCTTAACTTATACCTACACCGATTTGTGTTAAAAAAAAAAACTGTTATCAATCGAAAATAAAGAAATCATAAAATGTTTTTCATACTTACAAGGGTGTATCCCCCATTCGCTCGCTCTTATAAGACTAGATGGTTTTAACTAATGATTGGAGTTTTATTTTTTTATCGATAAAAATCTTGTATTGTTGAATACAATTCAAAATTATTTTCTCAATATTTTCAGGCATAGCTTGTTTTTTTTTTTATGTTTAACATGGTACTATAGCACTGATTAGGTAAAATAACAACCAACAAAATAGAAGATTATGCGTAATTATACACAAACTACTAAAATAAGATGTAAGGGATCAATGTTTTGATTAGTCAATCATTTTTAGTGCGGCAGAAACAATTTTATCGATTTCATCTGGCTGGATTTTAATTTCTAACCATAAGAGTGAATGACAGGCAAATTTCGTTTCTATTCCTCAAAACTGTACGTTTAAATTATTATTACTGTAAAATTTACGAATGTAAGCCTTCCTAAAAATATGAAGATAATGTAGTTAAATTTTGGTCCATGTGTGTTCAATAGCTTTACCATTGCAAACTCTGTATCGATTTTTAAACTGGGATCCACATATTTATTTATTTTTTTAAATAATAACTTAATTATTAAAAATAAAGGATTTTATTATACATTTCTAGCTCTATATAACACCGTACCTCTCTTGAATGGGGCTCGCCACCGGTCGATTTTCTAACTACGCACCACATATTTATCGCTTTTTTAATGACAACTTATTGAAAATATTTAAATTTCACTATCGCTAAACCTTCCTTGAACTATGAAAATGGTGTAGTTAAAATTTGGTACAGATTGGTTCTGTAGTTTTCATGGTTAATGATCACAAACGAAATGTGTCTTGTCCTTTTGTATAATAGTATGTGTGTGTGTGTGTGTGTGTGTGTGTGTGTGTGTGTGTGTGTGTGTGTGTGTGTGTGTGTGTGTGTGTGTGTGTGTGTGTGTGTGTGTGTGTGTTCATTTCTCGTTAGATTCGTCGAGTTAAATTATAATTATCTGTATTATCTGTAATATCAATTCTGTTTTGTAAATTGAATTATATTTTTTAGATTTTTAGATTATAATAAGATTGAAGTTGTAGAGAATCTGGATAACTGTCCTTTAGAAAAGCTGAGTATCTCAGGACAACGCTTTGGTCGACACGTTTTGATGGGATTCGATCCGCTCTGCATGAACAAATTAAAAGTATTGACAACAGTTTAATTTATTTTTAGTTGTTTTTAGAATATAAAATTTTTATCAAGAAAACCGCAGAACCAATTCCACAATTTATGAACTTTGAATGCATACGAAGTTGTAACATTCCTCATAAAATTAATTATTTGAAAAAAATAAATTTTGTTAATTACATTTTTATACT
The DNA here is from genome assembly GCA_003667255.2 of Euschistus heros. Taxonomy (NCBI): domain Eukaryota; kingdom Metazoa; phylum Arthropoda; class Insecta; order Hemiptera; family Pentatomidae; genus Euschistus; species Euschistus heros. The sequence continues at coordinate 1,316,989 of RCWM02000050.1, read as the reverse complement.
GGAAAAGGGACTTTTTTAAAGTATAAAAATACTTCTAGCATACAGATGGTTTTTGCAGTTAACAAGAAGACTCACTCAGTCGGATCTTGTTGGAATTTTTTTTGGGATTCCTGGTCAAAAAATATTAGACACGTATTTTGCCTTCCCGACTAATGGGCCCTAGAAGCCGGGAAAAAAATGAAATAGCATTAAACTAATTTATTTTATATCTCGAGTTTAAAAAACCATATCGACATAATTCTTGCATCAAAATTTTTATTTTTGAGTGCTAATTTAACCAAAAATACAACCTCTATATAGATTTTGGTTTAGATTGATTAAGTTCTAAAAATATTATTAGATCTTCAAGCAAACTACATACCTATAGATTTTCTACTTAAAAATTACGTCAGATTGTAATTCAGCTTTCAAAAGAACCCTAAAATACGAAATTTTATCCAAATAGAAAAATAAAAAATCATAACCTTCATAATTTACTTGACCAAGTGGTAAGCATTTTTTTTTTTTAAATTGGCAAAAACTTTAATTATGGATAGACAGTTAAACGTACCAGTTTCACATTTTTACCCAAAACATAGGGTATTAATACGCTTGAAATGTCTTTGGTTTCATCTTGCTATCTGGTTTCCAAATCAATTTAAAAATCAAAATGTGCATTAGATTTTCCAACTCTTCAAATAGGTTTTTGTTCATAGAATTTTGCTTTTATATACAACAAAAGCAATATGAAGCTCTACTTTTTCTAGTGATACCAATCAGGTTGAATTGCGTAACTAAGTAATAGTGATTTAAAGAATTGATACCTATAATCGTTTTAAAATTTCATCCTCCTTGAATGATATTAAATGATATTTTTTTTTTATTGAATAAACGTTTTCAATGTTTTTTGAGGGTGCTGAATTAGAATCTGGTGTCATTTTTTATGTAAAAATTCTATAAACGTAGTTTGCTTGAAGATTTAATAATTTTTTAAAAGAATTTAATTAACCTATACCAAAATATATGTAGCGGTTGTATTTTTCTTTAAATTTGCACTCAAAAATAAAATATTTGGTGCAAGAATTATGTCGATATGGTTTTTTAAACTCGAGATATAAAATAAATTAGTTCAATGCTATATTTATTTTCTCGGCTTTTTGAGCTCAATAGTTGGTCCAGCAAAATACGGGTCTAATGTCATTTGACCAGGAAAATCCAAAAAAAAAAAAAATTGAAAAGATCCGTGAGAGACTGAGTGTTTGTCTCTCCTTGTAATCAGAGAACAAAAATTGAATGAAATGTCAAAATCAGAATCGCCTTCAAGATGTGCGGCCCACTAAAAAATAATGATTCCTTCTATTAACTGTCCAGTTTTTTATGAATTTGTTAAAAAGAAAAAAATAATAGTTGTTCGCCTTCAATAGTGGCTGAGCGTCATTAGGATCTCCAAACTGAAAGGAATCGCGTTTTTATTGGTAGCTTTATGCTGAGAGAGATGAGACTGGCAGAGGTTCCATGAATTCCGTTTAAAAGAAGGTTTCTTTCGGATATCGTTTATCTTTTATCGAGGATGATGGAAATAGAAACACTGGAAAGGACCGTGGACGGAAGTGCTCAAGGTATCAAAATAAGTTAAATCTTTTATTGGTGGATTTATTACACAATCGATGTGTGGGTTTTCGTCGATGAGAAAGGCACTTTTCTCCAGAAGATCAAGCTTTCTAGGCCAAGTTCATAAAAAAAGCTTTTATTGATTGACCTAAAAACGGTCCAAGTAAACAATATCACATTGCTTTTCTAATTGAAAGAGATCTCAATCTGTTCTCAACATGAAAGTGGCTAAACATTATCCTAATTTTCTATATCTATAATACTAGCTGGTTTAAATTTCTTACAATATTTGTTGGTAAATTTTTCCATCGAAGAACTTTAGAATATGCATATTATATGAGCAATATTTTTTAATAAGAAAAATTAAATAATTATCAATATTTTATTTCGGACAAATATTTGAGTAGGCTTATTCACCGATAAACGATTTTTGGACATGATTACGGTGTTGGATACAAAATTTTGATATTTAAATTGATGAATGAGACCCTATAATTAATTAGAAATATGTAATGAAACTATTTTTATTTGAAATACATCCACATTAAGCTATTGAATAATTGAAAATTTTATCTAATCAGAAAATGAGTCAGATTAATTTTCCGAATGCTGCAGTCATTTTTTATTTTTATCAAATAAAAATTTTTAACATGAACGGGTCAATTTTCTCATGATTTCTCATAACTCCTCCCACATGAAGCCTGGACTTACACAAGTAACTAATTTGTATGCCAAATGAAAACACCATGTTTTTCCGGCTTCAAAAGTAACTTTCTCCATGAAATCAATACGGATCATTAATTTGATCAAACCATATGAGAGCTGATTAAATTTTAAAGTTTTAGTGAGATTTGCAGTTTTGTGGATAGTTTTTTCGAAAAACGGTGAGCGTTGAAGTATTATAAGGCATTGTAACTTCCCTAAAAAAGGTGAAAATCAAGCTGTTCTTTAGGTCCAAAGTTTGTCAAATTCAAGTTTACACGTACTCTCTGCCCTTACAGGAAATTTAATGCCAAATCCGAAAATGTGGTCAAAATTTGAAAAATATTTAAACTACGTGAAAATATTAGAGATTTTATGGTAAAAACGTGGTTTTCTAAAAAAAGTCTGAATTATCGTATATTTGAAACGGATTGGAATAGAAAGATAAGGTCTGCGGCATTTTTCTTCACCCAATGTTTTTTTTTTACACTAAGAGGTATTCACCCTATATATATATATATATATATATATATATATATATATATATATATATATATATATATATAGAGAGAGAGAGAGAGAGAGAGAGAGAGAGAGAGCATAAAAACCGAAGGAAGCTACTTCCACGATATATGAATATAAAAATTCTCAATATTGATGACATGCGACCTTGGAACAATGGTCCAAATGAGCAGAATTTTATGAATTATTTTTCAAGCCTTGAATGATATTTCTTTGCAAATGGTAGAACTTGGAATTTTTTTTTTCAAACTTTAAACAATTTATTCGACCTCACGACTGTCATATTTCAGTCTCAAATTTTTACACAAATTATTTTACCTGATTTCACCACTATACCTGGGTCAGGGTTTAACAGTTTCTCCAACTTTTTTTTGGCCGTTTTCGCTCCACCCTGATGCATATTCAAGTGGTGGGAATCGAATATCAACAGTTTTACCCAATACATTCATAATTTAATTAAGTATTAAACTCATGATTCTTCAAATCCTTTTGAGTTCAAGATTTGAAAAAGATTCGTTCTTCATATGAAAGGAAGTTTAATTAAAACTGAAAACATTCTTACTTGATCACTACAAAGCCAGTGTTGAAAATATATATTTCCAAAATATTATTATTTTTTTTTGAACTCTTGAAATAACATGGATTTAGAGAATTACAGGCAATAGAAATGAAATATGATAGGGAGAGGTAGGATGATAATGGGAATCAAGAATCGGAACCTTCATTTCAGAAATTTATCAATCACTAAGCTCTTTAATAAATAATTTGATGATGAATTTAATTTAAAAAAAAAAAAAAAAAAAAAAACTATTTATTGATATTTACAACTGTATATATTATTTACAACAGGTAAATTTGAGGAAAATGACTACAATAACATGTAAATAATTACTCACTATTAGTACTTCAATAAAAGTTCTACATTAGATCTCTTGGCCATCTTCTTTTCAGACCCTTCAGAGGATTATCGGAAATTGAAACTGAGGCAAGTTAAGAGACTAGTGAATTCGAGTGGGTATGGAGTTTAATATGAAAAGATAGGTATCCAATATGGGCCAAATCAGGAATATATTGAACATTACGATCTTAATTGATGTTTTGTTTTTTGACATAATAAGGAGCATTGAGGATTTTACAAAGGATTTTAGATTGTAAGGATTGGATACGAAGAGAATTGGAAGGTTTAGTGGAGCCGCAAAGCTCAACTCCTAATGTCCAAATGGGTCTAATTACTGTCAAGTAAATAAGTCTTTTGAAATTTATTGGGAGCTTTGAACGCTTGTCTTGTAAATGAAATGAAAATCTTGTAAATGATGGTGTTGTCGGAAAAAATGAGCAGTTTCTTGTCTTTCGAGTCTGGTTTGTTTTTAATAATTAAAATTCAATTTGTAACTATTGTGTTTAAATTAAAAAAATTAGTACCATAACTAATTTATACATTAGTACATTTAAATGAGCATAATATCTAACATTGTTAGGGTTGCAATACAGAGCTGATCATGTTTGAACATGAAGTTAGTAGGTTATTTGCTTACCCTCTAAGCTTTCCTTAGGCTATTGAAACATATTTATATAATTCTGAAATGATTTCAATCAATATATCCAAGGCTTGGCTCTTCTTTTTAATATTTTTAATTTTAATAAACATAAAAATTAACAGATATTATATGAATATATAATAATATAAATTATTGTTTATTTTAGACTCACTTAATAGAATTGAAAGCTTCAAACAATAAATTGTGTTCTATTAGAGGATTACATTATTTAAAAAACCTTGAAGTACTAAATATATCAAATAATAAAATTAATGACTTGAATTCTTTTTCAACTGAAATATCTAAGTTGGAAAATTTAAAGAAATTAAACATAAAAGAGAATCCAATAGTAAAGGATGTTGCATTTCTTTCAAAGACTGTCTCTGCCTCTCAAAAACTTGGTGAGTAAATATAGTTAATTTTAACAACTAATAACCTCACTAATATAATATAATAAATCTTATTATTTTATTTCTTTCTAATTTAAACAACATACAAAAATAAAGATCATTAATATGATTTGTTTTTTAAATACTCCTAGTTATATTAATGATATTCCCTTGAAAATTGACTTTTACTTAAATAGAAAAGATTAAATTATAATATTTTCTCTTCAAGCATATATTTTCTTTTTTTAAATAACTAGATTTATTATTTTTTGTAGTTAATTGAATAAAGATTATATTTTATTCATTTCATTATAGTATTATAGTACAATACTATAATAGTCGTAACATTTTTTAATTACCAATAGTTTTTTTTTTTCTTTTCAAATTTGATCTCTCAGGAACTCTTTAAAATAAGCTCAATTCAGTGATTCCTTCTAATTTTTACCTATTTTTACTCCATGGAAACAAATTAAGGCATAAATAATTATATAGAGTAGAGGAAATGTGCAACTAATGAATACCAATTTGGTCTCAGCAGACCAATTAATTCTTTCATGAGTATAAGGTATTTAATATAACTTTATGATAAATGCCAATAAACAAATGATAAATTATGTATAAAAAAAAAATTATATTTCTCTTTCTTTCTTAATGTTTTTGAATTTTTCTGAAAAATTTATTTAAACTAATATATTAAAAAAGTGTAAAAAGCTTTTTATTACAAACACTCAAATGTTCTTTATTCTTTTTTTAAAGTTATGTTTCAGTGATTTATAGTTATTTTCAAATTTAATTAAGGCGTTTTCATCTCTTTTTCTTCTTTTCAATCAGTAGTGCTTCTATTATTGTTATAGATTCATGTTGGACCTGTCTCTTCTTTATCTTATCTCCAATAATAAAGTTTTTATAAAATTGCAATAGATCATTATCAATTGGGGTTTTATTTATTTCTTAATTTGAACTAAAAACACTATAGATTCATAGTTTTGTCACTTAATAAAATGATAAGGTCAAAGGAAGTGGTAATCCCATCACATGATCATAGAACCTCTATCAGCCACTGCATAATACCCAACATTAAATCAGTACAGCACATTACTACACCTTCACACAATAAACAAAGGTCATAAGATGGTGCATATCGGATGGTCGCCTTTCCGATATAGCTACATGGGACCGGGAAGCACATCATGAAACAAGGAACACTGGTATAGGAGGGAAAAATATACCATGTTAAATAGGAACTGGGTTGAAATTCAGTAAGAATAAATGCTACAGAAAAACAGAAGCTATTTTATAATACACTTAGAACAATGAGAAACAAGCAACTGAAATGAATTGGAGATAAATAAGGAAATTTACACTAAAATATTGAAAAAGTAATGGAAAGAAGGAAGTAATAAGAACAGCTAGAAAGATGCGAGGTTGAAGAGAGGATTCCTTCAAATACAGTCCAGTGGAATGAAGATGATTATATCAGTGAAGAAAAATTAGAACATGCTACTTATTGACTTATTGAAGATGGAAAGCCTGTAGGATATGATGCTATTGCTTGAGAAATACTTCAACAAAAGGCGAAAAGGAAAGAAAAAAATTGAAGAACCTATAAAATATTGAATGGAGAAAACACTTCCAAAAGATTAGGAGATAACCTTAATAGCTTCTTATTTCAAAAAGGAAAAAAATAAAATAAAATAGGAAATGTATAAATCATAGAGGCATCTTACTGCTTAGCTTTGAACAAACTGACAATACTTGATATTCACTTTTTTCTTTTAAATGTCTTTAGGTAAATAAAACTATTATTATTCTAAGGATAATAACAGAAAAAGTATTTTACTAATCACAAAAAGGCATTTGATTGAATAAGAAAAAAAAGTTGTTTAAACGCTGGAAGAATACACTATTAACCAGAGCCTAATACTTGCTGTCAATACTGTCTATAATTATCAGAGAAACATTGTAAGGACAGCAAACAAATACTCCAAAATGAGATGAAAATAGGGATTTGACAAGGCTATAGTATATGCTCTTTGCTATTTATTCTAATCCTAGAATAAAGAATGTCTTAAGTGCATTGCAAACTGTAAATATGAAAAATTATGGTAACTGAAAAAAACCAAAAAAAAACCCATGGTTCAATGAAACTACTCAAGATTTAAACAAGCTGAAATAATTAACTATTTAAAAGCCCATTCAAAAGAGTTCAGCAACAATGATTCAGGCATGAAAGCCGCAAAGTGATTGTTTTAAACTTTAAATTAACAATTTCTCAACAAGATGAGGAAAGAGGTGAAGTATAAGTTCATCTTAGTTCCACTATTTACATATTCCTCTGAGTTCTGGACTATAATAATAAAACAAATGAGAGATCCAGACAATGGAAATATCGTTCCTGAGGATTTTAAAGTTGTGAGATAAGTTTAAACAACAAAAAAATAGGAACTGTATTATAATACACGATCCCTATTGAAAATATTTAATTATAATTTTACCATAATAAGCACTATGTATAATTTAGTTTTTCTGATAGATTTAAGTATATGAAATATCTAATAAGTTGAGAATAAAATAACAATATTTACTTCGAAATAACTCTAAATAAGTCCATTAATAATTTAGCTTCATAGATCAATTGAAAATAAATGTATATCTTGGGTTGACTAGCCTTTGAAAATCAGGTAAGTTGTATAAAGAAAAAGAGTTTGTTAAAAAGATAAATATTCAACAAATTATTTTCTCTACAATTTTTCAGAATACCTAAATGAAATACCAATTATGTACCAAACAAGAATTTATTGTGAAAATATGTATTTGTCATCCAATGATAGACCCACGAATACTGAAAAGCAACAATTAATAAATGCAGCCAATAGTAAATATCTTCATTTGAGTAAAGTAGCTCTTAAAAAGTTGAAACAATTTTATTATTCTAAATAAATAACTTTTTTTTTTCAGAGAGCTCATCTAATTTCCCAGTATCATTAAGGCCTCGTATCAATGAAAAGTTATTAAGTGAGATCAAGAAGAAATGGAAACCCTTAAAACGGCATTAACTTATAATTTATATTCATGAAATCATATAATTGACAGGTTGCAGAAAATAATTATAAAGTTAAATTTAAAAAAACTAAAAGAGTTTCAATATTGATTAAATAAAAATGATTCTACTTCTAATTAAAAAAAAAAAAAAAAAAAAAATGAAATTATTTATATGAGTGGTATGTTGAATAGAACATTTCTGTTTGCTTGTTTCCTCGTCAATATTAGATTCATATGTAAAATATATGTATTCATGTAGTCCGCTAAAATTGGTCTAGGGTAATAATAAAGAAATATATATTTTTTCATATAATTTTTGTAACAGTTATGTATTTAAACAAATATATATTTGACTACTATACAAATAAACCACATATGCTGTTTTTTCATATTTTTAAAGAATCAAAATTTTATTTCTATAAGGTAGAGTTTATTTAATTACAACTGATATTAAAATCTAATTTTCTAAGATCACAACACATTAAAATTTAACATTAAAGAATTAATCTTTGGTTCCTTTAAATATTGATACAAAATACATAAATAGACACAATATACATACATACACAAAAACACATACATACTCCTAAAACATATAAAATACATTAACATACAATTACATAAGTAGTTTTAATTTGTGAAAAAATTTCATTTGTTCACGAATTTCAACACCCATATTCACAACACACACTCACATTTATGAAACACAAATATACATATATAAAGAGAGAACTTCTTGCACACTCAAATATCTTTTAAAACATGACTAATATTTTATATACATTTTTTTTTTTTTTTACATATTATACAATATATTCTTTGAATGCAATGCCATTTGTTTAAGAGTGAAAGAGTTATAAATTTTGTCACATTTGGTTTTTTAAAGAGGCTATCAAATAATACTATAAAAAAAAAAAAAAAAAAAAAAAATTAACTTGATGTGAATATTTGCTACTAAAAAGATTATACTATAATTTAATCAATTGGTTTGAAAAGTAAAATGTGAAAAAGAACTTTTAAATATCAACTCATAAGCAATGGAGCTATTACATCATATATACATCAAATTACATTTAATACTACTTTATAAACTTTAAAGCCCTTACACTGAAATGGTATTAATTATTCACTATTTTTCACAATTATTATAAATATTGAAAAATAAAGTATCAGTGGTAATAAAAAGTAATACTTTACTGATTATTTTGATACATTATGAAGCAATAGTGAGACAAACTGTGAACTTGCTAGCGGTTGAATTAAAAACATTCCAAAGTAAAGGAAATTATTTTTATGATATTAATCTTATATTTAAATTTTATTAATCCATGAATTTGGGGATAATTATTCAGAAAATTCTCCATTCAGAAAAGTGAACTAATGATTTCTGGTTAAGTTATTAATAAAATGGGCTACTGTCCTTTTTTCTCAAATAACTAATTATTATTTTACAGAAAATCACAATTAAAACCATATTATGAGCAATCTCTAACCTCCAGTAAAATGATGCATACAAAACAGCTGTTTAGATAAGTTTTTTTTTAATACTAAATTCATCGCATTGGAATAATACAAAACAAAATAAAAACACATATATTTCATTTTATTTGTTTTTATTATACATATTATAATGGATTCTAATTAATTTAATATTTTTATTTGCAGAAAAAATGAGTTAGTAATTTTGTTGGTAAATTTAGATAAAATACTACAAACTGCGAAAGATAAAAAGGGGAGAATTTGATGGAGGAAATTCTAAATTTATTGTATAACTAACTAATGGGAATCATAGCGTTGCGATAGTAACAGCAGTTAACGGGATTTAAGTTAAAAAGGATTTTACATTTACTTTGCTTTTAAAATGTTGCCTTTTAAAGGAGATTACTGAATTTTCAAGGAGAAAATGGATTCCTAATATAAGTTTTGGTTGCATATTTAAAAAAAAAAAAAATTGATATTACTTTAAACATGAAAGTCAAACCAATTTGTCAAATTTGTTGGTTAGCAAAATAAAGAAAATAACACCCTAATTATCCATACTAATAGTTATAAAAATAACAGAACATTTTAATTTTCTAATTGTGTGAATATATTAAATGTGCGAAGTAAGAAAATAATTATATTTTATTTTTCTATAAAATGGGTATGATCTATTAAAATATGTGTAAAATACATATATGTATTATCATAGAAAAAATAATCCAAATTCTTTGTGCCCCTTACAGTTAAAATATAAAAGGACTGGTAAAAAGGCTACATTAGTTATTAATAGTTATATCAACTACAATTATAATAGTTAAGTGAAGTTCAAAAGAAAGGTTTTTTTGAAAAGAAAAGAATATGGCACTAACAAGAACAATTGAAGTGCCATTTAATGGCAGGTCATATTATTTATTAATTTATTAATCTAAATATACTGTGAAATATTTTGGAAAAATAAATAATTAATAAAAGATTAACTTATGCCAATGTAGTATAAGAGCTTTAAATTGACACAATCAGTCTACCAATTCTTATGATTAATTTCTATTAAATGGAATTATCAAACTGGAGCGTAGATTTGTTAAATGGGGTGTATTAAAATCAGTAGATCCAAACAAGTTGGAGGTAAGAAACAAGTAGTTTGGGAGATTTAATATATAGCTATAATATATTAATATTATATACAGCTTAGTATAGATATTTCAACAAATATATTAAACAACACCAAAAAATGTCCTAACTATATTTTAAGATCTTGTTAAACTCCTTTTATATTTGTGAACTAGTACCAGTAGTTAATGTATGATATTTTTTACTTCACTATATTCAGATATTTTAATCCAAAATCGATTTTTTTTCTCTATTTTCACTGTCTTAGGGTATCTTTTCGCCCAACAAAATCTACAATGCCTGCGACAACTTAAGTAAATATAATTCAATCATGAATTATGGTGATAATATTCTGAACAAAAATTTAAAAATGCAGAGGGGATACTTGAACCATTATAAAGTTTAACATAATAATAATTTTACCCTGACAATTGGTTCATGAATTCTGTTTCTTTTTTGATGTTGAATTATTGTGTTTAGCTGAATTTGGAGATGGGCTTTGACTAGTATTAGATGACTGTTCTTGGCTTGCATGTAAAATTGCATAGCATGGGTTGTCATCTTCATGCTGAACACTGGTTTCAGCTGCTGAGGGGATTGTAGTAAGAAAACGGACGGTTAATTTTGCAGGTGATCCAAATAAATCACATTCATCTTGTATAGCACTTTGTCGAGTTAATCTTGGTTTTGGCCTTACTTCTCCTGAATTACTTGATCTAGAAACTCTAGACATAGTGGTACTATTAGTTGTTGCAGATCCTGAAGAGTCATTCCTGGAACTTGATAAATTTGAATCTTGAGAAGTTTTTCTTGTAATTATCCATGATGATGCCCTTCTCTTTGGATCTAATAATCTCATAGGAAGTCCACAGTGATGGTGGTTTTGTCTCCATGAATCAGATCTTGAAGAACTAAAGTTTTCACTTGACGAAACCGATGATGCTCGTTTATGTTGTTTTTGTTGAATTTCAGCTATCTGGTAGGCATATTGATCAGACCTTGTGCGATGTCTAGCATTACTATTTCTACCTATGCAGCTTCTCATCCAATGAACTTTATTAATCAACCATCCCTTCGGTGTTCTTTTAGAACTGACACTATCACCTAGCAGTTTTACATTGCAATTGCAAGGTTGATGTACCTGATTATCTCTTGAAGACCGATCAACTAAGCTATTGGTATTAGCTGGAGTTTGGCGATTACTGAAGTTTGAACTATGCCTACATCGTCCAATACCACGAGTTACTCTAGATTCCTCAATAGCTTTACAAATTAAAACACAATCTTTTTTGAACTGTTTTGTTAATATAGCATACAAAAATGGGTTACAGCAAGAATTCAATGGTAAAACAAAAACTGTGAATACTTTTGCCTGTTCTAAAGTCACTAACTGCCAACCAAATGCTGCTGTCATAGAAAAAAAAGCTATGGGTGACCAACATAAGAAATCAGTAAATACAAGTAAAGCCATACGTTTAGCTATTCTGGAATCATTTGAGTTCCAAGCTTGTGATCCCCTTATTGCACAATACATTTTTAAGTAACATCCCATGAGTATCAAAAATGCTACTCCATTTATAAAAATCAGAAAGACAACATAAGTTAAACTCCATGATGTATTAGTCTCAAAAGGTAAGCAAGTTGCAAATTTCCGATAATCTGAAACACCAATCAATGGCAAAATAGCCATTATAATTGCAAAAGTCCATCCACAAAGCATGATATAACCAGCATGTTTTAAAGAAAGTCTTTTGTTTAAATGCATAGCATGAGTAATAGCATAGTTTCTTTCAAGTGTTATTACAGCAAGTGTGTAAACAGATAACTCAGAGCTAAGAACTCCCAAAAATCCAGCCAGCTGACAACCAGCAGACATTTGCCATGGAATAGCATACATTTCAAATTCTCCCAATGTTGAAGCATCAACTACTGCTAACATACCTGCAACAGTTAATGGAGATTTTTAAAATTTAAAACTTCATTTTAATCACTTTAAATAATTGATACTTATTAAAAAAATTATTTATAAAAAAAGCAGCTTACCTAGACTCTGTTAACCATTTCAGACATTTTAAAGATTAAAGATTGCAACTTTTTAAATAAAAAGTATTCAGAAAAATTCTTGCTTACTAGGTATCTTTGTTAAGTTTTATTTTATTTTTAAAAAATAATTAGACGATTCTTTATGGTCTACATTACATTCTTTTCATTTTTTTTTTTTTGTTCAGTAGGCAATTATGTTTTTCATGTTGAAAAAAAAAATTTTTTTGGGGGGAAAATTAATTTTCGGTAATATTATCCTAAAAATATTTAAAAAAATTTTTTTATTGATTTTTATTAATTTTTATTAATTACGATAATATTCCCCTAAAAATTTGGCGCTGTGGGCTATAGCCCAGTCAGCCCATATATAAAATGGGGCCTGTATCCACCAAACCACTACTTGTGCATACACCATACAAAAAGCATGTTATATGCATTACAACATTTCATATACTTTTCTTTTAATATACAAATGTATATGATGAATATTCATATAATATATATGTATGGACTTTTATGAAGGGTCTTTGAAAGGAATAGAAAAAAGGCACTAGTTAAGGTTCTCTTCACAGGGAACAGTTAATAAAATCCATCCCTGAGCAATGACATGGGAATAGAAATATGTGCTAATAACTGAATCTAAAACATATTTAATATATAGTAATCATTAAAAATTATGTAACTGTATAAATAGAAAAACATTAGATTTGTACTCGTAGAGAAAAAACGTAATAGTATTATTATGGATGAAAATGGATAACTTGGAACATTCTTTAAGAATGTTGAAGAATATGATTTATGATAATGAAGAAAAAATATATAGTTTGCATGACAACTGAATTAAAAAATAAAAATAAAAATACTGTTTTAGCTTCATAGTTTTTAGGTTCTTCATCTGTTCCTACATTTTGGATTGTTTTTTTTATTATAATTGTGTTGTTTATCATATATTTTACCAATTTAATGATCTTGAAAAGGAGAACACCAACAAAACTTTTCATTCAACAATGGATTTATTGAAAAGGTTTCAAAAGAGGTATTTATATTCCAGGTTCATATTCCCAGTAATATGAATATTTTGAGTCATATGAACGATTAGAGAACTATGCTAAAGTGAATAAATAACTAGACTATTGAAAGATGAAAAAAATTATTTAAAAAATTTGAGACCATGAGTTTAATAAGCGAAGTACAGATTATAAGCGAAGAGAAATGGATAGAACACTACAAGAATTTGTATACAGAAGATAGGGAACAGTTTAAAACAGAATCAATATCCCTCGAAGAACAGAGAGGAGAGGAGGAGATAATTATAATTTAGGAGGAAGAAGTTTGGGAGGTGCTTAAAAATTCCAAAAACGGAAAATCTGCGGGACCAGGAGGAATTCCGGTGGATTGTTTAAAAGCAGGAGGAGAGGTTGTAGTTCGGGCATTGGTTAATATCTTCAATTTAATATTGCAAGGGCAAGACATTCCAGAAGAACTGAGACTAGGATACCTAACATCCATCTATAAAAAATGAGAAAAAATATATGTGGCAACTATCGAGGAATATATGTCCAAAGCAGTATAACAAGAATCCTAGGGAAAGTATTAAAGGATAGGTTGGAGGCCAAACAACAGTGTGGTTTCACAGCTGGTAAATCCTGCATTGATAATATATTTATAATAAGAACTACATTTAGCATTTATAGATTTGGAAAAAGCATATCACCAAGTACCTAGGAAAGAAATATGGAATGCTCTACAGGAATGAGGCATTGACCCAGGCCTTATAGGGGCAATCCAGATTATGTACTGAAAAAGTATGTACAAAATTAAACAAGGCAAAAACTTGTCAGCTCCTTTTGGTTGCTTGAAAGGTTTAAAACAGGGATGCTGTTTATCACCAACCTTATTTAAAATATACTTGGATGTAGTGATGAAGCAGTGGTTTAGAGAATGTAAAAGGATGGGCATTCCTATTGAAGAGGATTTTTTGTGTACAATCTTCTTCATGGACGATCAGGTGGTTATGGCCCAGGATAAAGAAGACCTGATGTTGATGATGAGGAAGCTCATGAGATGTTACAAAGCCTGGGGAATGAAGATAAATTTTGACAAAACCGAATACATGTGTATAGAGGGGAATGAGGAGGAGAATCTCTGGATAGAAGGGGCAAAATGTAAACAGGTAGGAGAATTTAAATATTTAGGCTCCATTCTGGATATGGTAGGAAGATGTAAAAGAGAAATACAGAGCAGATGTGGAATGGCTAGGAATGCAATTCCCATCTTGCATCTGGTTTTGTGGAGCAGGACCTTATCCCAAAAGAATAAGAAACGGATTTTTAAGCATTGATTGAAAGCATCCTCACATATGGTGCAAAAACATGGTCCCTCACTAAAAGTATTAGGGATAAATTAAATGTAGTCGAGATGGACTACTGGAGGAGGTGTATCCAGAAAACCAGGGCAGATCGCGTAAGAAATGAAGATATAAGGAGGAAAATGGAAATTACGGAGAGCGTCATGGAACATGTTATGAAGAAGAAATTGATATGGTATGGACATGTACATCGAATGCCTCCTGGAAGATTACCTGAAATGGTTAGAAAATGGAACCCTCCGAGAAAAAGGAGAGGACAACCAGCAAGGAGATGGGAGGATGAGATAGCGGAGGAAATGGCAGGAAGAGGTCTGAGGGACGGTGATTGGGGGGACAGAGAACTGTGGAAGGATAGTTTGACCAAACGGAAACCCAATGAAGGGAAACACCGTTACAAAGAAGAAGAAGAGTTTAATAAGAATAAGGTAACTATTTAGGGTGTAGTAAACTATTTACTGAAAAATCAGGGTAATATATAAGGTAAGAAAAAAAATAATGAAAATTTTGATGACATAATCTACTAAGGGCATAACCAAAGAATCTATAAGACCAGATTTGTAATTAAGCTCTATCAATATAACTAGATATATTACTATGATAATTTAGAAGACCAAAGAGGAAAAAGATTTAACATTTCAGTTTTCCGGGATGGATAATCACAGAATTCCAAAAACTAAGAGGACAGAAGAATAATCTGACAGTTTCACTGTCTTGTGGGCAGGGAGTCAACTCCAAATATTGAAGGAAACAAACTTTGAACAAAAAAATAAGCTGGGGTCAGAGTTCTCTACCTCAAAGGTGTAAATAAGCCTGGAAACAGAAAACTAGACATTATACAACTATTTCCTGGAAAATACTGAAGAAGTTTAGAGAGTTATTTTAATAACATTTTTGTTTTCATATAACAGCAATATGATGTATTTTCCTTGGTAAATCTTTATGCTGATTATTAATAAATATACACCACAAATATAATGATGGAAAAAGTATTAAGAAAGTTATTGGTAAAAGTAACCATTAGCATTTCTTCAGTTATGTAAACTTTATAAAATTCATGTTTTGGTTAGAACTGTTTAACAAAATAGCATTTGCACAGCAAATCTCAATAACATCTAGTATGTGAAAATTATTCTGAATACTATCATATTATCTCCAGAGTTGCTTATCTAAATCTGCAGATGTTTTCTATGTATTTTCTACATATATTATCTTAAAACAAATATTAGTAAGGTCAAGACAAAACCTTTTTGGAATGGTATGAAAAGGGACTAAAATTTCTTTTATTATGTAGAAATGGTAGATTCCATCAAGGGAATTATGATTAAGGCTTTAGCAAAAAATTAAAATATACTGTGAAATAATTTAAACACTGAACAGTAAAATTTTTACTGTTTTATTTTTTTTTTGACGTGCCTCAAATCAACATTGTTTAACTTTCTTCTCCTTCACTTATCTTTTCACCACCTCCCTGCTAGCATTTTTGGCAGTGAAAATGCTTCTTGAAATACCATATCAGATTCTAATTTTATTTTGTCTTTACTCCCTTATTATGCAATGAGAAGTGTAAAAGATAAATTTATTTTTTTTCAGATACACTAACTGAATGCAGTTTAAAAAGTAATAAAGCTTCATAAAAATGGATAGAAAAATTATGTATGGTTAAAAAAGAGATTTATGATTGCATTTGTATATATTAAAAAAAAAAAAAAAAAATTAAAAATTGTTAAAATAGGAAATTAGAAAACTATGGCACATCTTGGGAATAATTATGGTGCTCCTATTCATATACATGTTTCTTCTATTATATTTCTAAAATTAACAATACATATCACATATTATAAGTTGATAGTATAAACTATCAAGTACCTAGATAAACACCCATAAAAAAATCTGCAGCAGCTAGATTGCAAACAAGGAATCGAGGAACATCAATTTTGCTTCTAGAGAATATTAGAACAAACACCACAGTTCCATTTCCCAACATTGCAAGAAGAAATACTAACCACACTCCACATCTTAAAGTCCACCAGTCAAACAGATCAACACAAGGTAAAAAAGGACCTAAAAAAGAAATATTAAGAAAATCAATAATTATTTTGTTTCTCATTTTCTTTTTAGAATATTGTTATAATTTTTATTACTGATGAAAGTTAATGTAAGTTATTACTTACATTAATCGATTATTAGATAATTTAAAAATGAAAACTAAGAATATGAACATAAAATTATTATTATTATGTTAAAATACTTATTTCTTTACATTCATATTGATAATTAATTTTTTTCTTTTAATCAATCTCTCTGATAATTTCCAACCTTTTTACAATATAACATTAAATATTACTTCAGGTTTGTAAGTTAAAAAATAAAATTAAATCTCAGATGTACAAGCTAAATATGTTTTCTTTGAGAGTAACAATGACTCCTGAGGTATGATTTTCCTCTTATGAAAAATGTATATACTTTGAGCTTGTTTTAATATATTTTGAAAGTTTTCTAAATAAATCGATTGAAATATTACATGCTATTAATATTGTATAAAACATAATAATTATAGTATAATAAAATAAAAAAAAAACACATAATTGTTTAATAAATGTGTACCAATTATTACGATAACTTAGATATATTGCTAATCATTGGTTTTTTATTGTAACAAATTCAAAACTTTTTTCAAGTTTAAGCAAGAATTTTTTCTTATTTTTTATACTTGTACAAAATATTAATTAAATTAATTTGACAAATGAAATAAAATTAAAATTTCATATAGTCTACTCACCTGTCAAGGTTACTTCTAATAATATATTACTGCCAACCATTTACAATAACCCTTCCCAATTCTATGGTAAAGGATATTCTTAATGATACTTACTTCCAAGGTACACTTCGTGGAGCAAAATTGTATGAATTCTAAGATTATTTCATATATGTTATAAAAATTGTTTTGTTTTTTTTGTAATTGTAAATTTGATCTTTCATTAAAAAGGTAAATACATCCACTCTATTTCAATAATATATCTAATCAATAGGGAATGATTGGTTCCATACAATTTTTCAAAGTATGGAATCAATAGGATGAACTAAAAGATATGTTTAGTAAATACAGTCGTTTTTGTTTAAAAAGTTTTATTTTTACTTTTAGAGGTAAAAATGAAAATATACACCAACTTTTTTTGTGTCCTAGTTGCTTTTACTACTCCAAAATCAAAGAGTAATAGTATTAATTTTATTAGAAAATTTTGTGACCAGCTATATTGGTTAATAGAGGCTATGGATGGAAGTGCACAAGCTGACACAGAATTTTTGGACTACTTGAGAGAAGGAGTGGGTTGTTTGAGCACTCTCTCACATAAAAAACTTAGACATAGAAATAACATTGATTTAAAAACATAATAAATCTTCAATCAGTCCTTTTCTCTAATGAAATTTTTGTTTCTTTAGCCGAAAAGTAGTTTGTTAAAAAAAAAAAAAAATAATAATAATAAAATTACCAACTACAATTACCCAACCATCAGATTAAAAAAAAATGATTTGATTATAATTAAAAAGAAAAAAAAGACAATGCCTAAAGCTTGTCTGACTTTGTCGTAACAACTAATGGAACTATTTATTAGTGATATATTTTAACTATTTAAAAGTTATTTGATTCAACACAATGGATAATATATAGTTAAATTAAAAAAAAAAAAAATGTATTTCCAATGAATTTCTTGAATTTAAAACAGTTCAGGAATTCATTAACATACATGAATTGATCAAATTCAACCTAACCTAAGTAACAATGTACTAGTTTCTCCAAAAACCATTAGTAGATTCCTGACATGTTTTTATTAAATTCTAAAATACATATTGAATTATCAAAAAAAAAAAAAAATATATACATATTAAGTAATATAGGATCAAAAGTACTGAAAGTATCAGGGATTCAGGAAATAATGCACAAAGTTTTTCTTGATTTATAACAATTACCAGGTGTAGGTAGGCATTGAATTTTTCCAGGAGGGCTGTCTGTTTGTTTATTTGATTCCTGCTCTTCAAAATACTCTTCTACATATGAAGGAAGGTTTCCTGGGTAAGTAAAGTCAGTTCCAAAATTATCCCAAAGCTGGTTTATTTGAGTACCAAACTTTTTGCTTAGATTTTCTAGAAGAAAAAAAAATGTTTTTCATGAGTTTGGCAGAATTTCAAGATTATTCAGCCTAATCATAGCAAATTATTTATGATCTAATGTAATACAAAATAATTATTATTACTATTAAATTGTAAAATAATTATTATAAGGCCAAGGAATGAGAAAGAAATAATATTTCAGCAAGCAGAGACAAATATGAATGAAAATGTAAATATAAGCATAATATTATATTGACCAGAATGATTCTTATTGATTTTTAAAAATAAAAATATATCTATGTTACGATTAGTTATTATTGCAATACCAAGCTACAAGTTTTAGTAGGATTATAAAGAAGGAGAGAAACTTGATTGAATACTTAATACAAGTGTTAAAATACATTTATATTTCTGTTTATTTCAACAGAATATATTTTATAGATTATATTAAACACACACACACAGAGGTGTTTTTAAATACAATATCTCATAACTTACGAAGTTGTGGCCAAATGTCAGTCAAACTTGAATTCCATAAACTCATGTCAAATTCATTATCAGTTGGAAATAATACTGATTCATGCACTGGATTTTTTGGAGGAGGATCAGCTGGAATCAATGAGAGAAAGGCACAACAATGGTAGGCGTATGCCAGTACCAATGTCTGAACTCTTGGAAATTTTTCAGGTGGAGGAAATATTCGCAAGTAAGGATTATTGAAAGTCTTAAGATGTAGTAAGCGATCTAATCCTTCAGTTGGTAGAATAGGAAATATATTATTCCCAAGATTTCTGAAAAAAGGAAACATTATATTTTTTAATTAATATAATAAAATTGTTGGCATAATATTGATATACTATCAATACTCACAAATCTTCCAATTGATTGATAAACATAAATGCATCTTCATGAACATCACTGATAAGATTGCTTTCCAAATCTCTAAAAATAGTTATAAAAATAATCAAATATATGATTGATCAAAAATTATTTATAAACTTATTTTAAATAACAAGTGGTCATTATCATAAGCCATACTAATCAAATAATAATATCTGAAAGATTGACAAACAAAATCTACCAAATTGATGCTGGATAAAACTTTAAATCTCAAGAAGATTTCTTTCTTTTTTCACTTGTTAATGTGACTGAACTAACTTACTAAGGTTTGATAATTACATTTAGGAAAACATATGTACATACATAATAAAAGAAAAATTGAATTCATTCATAATGTTATGTTTTAAGAATATTTTGTAATCTGCTACATATAGCTTTCATAATGCTCAAAAAACCCTAAGGATGTCAAAATAAATACTTACAACACTTGCAATTTTGAAAGGCCATAAAAAGCATCTTTGGGGATTCTCGTAATTTCATTTTTGGATAATAACAGATCATGCATTTGATTTAAACCTTGGAACAGGCGCCCTTCCAATGAACTAATCTTATTCCCAGCTAAGTCCCTGTGAAAAAAAAAGTAATATAGATACAATTTGTTTATTAATTAGGATTCAAGGAATCATGACTAATATACAATAAAAAATTATCCCCACAAAAACAAAAAAAAATTGTTATTTATGAAAAGCAACAACATAATTTTGTACTATAAAAAATTGCTGTTATTGGGAAAATTTATTATTTAACTAGTAAAACCATTTTTAATAATTTATTTATAGCTTTTTTAAAAAAGAACTTGTATATTAATACCACTACCTGCATTAATCATGTAATGAGCTTCTATACATTGTTTTTTTTTTTTTTATAATTTATTATAAATTGAGTCAGATATTCATGATATTATCATTGTTTATTAATTAAATAGGCAGTGATATATTAAATAAAATTAAATTTCAATAATGTTTCGTTATTACATGAAAAAATAGGCCCAATATGTTTTGGTTCCTATAGAATCTACATTAAGTTCAAAGCCTATTGAACAAAAAATAATTAAAGGATTCCCCAATTCTTCCTGATATTAAAATAAAACTCCTATTCTTTCAATTGTAAAAATTAGTATCTAAAGATTAATATTTAAATGGATCTGAGAATATTGATCTAAACTAATATAGATTTATACTTTATTAGCTGTTTATTAAATTAGCAGGAAAAACAAAATTAACCAATCATTCATCATGCATATTTCAATTGAAACTGTAGCAATCATCATATTATGTGATATATATTGGTTTAATATTTTTTTGGTAGAATTGAATTTTTTTCAAACTGTTTTTGTGAAAATCACAAAATATTTTTTTTTTTTATTCTAATAATATTGCTGAATATTTTGTTGGCTGATTTAGCCCTTATTCTGACAAAGTGCCACACAAGACATCTTGACTTCAACAAGTTTTTAAAAACTGGCGGACTTACTACAAGTATTTCACCCTTTCACCCATCTATCAGGGAAATACTGCTGATGCTTGATAGCATTATTTGGCTGTTGGAAGGCTATCAACAAGTGTTATTAGTTAATTTAATGTAAAGAATTTACAAAAACTTAACTTCTTTTCAGAATAAAGGTTTAAATTTCTGCATTATATTCTTAACTTTTATAAAACTAAAATTAGGATCGATGAATTAATTGCCACTTCAATTGGAATTATTTTATTTGAAAACTAGTTTCATTAAACATTCAAAAGTAATTTTCAAATAAAATAATTCCAATAAAAGTGGCAATTAATTCATCAATCTTAATTTTATTGATCCTTCATGTGTACATCAAGTAATACAAAACAAAATTTTGCTGGTGAAAGTTTTTTTTCATGCTAAATATATCTATACAGAGTATTTAAAACTACCATATTCATTAATAAAAATACTTACAAAATTCTTAAATCTTTGCAACCTGATAAATTAGGAACACGTGTCAGCTCATTCAGCTTCATATCTCTAAAAACAGAAAATAAAGAGTCCATTTTTTCTTATACAAAAATAGAATATTATTTAAAAATTGAACATGATCAAAGAAACGAGCTTGGAAGTTATATCCTCAATGAAAATAATAATCTTGATTTGCCATAAATATAATAAGCGTAAGACAATTATCCAATTAAGGTGGTAAAATATACAGATAAAAGAGTCATATATTAGTAACATAAATATAAATTTATCTCAAATAAAAATTTATAGAAAAAATCCTCAAAATGACATATTTTTATTTTAAATATATGAAAAAATATTTTTATCATCAGCTAAGTTTAATAAAATACTTATATATAAATACAGAATTATTTTGTCACTTTCTTTAAAATATTTTTTCCTCAAAATTGTAGCAACAATATCACGATAACAGCTGGTTTTCAACTGGTGGGTATCTTACGTGATTTATCTGATAAAAACTGTGTGAGGTCTTAAACTTATCTTTATTCATTAAATAAAAATAAAAAAAACAGACGATGCTTGGTTGGTTTTTGATATTTATATGTGTTAAACCTGATGGTTGTCAACACCTGTCAGTAAACAAATTATGATAAATGATAATGGATGTTTCAAAAAAAAAAAAAAAAAAAATCATATATTTTTTTATTAAATTATTCGCTGATAGTAAATTTAGATGAAAGACAAAAGCAAAGGATCGTCAGGAGTGGAGGGAGGCCAAGGTTCTTCAAGAGCTGCAGAGCCCATGAATGTGAGTGTGTGAATGAATAATTTAGAACAGTTTGAACACTTCATTTGCTATTTACAAGAGCCACTCAAGTGTCAGGTATTTTTATAAATATTTTTCTCTAATAATTTTTTAGAAAAAAAAAAAAAAAAAAAAAAAAAAACGAAGGCTATTACTCAATCACATGTTCTACAGTGAGGAAGTGGTTATACTTGAGACATTTTGGGATTTGTACTTTTGATATTTATTGGCTATGGATCATTTTATAATCTATTCTCAACTGAGTCAAAGCTACTTCTTCTCTTTTAGAGTTACGATTTGAGGTAGTCCAGGGCTCCATGTTTTTTATATTTTCTTCAATTTGTTAGGACGATTTTTATCCCAGATGGCCTACCTTGTTTTATTTTTTTCTTTCTTATTAAACTAATTTATCATAGCTCACCCTCTTATAGGTAATGCTAGAGCTTTTTTAGCTGCTTCATCTGCCATCCGTATTATTTTTCTGATAGCTGTTTTTTATACAAATACATTTATGATTGATATAAATTTGAATCCACTAATAATAAAATCCTAAATGCTAATAATCATTACCATATAAATTTTTATTAATTACAACATAAATTAATGGATTAATAATTCTATTTAATGCAGGTTATAGGGACTACTTACAGGCTTTTGATTTTAGGACATGTTTTGCATAGTGTTTCAGGAACATAACGTATACTCGCTCTATCAATCCTTAGTATTTCCAAAGCTGAAGTTCCATTTAAACTTGGAAATTCTTTCAATTCTCTTGCATCAGACAGTACACTGTATTAAAAAAAAAATAGTTTTAAAAATGTATAGTTTGCTATTTAGACAATAGCATTTTTTAATGGCAAAAATATTTTTAAAAATAACAAATTTAAGATTTATAGAAACACTTGTAGAAATACCAAGTTGGTTTAAGATTATAGCCAAAATAACTTTACCACCAGTGTTTAGCATTGTATTTTTGGATGAATCCTGATCTCAATGAAAAAATCACTTTGAATCTTGGAGTAATTTATTTTGAACCAAGACATAGGCCTTAAAATTTACATTCCTTTATCTAAAAAAGCTGCCATAAAGTTATTCTCAAAAAAATAATAAACTTTTATATATTCCTTTCTTTTTTGCATCAACATTTATGAGCTTCAATTATATGAGCATGGTATTGTGTCTTAATCAATATCATATACCTTATACCTGTTTGAGCCCTTATCATTAAAGCTTGTAAATTATATCATTTGAAACCAGATGAATATTATTCACAATAATCATGCTCTAGGTGTGTAAATTTTTAGATGTATCAGCTACATTTACAGAAGTGTAACCTAATTGATTAAGGACTGTTCTATAAATAAAACTATCCAATACTTGACACTTTACAGTTTTGCTATGCATTGAAGTTCTTATTCCAAAAATTTGTCTCTAATTTGATACCTATATTATGCATCATCCATGCATATTTGCATGGACATTTTGAACAAAATTTGAACTTTTTTGTGTATTTTGTTTCTATACAGGTGACATGCATTGCATGAATCACTATAACACATTAGTAATTACTGATTACACGAATCGATTAAATTGTAATTAAAAAAATATATTAATCTTCTACATTATGAAAACACTCGATGATATAAAAAAATTAAAGAAAATAATATTTTGAACGAAAGCTCAAAGTTCTTATGATACCAATTACAAAGACTTAATGACAACGAATGTGAAAGATAGTGGTTTTGAAATATCAAATTACTAAATTAATTAAAGTATATAGATAAAAAAGTCTGAAGTATATATATATATATATATATATATATATATATATATATATATTAAAAAAATAATACCCAATATTCAATTTCTGTCAATTTTTCATTATATTGATTATATTTTCAGATGATTTGTGATTAATGGACATTTTGAACAAAATTTGAACTTTTTTGTGTATTTTGTTTCTATACAGGTGACATGCATTGCATGAATCACTATAACACATTAGTAATTACTGATTACACGAATCGATTAAATTGTAATTAAAAAAAATATATTAATCTTCTACATTACGAAAACACTCGATGATATAAAAACATTAAAGAAAATAATATTTTGAACGAAAGCTCAAAGTTCTTATGATACCAATTACAAAGACTTAATGACAACGAATATGAAAGATAGTGGTTTTGAAATATCAAATTACTAAATTAATTAAAGTATATAGATAAAAAAGTCTGAAGTATATATATATATATATATATATATATATATATATATATATATTTAAAAAAAATAATAACCAATATTCAATTTCTGTCAATTTTTCATTATATTGATTATATTTTCAGATGATTTGTGATTAATGGACATTTTGAACAAAATTTGAACTTTTTTGTGTATTTTGTTTCTATACAGGTGACATGCATTGCATGAATCACTATAACACATTAGTAATTACTGATTACACGAATCGATTAAATTGTAATTAAAAAAATATATTAATCTTCTACATTATGAAAACACTCGATGATATAAAAACATTAAAGAAAATAATATTTTGAACGAAAGCTCAAAGTTCTTATGATACCAATTACAAAGACTTAATGACAACGAATATGAAAGATAGTGGTTTTGAAATATCAAATTACTAAATTAATTAAATGGCTCCAATTGATATAATTCATTATTTTGTTTGCATAAGGGCAGCCTCTCCCACACTCTGTTAAGTGAGAAAGGACCAAGCATTAAATTGTTAGAACTATCATTGATTCTAATCCTACTTTTTTAAAATTAAAACTGTCCATCAATTTTCAAAACTTTAATATTTACAATAATAGATTTGTTTTTATAAAAGGTTGAGCATGACCTTTGTAATATTGATATAAGAACGAATTGGTGAGAACGTAGCAGAAGGTTAAATATATACTCACAGTTTGCGAAGTTTTGGAAGAAATGAGAAAGAATGAGGATCTACCCCAACTAATGGGTTCCCTTTTAGCTCCAAGTGTGCTAGGCCCTGTGACTTTTGTAAAATACCGCTGGGAATATATTTTATTTTATTTCCTGATAAAGATCTAAAGATAAAAAAAAAGATTAATCAAGAAGAACTTTTGAATTAAAAAAAATATTATAATATAAACAGGTTATAAAAATGATAGTTGAGATAAATATATCATGAATCAATTTATATTTAGAGATATTTTCAAATGTTGCATTAATTCATAAACTTACAATTCTTGCAGATTTGTCAATTTTGTGAGGGCGATGGGAATGTGAGTCAGCAAATTGTCATCTAATTCCCTTTAAAAAACATAAACATATGAAATTATATGTGTTATGATTGTCAAAATGCATACTGAAACAATTAGTAAAACTTACAGTACTCTCAATGATGTTAAATTAACGAAAGCATCATCATGTATGAAGTCAATTTGGTTTCTTTTCATATACCTAGATGGCAAATAGAAATCAGAAATAAAAAATAAACAATTTTAAACTTTTTAAAATAAGGAAACATTAATAACAATTTACTTACAAAAGAACCAAATTGGGAAGCATCGCAAATGCATTGACTTGGATTTGGGTTATTAAATTACTTCCGAGGTTTCTGAGACAAAATCAAAAGGAACATTATTATCAGTAGTAAAAAATAATAATACATGATCAATTGGAAAATAGAAGAATTTCTAGGTTTAGATTTTTCATCAAAATTAAAATTGATATAAAAAAAAAAACTCTTTTTTATTGAACTTATGAAATCAGCTGAATTATTCATTAATTCATTGCAGGAATTATGATTTTTTTTTTAATAAAAGAAATCCAATGTTTTTTTGTTTTTTTATAACATTCTAATGTTATAACATGATAATTAAAACTTATTTATGTGAAAATATCATTAATTAGTTACAAATAAATTAAGTTTAGCTGAAACAAATAATTTATAGCTAAAATTATAAATAAAATGAAAAAAAGAAGAAATTAAAATTTTAATTCCTTGTTGATTATATAAACTATTATATAATTTATAAACCATAAAGGTGAAGAAATATTACATACAATACTTCCAATTGTGGTGTGTCTACAAATGCACTAGATGGGATATTCTGTAAGTGGTTTGATTCCAGTCTTAGATTCCGTAGTTCTGTGAGATTGAGCAGGTCACCTCTTTCCACTTTCTTTATAGCATTCTGATCTAATTGCCTGTTGAGTAAAACAAAATAATTTTGTAAGTTACTTGTTTTATATATATATATATATATATATATATATATATATATATATATATATATATATATTATTATAAAAATTAAAGATATACATATGTTATTTATTAAAAGAAACATAATTACAGTTTAAATACTTATACATTTATTCTGGGACAACTATTTTGAAACTGGGTGGGAATAGGATGCATAGTTTTCAGGAGAAAAATTGATCTTATCGCAAGCCTTTTATCAGGATTTTTATTTTTATAATTTAGTTGAGACAAAGTAAGGAACATTAAGAATTTTTCAAAGGATTTTGGATAGCAATGATTGGATATGTAATGAATTAGATGGTTTAGTGGAGCCCCAGATTTTAACTCTGTATGTCCAAATAGATCTAATTAATGTCATGTAAATGAATCTTTTGTAATTAATTCAGCATCTTAGAGGGTTTATAGCAAATGTTAAGGAAGTCAAAAACAACTAGCAGTTTCTTGTATTTTTAGTCTTATAAAATCTACATTTTACATTCAACTTGTTTTCCCATTCCCAGGAACAAATTCAATCAAAATCAAGGTCTTCCTTGAGCCTTTTGGTAGCTTGCAATATACTGGAAATGAGAAAGGATAAATATATTTGGAGATTGGTTTTGGAAAGTGAAGAGATGACACCATTATGATATTCTTTTTCGATTCATTTTAGGTACCATACTTGTTATTCTTAAAGGAAACTTTGTCCAAGAATAATTTTTTTAATCTCTTCAATTCTATTTTATTATATACAATATATATATATATATATATATATATATATATATATATATATATATATATAGAATAGAATACATATAAATATACAATTTCAAAATAAACATAATGATTGAAAAAAAAAAAAAAATAACACAGGCTTACAGATAAATTAAGTGGTTCAGGTGCTGCAAAGCTTCCCAGGGAAATTCATTCAGACCACAATTATGAAATGACCTATAAAGAAAAAAAAAACAGAAGATATTTATCAGGCTTGATAAGGCACTATTTTTAAAAGATGAATTGGTAGAAAGAGTGTGTCCATTGATTGGATATTAAATCTAAGAAAAGTGATTATTCAAAATATTTGCTTTTGCATTCAGAAAATTACTTTTTGTTATTTATACACTTTTTTTATTGAAAAAAAATATCAATAAATTTTCCTAATTTAGAAGGTGTACCAAAACTTGCTTTTATAACATATAAAACTATGGTAAATAAAATTACAGTAATGCACACCAATCCTCCATCAGGGATAGTCATATTTTTATTAATTTATTTTTACTATTGTTCTGATTTCTTATTATTATTTTGATTACTATATTTTTATTAACTATTTTGGCAGGGCTGAATTTAAAGATTGGAAGCTCCTAGGTCCAATGGTTTTTGCTACAGCCTCTTCATAACATCAGGGAATGAAAAGGGAGGTCAGTCCGGCAAATATTTTTGAATAAATTAATATTTATGAAGGAAGTGTCTAAAATATTCACAAAAGAAAATAAAACATCGTAAGAAATGTGCATATTAAAAACTGAGGTTGATAAGAAAGTTAAATTGAACATATTCAGTGCGATATACCAACCCGCCCTCCTCTATGGCTGTGAAAGCTTAGTTCATTTAGACTAGTATAACAAAAGGATAATCGCGGCCGAAATAATATACCTTAGAAGGGCCGTTCGACGTAACAGACGAGACTTACCAGGAGCTATAGCAGCAGAGTAGAACCAAAGTAGAAAAAATACAAAAGGAACAGTTGAAATGGTTGGACCAAGAATACAGGAAGATCGCGAAAAGGAAAACATTCTTCTGGAAGATGAATCCACCACTTGATTCAAGGCTCTGCAGCATGGATAGCCTATGTATGGGGAGGATAACAATCAACTAACAAAATTTCTTACTGTGCACGTTTGCTTCAGGTCCAATCTAGCCCCCTTCAAATTAGATGATGAATCATTGCTGTTTACGAGGATACTTACAGCAAGAACAGTACAAAATGCGGTTTCCTGTTACCCAAGATTCGCGATAGGAAATGTAACAAGGATTGTAGGACAGAAGTTGATCCTAGACAACTTGGTAAAAGAGGGTATACTGAATAGATTAGACGTTTATGAAGCTAGGATATTAGAAGGAAACCCCGAACAAAAGTGCAAGAAGGAACAGGGCTGGGTACGGCTAAAATTCGATGAAAGAAGTGGTTCACACTTCATTCAATACATTCAAGGACTTATCGTAATTTTTTTCAAGAGTAATATGTTTGAAATTAATAGTTAATCAGCGGAAACTTTTGTTTATTGCTTATCTGATAACTCTCACACATGAATTACAGCCAACATAAGAAACCTTTTTTCCTGAAAATTATGTTTAATGTTAAGAATTGTGACTTAAAAAAAAACAATCCCAATAATTAAATGAGTAATCACAGCAATTTTAAAAACAAGCATGATTTAGAAGAAACTAGAATAAACTTACAGCCTTTTGAGATTTTTATTGGTACGAAATGTGTTGGGGTGAATTTTAGTAAGCTTGTTTTCTCCTAATATCCTGAAAAATAAAAATCAGTTTAAAATTATAAACCAGTATTAATTATATAAAGATTATTACCATTAAACAATTTTTATGTTTAAGATAAATCGATCGTAAAAAAGTGGCTACATAGTCTAGTCATATTAAGATATTACCTGAAAATAATACCCTACAAGGGGAAACTTTGCATATGTGTATGTGTATTACTAGTACCTATTAACAACATATCAAAATCATCACTCATGTATGCTGTGGCACTACGGCCGCCATTTTGAAAAAACATGACATTTTAGCACTATTTTCAAATTTTCACTTATACCTAACTGCAACTCTGCAGAACAATTGGTTGCGGAAATACAGCTCTTAACAAAATGGTAAATTTGGCTAAATTGCGGTAAGTTGCACATCCGAGCAAAAACACTTATGTCTGTACTCTTTTGGCTATAACTCCGAAACTATTTGTCCAATCCAACATTTATATTTTTCATCTGAAAACTGATTAAATTCACTATCATCCCCTATGTATGAAATTTTGATTAAATTCCGCAAAACACCCATGCCAGTACGCTGAGAAACTCGTACTGTTGTGAAATCCACGTTTTTTTCGGTACCTTTCTCGCTACAACTCAAAAACTATCTAATAGCTGATTAAATTTAATATCAGACCTGATATATGTCAAATTAAATCTCAGGAAATATTCCTGCTAGCCTACTGAACATCAAATGAACGTCAAAATCGTCATATTTTAATAAAAACCAAAATCACCATTTTTTGGAGAGCTGTCTCTCCTCAACCAATTGTTTTACAGAGCTGCGGTTAGGTGTAAATTATCACAAATTTAGTGCTCTTTAATATTGTATATATGGGTCATTCTCATAGCCTCAGCTAAAATTTAAAAAAAAAATTATATTTTTAAAGTTGCTTAAATTTTTATTATTTTTGAGTTTTCTATTATAATATACCTTCTATTTATTGAATTCCCAGGTGGGGCCGATTTCTTTTTTCTATTTACCACTGTTTTGAAGCATTTTATAGAGCTTTTCATAGAAACGCTCTTGACCGTTACTCTTTCTTTAAACATTTTTTTTTCGTATTAAAAAAATATTAATGTCCTCAAATGGATAAAACTAAATAAATAAAATAATAAAATTTATTATTGATACATAAAAAATAAAAAAATTGTGATCAATTCTGGAAGAATTTTACAAAAAAACAGTTTAGTTGTTCAACTATTATATTGAATGAGATTTAATTTTTAATATTTCTTTTTAAGGCATAACTATTGTATATGTGCATGTCCATACCGATCCTCAACTGGTACGGTCGGTATGGACATGTACTTGTTACTATGTGAGGGAAATCACAGTTATCCTGAAGATGGAGCAATGTTCTCCGAAACTTTTTTTTTTTTTTTTTTTTTTTTTTTTTTTTCTTTTTTTTTTTCTTTTCTTTTTTTTTTTTTTTTTTTTTTTTTCTCTTTTTTTTTTTTTTTTTTTTTTTTTTTTTTTTTTTTTTTTTTTTTTTTTTTCTTTTTTTCTTTTTTTTTTTTTTTTTTTTTTTTTTTTTTTTTTTTTTTTTTTTTTTTTTTTTTTTTTTTTTTTTTTTTTTTTTTTTTTTTTTTTTTTTTTTTTTTTTTTTTTTTTTTTTTTTTTTTTTTTTTTTTTTTTTTTTTTTTTTTTTTTTTTTTTTTTTTTTTTTTTTTTTTTTTTTTTTTTTTTTTTTTTTTTTTTTTTTTTTTTTTTTTTTTTTTTTTTTTTTTTTTTTTTTTTTTTTTTTGTTCTTTTTTTTTTTTTTTTTTTTTTTTTTTTTTTTTTTTTCCCCCTACCTTACCTTTTCAGGCATACGGGGTTTTGACGGCAGCGGTTTCAACATGTACTCCGAAACATGTTGAAGAAAATAAAAGATAAATAGGAGTTATGCCTTAATAAGAAATATTAAGGTTTTGTTATTTTGGAACCCCTC
The DNA here is from genome assembly GCA_003667255.2 of Euschistus heros. NCBI lineage: Eukaryota > Metazoa > Arthropoda > Insecta > Hemiptera > Pentatomidae > Euschistus > Euschistus heros. The sequence continues at coordinate 1,285,748 of RCWM02000050.1, read as the reverse complement.
CCCCCCCCCCCCCCCCCCCAAAAAAAAAAAAAAAAAAAAAAAAAAAATAAATTTAAGTCAGTGATGTTTCTGCCTTATAAAAGTGTTGGTAAATAGGTATATAGCCCAAATATAAAATTTTACGAAATTCGATTAAGTCGTTTGTAAGTATGAATCCCCCCCCCCCCCCCCCCCCCCCCAAAAAAAAAAAACTTAAATTAATGATGTTTCACCCTTATGAAAGTGTTAGGAAATAGGTTTATAACTCTGATATAAAATTTGACGAAAATCGGTTGAGTTGTTTCGAAGTCCGATTCCGCTCCCCCTCAACCCCCCTCCAAATGGAACTCAATTCAGTGATTTTTCATACGTATAAAAGTGTTGGTACATTAATATGTAACAATTGAAAATAAATAAAAAAATTGGTGTGACGGTCGTGAGTGTGACGGTCGTGAGGAACCTCCCTTAAATTAATGTTAATTGCAACACCAAAACCTTACCTAAACGGCTAGTTTGACTAATCAGTTGTATACATCTACAAATAATCAAATATGGAGTCCAGGAGCTTTTAAAAAATAAGAATCATTTTAAAAACGCGTGACGGTCGTGAGTATGAAAAAGTACGAGGAAGAAAACTTACCCTGTATTGATGCAAATCATAGAAAATACACCAAAAAATGTCTTCCAAACACATCACTTATGAAGATAACCTCACGAATTACTCTGTAGATAGCAATAATTAGCACTAGCTTATTCTTGTAGAGAATATTTAAATAACTATTTAGTGTGACGGTCGTGAGGCCAAACCGAGGGACAAAAAGAAAACGGAATTTTCAGTTTCCCTTTATAGTTTAAAAATGTTTAAAAGCATGTTAATTTAGTCTTCAATATATGGTCTCATACTCCAGAAAATAAAAACATAAGTTTTCTAAAGATAAATACTTAAATAACTTCCTTGAAATCTCATACTATAGCTAGGGACAAGTGAAAGTTATGAGTTTATAAGCCTTTTTGTAGCTATAGAAAAATAACAAAAATATTTTTCGAAACTAGGCTGTATGCACCAACTTTAAGGGGTCGGTGTACGTTCAAATCCACCAAAAATATTGATTTGGAAGTTTTAGTTCCATCTTAACTCCAGCAGGACAGTGAAAAATCACTGCCATGAGAATGGCCCATATGTTATAACCAGAAAATTTTCATATTTTACATGATAAAAGGGGAAAAATGAAAATAGTGCTAACATTTCGCGGTTTTAAGTTGGCGGCCATAGCACAGCATGTACGAGTGTTGATTTTTGGTATGTTGTTAGTGGGTACTAGTACTATACATATACAAAGTTTCCTCTTTTAGGGAATTGTTTCCAGGTATTTTCAGATAATATAACTGGCCTAGCACATGAAATATATTATCTATTTCTATTTTAGACTTATAAAATAATAGAAATTAAAATAAAACAATGGGCAAAATAGTTTGGCTAAAATCACATTAAAACAAATCTAGTATTTTAAATATGAAACATAATAATAATGAGCTGTTATGTCTATGTTGCCATATTTAATAATAGTTTCAGCAATAAGAAGATTGAATTATTTGACGATGCAGTTCAGACTATTATATGTTCAGTCTAGTTGAACAGCTGTGTATTGATATTATTTTTTCAAACCACTGGGAGACTGCCTATTGGTTTGAAGGTGAAGAAAGAAAGCCGATTTTGACGTCTTATAATGCAATATTTTTGAAGTTCGAGAGCGTATTCAAATATATTGTATATGAGGCTTCGACTTATAAAATGGGATAAATCCACTATTTGTCAAAGTCAGAAATTGTCTCTAGATTTTCTGATATTTTTTCTCCTCCATAGTTTGGTAGAATTGTTTCCATTCAAAATTAACTAAATGCGATTATAATTCAAGGCATTAAAAACTCCTAGCTAAAGGCATCTTAAATTTATGAATGCAAAACTATTTACTTAAAAAAATGCAAATTCTACCATTTACATAAAGGGTACAAATTTATAGTCTAGTTACATAAAGAAACTATGGCATGGACACAGGTATCTTCTTACCTTTGACAAAGGAAAAGTCGAAAATTTGGACTTGACATAAAAAAATACATCAATAAATCCAGGGGTCCCATTTGGTTCAGAAAATTATTTTTTAAACTTTTGAAAACATTCTAGTTATTCCGCTTTTTGTATCTCCTCAAAAGTTTATCTTATGTGATTGTCAATATTTTAGATAATATCTTTTCTACTTACAGATCTTCCAGCAAAGGCAAGTCAGAAAATGAAGTCTCTGTTAGCTCTGTTATGTTGTTACTCAAGAGATCTCTGAAAAAAAAAAAAATTAAAATATATTTAAAAAAAATTTAATGCATTTAAATAATAATAATAATAATAATTTGTTAAAACATAATATAGAAGAATCTAAGCTGTATTGAAATGAAATATTTTCTGATCATACGAACAAGGTTCATTATTTTAATGGTGTTTTAATGAATCACACTGATATGTTTATTTAACTATCAATCAAAGTTATACAGAATGTAAAATAAATTTCAATTTTTATCTGAAAAAAAACAAAAAAACAAAAACAGCGTAATGACTTAGCAACGCTTCATGACATGATATATCTAAACTTCTTAGCTTCAGGTTTTGTTAAATTGGCACTTAAATGATGTAAATATCCAAATAATTTGATGAAAAATTTATAATGATTTTTTGCAATATTCGTAAATACTCTGTGTAAATTAAACATTTTATTTTTTTATGTAAAACAAAAATCGAATTTCAAAATTTATTTGACCAATGCTCCTTTAAATGAGTGAATGTATTCTTAGGTGTTTTAAAATATTACATATTTATCCACACACTTGCTCCAAAAATAGTGCTGACATTTTGCGTTTTTTCGCGTACTACACAAATCGTACCAGGTTTTTAGGATTGCATACTTGGATATCAATGTCTTAACAACATATTAAAAATTGGCAGATACGAACTTCGATGTATAAACAAATGGTTAGTAACAAAGTTCTGCAAAAAAAAAAAAAAAAGTTCCCTCCCTTGAGATATGTTTCTCGGATTCTAGCCGTCAAATAGGGATTTCACCTCGGAAATGAACCAATGAAGCTGAATTTTTGCATATACCTTTATTTTGGTCTTCTAAATAAGTGGTAAAAAGTCACTGACCTCAGCACTTTAGCGTCATTAGATATTTAAGGTCAAAGGTCACAAAAATCAGTTTTATTTCCAAATATCTCGAATTCTATCCGTCGGCCGTCAATCAAAATTACAAATTACGGCCGTTACAAAACTTGTAGATAATAAAATTCTCTACAATCTTGGCATTATTCATTTTTATTTTTGGATAAACCGTTTTCGAGATATAGCGTGGAGAAGGAGAAGCGGGCACCAGTTCGGACAAACACTTGCTTCTAGTGCCTTGAAGGATCGTTTCACAGAAATATTGTCAGAAACAAAGTTGTAGAGCTTTAAATTTACTTTAATTTCATTTAAACGTACCTCGCAGTTGAATCAAATGTTTCAAAAAAAGTGAGGTAAAAATATTTTTTGTTAATAATTATCAATTTTTAATAGCGTATAACTCGAATACCGTTGAGACGTGGACAAATATGTATAGAAACAATTTTATAGGAAATTTAATTAGCTTTAATTTCGTTTTGTAGTTTATTTTTCTAAAGTCCACTGTTTTCGAGATATAATAGAAAAACCCAAACTTGGGAACTTTTTCTCCTTCCCCCACCATAAACTGGGGATTTCCGTACCCCCAGGGACCGGAACTTTCAGTATGTTTACCTTCTAACTAGTGCTAACGAAGCTGTGAAGTCAAAAATAGTTGCATATTTTATGAACTCACACACCTCATGTCAGCACTCTGACTGGGGTCGAACTTTTCCGCTAAAACACGTTTTTCGGTACTCTTTTGGCTATAATTCCGAACCTAATAGTCGGATCCAAACATAATTTTTTTCTTCTGAAAGCTGGTTAAATTTACTATGAGACTCTGTGTATTAAATGTTCATGAAGTCCCGTAAAATACCCACGTCAGTACGCTAAAAACCGCATACTGTTTTGAAATCCAAGTTATTTTGGCACATTTTTCACTATAACGCCCAAACTACTAGTCCAATTTAAAATATAATTGTATCATCTGAAATCTGATTAAATTTACTATCAGGCCCTAAATATGTATGTTTTGGCAAAATATGACGATTTTGACATTTTCGGTGGACTTGCTTGGGTTTCGTTTAATCCAGTGTAATAAAAGGACCCAAGTAAAGAAGTAGCTTTAAATATGCTTATGTTATATTTCTTACGAAAAAAGAATTATTAATATGGCATTAGGTGGCCATGATAAATTAAAATAACTTTTAAAATATAATATTTATAAAACTTTTTTTTAAAACAATTAAAAGATCAAAGTTGGCAACCCTGTTTTAATAATAAAAAGTTGATAGTATCACCCTTTATCATGATAATGCTATGCGCTGAAAGGATACCGCGATCTTCAGGGAACAAATCTCATCAATCTTGAGTCCCAGTGGTGTTTAAAATACCTCCTTTAATCCTCCTTCACTAACTTGAGCCTGCTATTTATCAAACCGTTCAAGAGATGTTAATCTTGAAGATCTTGAAGAAAATAACATATCAATTGCTATCAATTGAAATCAAAATATTTCGTTTATTAAATGAAATGATTCATGATCTACAAATTATGGTTCATATAATGTCTCACAGTGTAAAACTATGTAAAAAATGCCACTAATTACTTGAAATAAGTATTCTGGGCACACAAATAAAAAAGTTGTGTTATTTCATACGCCTGAGTGGAGAAGGATGGCTAACGACATAAGAGATGCAGTAAGTTGATGAATATCACCACCGGATATCATATTATAAAATTATGCTCATTGAATATGTATATAGAACTTTTAACAAGCCATATTATCTTTGTATGTTATTGAAGCGAAAAGGGAAATATTATATCTATACTATTATATAAAAGGATAAACCATTTTTCGCTTGTGATCACTAACCACAAAAACTGCTGAACCAATCTGTACCAAATTTTAACTACATCGTCTTTATAGTTCCAGGAAGTTTTAGCAATAATAAAATTTTGTTAATTTGTTATTAAAAAGCAAAAATTTATAAACGACAGTGAAGTTGGTAAAGTGACCGAGAGGACGCGAGCGCCATTCTTGAGCTTGGAATTGATAATTTTTAAATTTTATTTTATATATATCAATTTATTGAAATTTACAACTATACAAATATGTACATCAAGTAAATGAGCTGATTACGATTACAATGACTTGTAAAAACTTGAAAAGAACTACTCATCAGTAGGACTTCTATTAAATTCTACACTAGAAGATCTCTAGGCCATCTTCTTTTCAGACGCCTCGGAGGATTATCGGGAATGGAGTGGGAATCAAGTTGAGAAACTAATGGATTTGAGTGGTTATGGAGCTTACTATGAAAGGATAGGTATCTGGTTTGGGCTAACTCAGCAACATATGGAACATAAGGGTCATTATGGATAAGCTTATTGGTGACAATGTAAGGGGCATTTAAGGATTGGATACGAGATGAATTGGATGGTTTAATAGAGCCCCAAAGCTCAACTCCGTACGTCCAAATAGGTCTAATCACAGTCATGTAAATGAGTCTTTTGTAATGAATTGGGAGGTTTGATCGTTTTTCTAGTAAATGTTGAAGTAGTCTGTAACGACGAGCAGTTTCTTGTCGCTTTAATCTTGGAATTGATAGTAAAATTTACTTATATACAATTAAATGATTACAAAATATTTAATTATGTGGTACGACGTGTGGGTCCCAGTAATGCTTAAAAATCAACCGATTTGTGATTAGTATTCTGCTATCAAGTTTTCAGTTGTAATACTTACTGGACGCATCTGTAACAAATTTTAACTACACCATATTCAGAGATCTAGGAAGGTTAAAAAATATTAAAAATTTTAATGAACATATTGAGTGGCAAAAAGGAGGTTTGCCAAACTGTCATATACTTTATTTAAATTTAAATTTTATTATAATTCAACCTGATGAAATCAATAAATTATTTCTGCCGAATAAAAATTATTACCGAATCAAAATGTCGATATTTTGCGTAAAAATATGATTCCTGGGCCTTTAGTTGATAATGCAGTCCATTTTCAGCAGGAGTTTCTTTCGTCTGGATTACCAAATCATACATTGAAATAAAAAATAATGCTCACCACTTAATCAGTGTAATTTTAAACAGTTTAAAAATTACTGCTATGCGTGAAAATATGATTGAAGAAATAATAACATATTTATATGAGAGCGGGCGAGGCCGCAACGAGGGATGCTATTATTTATTTAAAATTGTAAAATTAGGTTTATATTTATTTAAAAGAGTGTGTAATATACATTTTATAAAACTCTCAAAAAATATACTTGAAAAAAAAATGGAATGAAAATTTTATTTTGATCTATAACTGTGAATATATTCATAATATAAATGATTTTGGATCTCCCATTCAAAGTAATTTGAACTCATACTCTTGCCAAATATTTCTGTGTTGTAATTTTTTTTAAAATATTTAATTTGTTTTTTGTTTTTATTCAGGTTATAATCCGTATTAGGATCAGTCCAAGCTGACCTGTCAACTGTAAGCGAAATCACCACAGGAAGGAATTTGATAGGACGGTCAAATATTTGACGGGCGAAGGGAGAGAGAGGCTAGGACGGTAGCAGAGAAGTTCGACGACCCCGTCCCTTCTCGCTATATTTGTCCTCTCTTTGCCAGTAAACATGGAGTGTACATCGATAAGCGATGGTTCGGATCAGAGCTACTTACAACATGTCTGAGCCTTACGTACATTCAACGATACAAGGAGAAAATATTATTGATCCGGACATTGAGGCGATCGATAGACAAAAATAGGGAAAAAGGATACCCACTTTTTGGTAATTTCCGTTTTATGGTGTAAAAAAAGAAAAAAATAAAACTAAAAAAAAACAAAACAAAAAAAACGTTCCCCTTGGTACGACACATAAAATCCAAATACGTGGAGCGTCGATTTTTTTTTTTTTTTTAATGTAATTTCAATTAAATTGATCATCTAATTACTTATTTGTTAAAATTACTAAATTACTTGTTAAAATTATTTTTATTTAAAAATATACTTAAATGAAAAACAAAATGATTTATTCCATGAATGTCTATAAGTGATAAAATATCAATATTTATTTCTCAGGAACTGCAAAAAATGAACTTCTATACATACCTAAATTTTTGTTTACTGAGAACTGTATACTTAAATAGACAATTTCATTCGTTTCCCTCAGTATCTTCCTAATCATTTGGTTGGTAATAGATATCATCTTAAGTTTTAAATCGCTCTTTGTGAGATATGTATAGCCTTTTAAAGACAAAATGGAGATCATTACGTGGCTATAAAAGAAGTGAATCGGCCTAGACATTAGCTATCGATTTCAAGGTTGGTAAATCAACAATAACGGGAATCAAAAATAATTCTAAATCAATCATCAGGTACACCAGTATCTTCACAGTGAGATGGGCATTTTGAGTCGTAAAACTTTGAAAAAAGTGAAAAGTGAACTGTTGGATGATGCTGTTTACACATAATAATTTTTTTTAGGTAATTTCGATTATCCGAATTTTTGAATATCTGAATCACCCCAGACATTAGTTCGGATAATCGACGTTCTACTATCAAAATATATACATACTGTGGCTCCCAGTCAAAATGATACACCAAGATATTTATAGATGTCTTTGAATAAATGAATAGTTCAAACTATATTACATTAAAACAATATTTTTTTTGTAATCACTAAACATCTTAAGAGTAATATCTATTCTATTAGATAAAAGTACAAGCCATTTTTCGTTTGTGATCACTAACCGCGAAAACTACTGAACCAATCTGTGCCAAATTTTAACTAAATCGTCTTCATAGTTCGAGGAAGGTTTAGAAATAATAAAATTTACATATTTTCAATTAAATGGTTGTTTAAAACGAGGTAAATATGTGGTGCGAAGAGAGGTTTGAAAATTAACCGACAGGTGGTGAGCTCCACTCAAGAGAGGTAACAGAGATAAAATCTTATATACAGCTAGAAATTGATAATAAAATTTACTTAACTTATTAAAAAAGATTAAAATATATGGTGCGGATTATGGATCCTGGTGAAGTTAAAAAATATTTATTTGGTCAATATTCCGCAATATAGTCAACAAAGTTAAAACTGCTTAACCCGTCCGTTCTAAATTTTTAACTACACACATCAAAAAAAGTTTTGCATCACCCTAATTTTTTTATTTCGCTTGAATATTTAGGAGAAATATTTTTAGGGAGTGAAAGTGCAACTAATACTGATAAAAAGCATTATATTTAAGAACAGAAAACATCCTTGTAAAATTACAAAAATTAATAAAATACGAAAAATTCAGAAAAGAGGAAAATGTGACATTGTTATAAAATTGCTTAACAAACATTTGTCGTTTACCTAGTACTTTGTAATTCCTCCCTGGGCTCTAATTAGAGCCTGGACTCGAACTGGCATCCTCAAAATAATGTGGTCTATGTCTTCTTGTCGAAAACTCCGCCATTCTTGAATCGCTGCTTCCTTCAGTTCTCAGAGTGGTAGGGACGTTCTGGCGATGCTGTACCGCTCGGTGAAGCATGTCCCAGACATCTTCTATAGGATTCATGTCTGGTGAACAATGCAGGTCATTCCATTCTTTGAATTTTAGGTTCCCTGAGGTACTCAGTGACGATGAGGGCGAGCATTATCATCCACTAATATGAAGCCATCGCCGTGCCTCCTTGCTGGTGGTTTCACGATAGGTTGTAACACCTCGTTCAAGTAAGAATTGCAGTCGTGGTCCCTTGGATGTGTATCAGTTCAGTTCTGGACCTGTCAATTACTCCTGCCCAATACATGATGGAGCCCCCATGCTGCTGGGCTCGATGAGATGGGTACCTCAAGCGACTCGGCCTCCCAGGTACCCTCCAGATCCTTAATCGGTTACTGTCAGGGACCAGGGCAAGTCTGGTTTTATCAGAAAAAAAAAAATTCCTCCACTGAGGCAACAGCCACTATTCGTGAGCCCTTGCCCACTGAAATCTTAGCCGACGATGGTTCCTACGCGGTATATGGGTCTTCTTGCTCGGAGGTCAATTTCCTGGAGGTGATTTTGGACGGTTTGGTCACTAACAGTAGTGCCTGTACCCCGCTGAAGCTGTCGAAGGTAGTCAGTCACCTGCAGTGGAAAAGGGCTGTCTTCTGGCAGTTAGCCCTGTTTAACGGTCCTCATGCCTTGTGGTACAGCGTGGCCTACCACTACGTGCTCTGTCCTCAACACTTCTGGACGCCAACAACGTCCCTACCACTCTTCAAGAACTGAGGGAAGCAGCGATTGAAGAATGGTGGAATCTTCGACAAGAAGACATAGACCACATTATTTTACGGATGCCAGTACGAGTCCAGGCTCTAATTAGAGCCCAGGGAGGAATTACAGAGTACTAGGTAAACGATAAATGTTTGTTAAGCAATTTTATAACAATGTCACATTTTCCTCTTTTCTGTATTTTTCGTATTTTATTAATTTTTGTACTTTTACAAGGATGTTTTCTGTTTGTCATTATAATGCTTTTTATCAGTATTAGTTACACTTTCACTACCTAAAAATATTTCTCCTAAATATTCAAGCGAAATAAAAAAATTAGGGTGATGCAAAACTTTTTTTGATGTGTGTATATCATATCCATAGTTCTAGGAAGGTTTATAAGTACTATAATAATAATTTAAATGCACAATATTGAATGTCAGAAACGTGATTTGCCCCTCTGTTATATAATTTTATTGAAAAAAAAAAAAATTGTTTATGTCACTTGCCCATCTTCTTCTCAGACGCCTTGAAGGATTATCGGGAATAGAATGGGAAGCAAGTTGAGAGACTAGTGGATTAGAATGGTTGTGGAGTTTGAATCACCTTCGTATGGAACATTAAGGTCTTTATGGATAAGCTTATTTGTGGCAAAGTAAGGAGCATTAACGATTTTTGATTGCAGGGATTGAATACGAGATAAATTTGATTTGGTGGAGACCCTAAGCTCAACTTCATATGTCCAAATAGGTCTGATAATTGTCATGTAAATGAGACTTTTGTAATTTTGGAAGATTTGACCGTTTTTCTAGTAAATTAAGAAGTCGAGGATTTGATCCTAGAAAAAAACTAGTGAATTGATTTGGGCATGGAGCTAATCATGGAAGGACAGGTATGTGGTCTGTTTCAATGCTGCAATATATGGGACAGTTAAATCACTATGCATAAGTTTATTTGCGACATAATAAGGATAAGGAGGATTTTACGAAGGGTTTGGATTGCAAAGATATGAGAAGTAGAAGGTTCAAGGGAGGAGTCCTCCAGAATCCTATAGTCCTGTTATTTTTTTTTTTTTTCTAACACTGAGCTAATCACCCGTAAAAATGATGAGATTACAAAAAAATAAAAAAAGGAATTGGATTCTGGGAAGAAGCAATTGTTTAATCATAAAAGAGAATTGTTTAAAATTTGTTTATAAATGATCGAGTTCTCCCAGACACTCCAATCCCATATCATAAAACTTCGAAAATGGTGTCAAAAATATAGAATCAAAATAAATCCCATCAAATAACCTTCACCCTTTGTCGTAAACCTACTACTCCTTGTCTTACAGTATCCTTTAATGATGTTCCACTAATCTCCGTTGGACAGATTCGCTACCTAGGACTCCATCTGGACATACGTCATACTTGGAATCCACAAACAAGACTGAAACGACAAGAAACTGCCCTTCGTTTTCGACTACTTCAACATTTACTTCACAAACGTTCAACCTAATTTAAAAAGAGTCATATACATAACAATAATTAGACCGATTTGGACATACTGATTTGAGCTTTGGGGATCCTCTAAACCATCCAATTCATCTCGTATCCTTACAATCCAAAATCCTTAGAAAAATTTTAAATGCTCCTTACTTCGTCACAAACTTATCCACAAAGATCTTAATATACCTTCCGTTTCTGACTTAGCTCAAACCAGATATTAATCCTCCCATAGCAAACTCCACAACCATTCAAATCCATCAGTATCACAACAGATAACCCTCTGAGGCGCCTGAAAAGAAGATGGCCTCGGGACCTACTAATATAGTACTTCATTATATAGAACCTTTATAAGTGCTACTAATGGGTAGTCGCTTTAAAATAGTGACGTGTCATTTTTATCATAATCATCGCATTTACTTGATTATATTTTATATTGTATACAGTTGTAAATCTCAATAAATAACTTTAAAAAAAAAAATTTCCAGTTAATTATAAATTTCTATTACAATACAATTAACAATAAATAAGCTAGGGATTAGACATTGTGAAAAAAGCAGCCTTAGATTGAGAGAAATGGAAGATTGTTCTAGAGGGAGAAGTGTCTCCTATATCTGTAATGCCATGAACTATCTGACAAAGGTCTGAGAAATAAGTTGAAACCTTAAATAGCGGTGTACTATTTTAGGTTTGATATTGTTGAATAACTGCAATCTATTTTAGGTTTGATATTGTTGAATAATTGTGAACTATTTAGGTTTGATATTGTTAGAATCTATTAATTAAAACCGCAAACTTGAGATCGCGGGTGATATCTTGTTAATTATCCTAGTCGTAAAGGTTGTGAGGAGGGGGGGGGGGGGGTAGTTTAATTGAGTTTCCCTAACATTCCTAGGAGTTAGGCATTCAGATGACGTCATTGTTGTAATTCAATAATACGCTGAGAAATGTGATTTGCCACTTTCTGAGTAAAGTTCCAAGGTAATTAAATCTCAGAAGTAGTTGAGAGAAAGCCACAAAATCTTAAACTCTAACGCTATTAAATAATTAATAGCTTAGAATGAAAATGGTTTTTATCACTTTTAGTTATGTATAATAAAACGTTTAATACATTTACACTAGGAATAGTGCATGTTGAACCGAACCATCTCGAAATATTTACTGCACCAATAATCGCACATTAAAATTACAAAAACCGTATGAGTCTTCTCTAAAATCTTAAAATCCCTCAGAAGTTGTTGGATTTGAATCACTCGAGGTACGCTTGATGGTATAGAAGGATCAACACAATTAGGATTGACGAATTAATTGCCACTTCTGTTGGAATAATTCTATTTGAAAACTAGTTCCAAATGTTTAACATTTATCATTAGTCTTAAAATATACTAATAATAATATACTAATTTACGAAATATCAGTACTTTAATACATAGATTATATATATTAAATTTTTTAAGACTGTAAGACAAGAAATCAAATATATCGGTACTCGTTTAAGGAAGAAAACAGACAACAAACTCCAAAACCATTCAAATCCATTAGTATCACATCTTACTTCTCATTTCATTCCGGATAACCTTCCGAGAAGCCTGAAAAGAAGATGGCCTCGGAACCTTCTAATATAGTACTTCAATATGTATAACTTTTATAAGTGCTTCAAAAACAAGTGATGTGTCATTTTTAGCATTATCATCACATTTACTTGATGTATTATATCTTTGTATTGTAAATTTCTATAAATAGCTAAAAAACAAAACAAAAAAACAAACAAATAACAGGATGGGTCCATTCCATTGAACACTACATTTATTTATTTCGGAATTAATATTAAAACAAAAGCAAATCCAATTAATTTATTTCTATTGATTAAGATTATGGCATTCGTTTTTTATTAATACCAGTTTAAAATTTGATTACAAATAATAAATACGTTCTTAAATAGTAGTGAAAGTAGAATTACCAAAATGACAGTTTTATCATTCCATTTAATTCAGTTGTAATCAACTGATTAAATTTCTTAGTATTTCTACCATGTCATCATGACATTTACATTTCATTGACTTAATTACTGTTCGTGTTGGGAATGAAAGGACATAGTTTACGAATTAGATTGCACTAAAAAACATTAATGGCATCACATACCTAAGAATTCCGTATGAAGATTAAAAAAATGTATTAAAAATATTTCATAATTTCATTCTTTTTAGTAAGCTTGCATTACAGTTATTTAAAATTGTATTTTTTTTTTTTTTTTAAATTTGCTTTCTTCGTGTTTTTTCTAGGTTCTAGAATATTAATGTTATCTTACCAGTTATCTTACTGAATTGAAGACGAATTCAAAGTTGTTTTCAATTGTTTTAAGAACGAAATACATAAAACTACTTCAGTGAAATATTTTTAGAAGAAAATTTCACATAAATCTAATTCTTCTTCTTTGAAAGGATTTTTCTTTGCTATTCGAAGTTTCCTTCAACCAAACTCTTCCTTCAGCCGGTTCCTCCATTCCTCTTTATCCATCGCTTCTTCTTCCGTCAATCCTCGGACAGCCATACTTTCACCCACAACATCTCTCCACCTGATGACAACATCTCTCCTTTTCCTCCCCTCTGCTTCCCATTCATAAGCAATTTTGGGGATTCTTCTATTCTCCATTCTTTTAATATGGCCGAACCATCTCAGTCTCCTTCCCTCCAGAATATTTCTCTTAACTTCCATTCTTTCCATTCTTTTATGTTCTCATTCCGGATTCGTTGAATCCTTGAGATTCTTCTTGATCAATTTATAAATTAATTTTTTTTTTTAAAAAGCCTTTTATTGATATTTACATCTGTGTACACAAAGAAATCTAGCAAATGTTAAGATAATGTTCATAACATCACGCAAATTCTTGTAAAGGAACTACCCATCGGTAGCACTTCAGTAAAAATTCTATATTAGAAGACCCCGAGGCCATCTTCTTTTCAGATGCCTTAGAGTGTTATCGGAAATCGAGTTTAAGGCAAGTTGGGAGTCTTGTGGATTCGAGTGGATGTAGTTTGTCATGGAAGGATAGGTACCATCTTTGGGCCAAATCAGCAACATATGAGACATTATGGATCTTTATGGATAAGTTTATTTTGTGAGAATGGAGCATTGAGGATTTGTCGAAGGATTTTTGATTATAAGGATTGGATACGAGATGAATCGGAATGTTAAGTGGAGCCCTAAAGCACCTTATAAACAAACAGGTTTAATTACAGTCAAGTAAGTGAGTCTTAATGTAATGAGTAATCAATTGGAAGGTTTGAAGGTTTGTCTGCTAAATGTTGAAGAAGTCGAAAACGCAGTTTCCAAATAAATAAGAAATTAAATTCTTGATCAAATATTGCTGGAATTTTGATAACTTCCATAAACTTCCATAAAACAACACTTGAGAGAATAACGAAACAGAGATTTATGTGGACAGATGGAAAAAGATTATCGGCTATGATATGCAGTACATTCCAAAGCGACTCGTCATCCATTCAATCTATATAGTTATATACAATATTTGTGAGACTTTTATGTAAATTAAATGTCGTGAAACTTGGGCGCTCAGGTACACCTAGCCCCGGCAGAGTTTCCATTCCAGAAATAACCCGTGAGTTATGTAGTTGTCGCGAATCACAAGAACGTTATATAAAGTTGAGTTGAAAATATTTGAAAGAAAATTTGTTCTTATGAATTATTTATGAAGTATCCTCCAAAGCTGTCTAAAGAGACAAGGTGCTATAAAATTACGACACGGCGTCTCCAAGCCCGCAGTGGTATATTACTTGATACCGAGCTGAGGTCGGGTGAACTTATAATGATGCTAAGCGGTTAATAAGGTACTTGGAACTGGTTAATATCCACTACTTAAAAGTTTTCAAGGAATTGCAATATAATGATCTGAATAAGACATTCAATTTTTTTTTTGTATCAATTTAATGAAATTTACAACTGTACAAAAACATATACATCAAGTATATGTGTTGATAACGATTACAATAACAGGTCAAGACTTGAAAAGAACAACTCACCAGTAGCACATCAATAAAATTTCTACACAAGAAGGTCTCTAGGCCATCTTTTTTTTACACGTGTCGGGGGATTTTCGGGAATGGAGTGGGAAGCAAGTTGAGTAACTAGTGAATTTCAGTGTTTGTGGAGCTTGCTATGAAAGCCTATTTTTCTGGTTTGGGTTAAATCAGCAACATATGGAACATTAAGATCTTATTAAGAACATTACGAATTGGATGGTTTAGTGGAGCCCTAAAGCTCAACTCCGTACGTCCAAATAGGTCTAATCACAGTCATGTATATGAGTCTTTTGTAATTAATTGGGAGCTTTGATCGTTTGTCTAGTAAATGTTGAAGTAGTCAGTAACGACCAGCAGTTTATTGTATGTGGATTCCAAGTAAGACGTCCAACTGGAGTCCAAGGTAGCGGATTTGTTTAACAGGGATTAGTAGAATATCATTAAAGGATACTGTAGGGCTGGAAATAAACTTATAAACTAACATTATTATCCGACGAAAGTAAAATTTTGATTCACAATAAATAAATAAATAATTTATAAATATGTTTAAAAAATAATATAATACATTATACGCCTCTGGTAGCTCTGAAACATGGTCCCAAGAAAAATTGCAAGACCCAAGATTCCTGGCCCTGGAGTTTTGGTAGTCGTCCAGAACTCAGCATATTAGAAATAAGACAATTACGGAATCAAGGGAAATAGGAAATAGGAAAGGGAATATACTGGAAGAAATGAAAGGAAGGAGTTTGAGATGGTACGGACGAGTTAAAGGGATGGATGATGAAGGAATCCCCAAAAGAGTATATGAGTGGGAAGCAGAGGGTAAGAGATCGAGTGGTGGGCTGGCCGGAGACTTGCGGAGGAGGAAGCGATCGACAGAGAGGAGTCAAAGAATCGACAAAGGGAGAAGTTTGTTTGGGGAGAACTTCGAATGGCGAAGAAAATCGATTAAAAACAATTATAATAAATTAGAGATAACGTTATTCTTTTTTTTGTAGGGATTTTCTGCGCCATTTTATCAGGACAACGAATGTGAAAAGAGATTGGTTAAAATTCCGCTCAACCGCCTGTTTTCCCCCAATTAATAGTACCCACTGGGTGTTCACTAGAAGGTCCTCCAAACCCCCAAGTCAAGCCGAAATTTAAAATCTCACATTTGACTATATTTTTCGAAGGAGAAGAACTATGTAATATATAAATATGACTCATTAAAAACAATGGCGTTTTTAATGAGTCATATTTATATAAGGAAACACCTGGGTAAAACATTTTCATATATGTGTATTCTAAAAAGTTTCCTGGCGATAATATTGGTGTTGTGCAAAAATAATGCGGATTTTTATAAGTTACAAAAAAAAAATTATAATATTTATGGTTAATAATGCTGAGTGGTCAACACTAACTTATCTCCCAATGTTCCGAATATTTTTACGATGGTTTTGTTCTCTCAAACCCCTTAGATGGTTGTAATCAAGAACAGAGCCTATCGTGACCTTTGTCTTCGAGATCAAAATCTCCAAGACCAAATTTTCGGAACCATCGCTGCTCAGTACATTCACTGATGCTTCCTTCATCCCAAACATCATTTGGGCCGCACTTCGACCAAGTTTGAGCTCGTAAAAATAGCTTTTATAAAAATCTTGTTTTGAAAAGGTCAATTTCAAAAGTCTTTACTCATGGAAAATCTAGCTAATCTATGAGGAAAAACAACTTTAATAACCATTGTTTATAATCCATTTACTAGATTGCAGGATTATCTGTGTTCACTTGGCAAGCACTTACCTAAACAAAATGAATATTCAAAACCTGTATTATTTTTGCACAAATTCAAAATTTAAATTTTTTCTGACGACTATCTTGGACTTTTAGTATAGAATTAATTAATATGGATAATTTAAAAAAAAAAAAAAAAAAAATGGCTCGATAATATGTAAAGTAGATGACTAAATCATATGAAAATTCCAGTGAACTTAATTTCAGTTTAAACTAAAGTAAAAGAGATAACACTAAATAGCTAATTCCAACTAGATATTTTATAGCTTATATCTAGAGTTTGAATTCATGATTTTGGAGAAATATTAGGTCAAACTCGTTAAATTTATTAGATGTTTATTATGTGACACGACCTTAAAGATATTTGGCATTTTTTTTTTTTTTTTTTTTAAATTTTAAACTTGGTTCATATGATTTTTTCTAATAAACTAGAAACTTAGTGTTATAATGGACTTGAATTTTATAATTAGTATATTTCATTAATTTTGTATCTTCTAACTAGCTAAATTTTTAGCAGCCCATTGGACAAAGTCTGTAATATGTTTTTAATTTTTAACTTTATTAATTTTGTTTTCCAAGTAATTATCTTAAATTCTCATTAATAAGGCGAATTGTTAGTAAAGTATTTTCAGAATTTATTACACATCGGAAGAATGCGCTTTAAGTAAGAAATAAGTGAAGTCTTTGTTTAATTAAGTAAGAAGTTTATCCGCTACATCAAGCTCTTTCTTTTCAGCTTCAGAGTTGAAAGAATCCCAGTTCTTCAGAAATAATTTACGCAACCCCAGAAATTACCCCTAAATCAATTTATTTATTGTGGAGCGTGAGTTTCAATCATCAAAGCCATAAAAGTCTACACCTAAGTGATACAATTTACATAATAAAACATATACTTGTAAGATATGCATCGTATAATTAAATCATTGCTTACATTAAAGGATAGAAATTAAATAGAGAGATATATGCTTCATTGATATAAAAAACATACTGCTGCCCAACATTATTCGGTTGCTGATCTATCTAGCTTAAGATAACACTATAGTTCATAATATTTATAATTTGTTTTTAAAGTATAATACATAATACTAGATACTAGACAAACTAATAATTTTTTTTCTCTCTTACTTTTTTTTTTTCTCTCCTTTTCTCCTTTTCCTATTTATTTCATTTAATTTTTTTCCCTTTTCATTATATTTCCCTCATTATATTTACATGTCTTGTTTTTTTTTCTCATATTTTCTCTCCTTCAACAATTAATATTACTATTACTTGAAGCACAGATACCTATATACATATATGCACAACATCCCCCAGATTGAAACCAAGACTCATGGAAGACGTCCTGATGTAAACATTACTATTTCATTCAGTATTCACGTCTTCGTTATAACACCAATTACTGTTCCTATTACGACAATTTAATTTTTATTATTTCTTTATTATTATGGACAGCAAAAAAGTCGAATATCAAACGCATTCAATCCTTCCAATCCAAAATCCTCCGAACGACTGTAAATGCTCCTAATTATGTCTCCAACAAAACCCTGCATAATGATCTCAATATACCATACGTCCTCGACCTCATACCTCTTAAATTTTCGAAATTCCATAGTAATCTTTCCTTTCATCCTAACCCTCTGGGCTCAATCAATATCCGCCCCTGAGAGCAGTCTTTTTTGTAAAATTTATTTATGTTGGAGTTCTGGCAATGACCAGCTTATGTACTCATGCCCTGAGTGAATGTATATAGCGCTCTCACTCAGCCTCCACTGTTTTTTTTTTAGTTCAGTGACGCAGCTGAGAGAGAAGAGCTGGGAATTCTCTGTGCCTGGCTTGTCCTTCCATAAGTGGAGGGACGGGTCTGGGCGGGGGGGGGGGCTCTAGGATGAATGTAAATTGTAAATAAAGTATAATTGTATTTTTAACCTTTAATTTGATATTCCTCTAATCCCTATTGAACAGATCCGCTACCTGGGACTTCATTTTGGTCATTGCTTTTCTCTCCCGCCGAGGCGTCTGAAAAGAAGATGGCCAAGAGACCTTCTAGTTTAGAACATTTTTTGAAGTGCTACTAGTGAGTAGTTCTTCACAAGTGATTTACATGTCATTATAACCATTTCCTCAAATTTCCTTTATGTACAGTTGTAAATATCAATAAATAGTAAAAAAAAAAAAAAATCTTTAATTTAATTTTGTTTTTTTTTCACTTAGTGTTATTTATTTCATTTTATTTTTTAAATTTATATATTTCACCCAGATGTATATTCTATATTTTATATTATATATGTATAGCATAGTTTTTTTTAAAATTTATTATTTTATTATTATTATTTTTTCCCCTTTTAATACATTCTTATTGTATACTTCCTCTGCAGTTACAATTATTCCAAAATTATTAGAAAACTTATCTGTGTCTCTTGCAGGAGACTATACCGTTCCTTCTACTGTTGTTAAATCATTTTTAATATTGTTAAAACATCCATGTAAGGCTTACCAGGCCGATCTAGAAATTAAAAAAAATAAATTATAAATTTAAATAATTTAATCCTGAAATGTAAATAGGGAAAAACAGGAGATTATAGATAGACTATAAGTTTTTTTTTACTATTTACTATTTACCTCCCCACCCCCTCTGTCAGATCTACTTCCTCGGGGCTGGTCAGAGCTATTTTCCTCCATCGGTTTTTTCGATGAAGTTGTAATTTCTGCCATCTTGAAATAACCTTTAGGCTGATCCTGTTATAGCCATGCAATCCTGCCCTCACCGTTTCTTAAGCCAACTTGAAAAATGGAGTACCTCTAGGAAGGACCTAATAGAGTTCGTGTAGGATTTTCGTTCTAATTTATTATGGCCCAAGTATATCAAATCTGTTATTTTTTATTGTGAATCATTAAGAATGGAAAATGGAATCGAATATCCTCATACGTCCGATCGGATTAATAAATAATACGGGTAGGAAAAAAAATCGACCCAATGTTTTCTTCAATTTTCTAAATTTTTCACCTTTTTTTTTTTGTTTAGGTGTAATTTATTTTACTGAAGGAAAATGGGAAAATGTTACAACTGAAGAAGGTTGTAACATTGTTGTAACATATTGATAGGTTTATAGCATATGTTAGGGAGAACTGTAGAGCCGATGGCACTGGAAAAAAAGGCTTGTAATAATAATAATAGCATAAACCGAAGTATATGTAAGGTTTAAAATATAAAAAAAGTATTAACCTGAACAATTTTGATTATAACCAAAATAAAAACAGAAATTAAACAGAAATTTAATGGAATTTTTTTAATATAACATTTGTCGCTATATTGTTATATAGCTATAATCTATATTGGTTTGAATGTCACGTTTGAAACCCCTATTTTCTTCCAAATTTGTTTATTTCGATTAATCATTGTTATTTGTATTTAATTATTAATTAAAGTAAATTGTTCTTTAAAACTTTAAAACTTTTTTTTTTCATTTATTGGTATTAACATCTGTACAAAATAATATACATCAAGTAAATGTGTTAATAGTGATTAAAATGACATGTAAATAACTTGCGAAAAACTATTAACTAGTAGCACTTCAATAAAAATTCTACACTAGAAGGACTCTAGGCCATCTTTTCAGAGGCCTCGGAGGATTATCGGGAATGGAGTTGGAAGCAAGTTGGGAGAATAGTGGATTGGAGTGGTTATGGAGCTTACTATGAAAGGATAGGTTTCTGGTTTGGGCTAAATCAGCAACCTATGGAACATTAATATTTTTATAGATAAGTTTATTGGTCACAAATTAAGCAGCGTTGAGGATTTTTCAAAGGATTTTGGAGTGCAACGATTGGATACGAGATGAATTGGATGGTTTAGTGGAGCACCAAAGTTCAACTCCGTACGTCCAAATAAGTCTATAGTCACAGTCATGTCTATAGTCTTTTGTAATTAATTGGGAGCTTTGAACGTTTGACTAATAAATGTTGAAGTAATCTGTAACGACGGGTAGTTTCTTGTCGTTTTAGTCATATATGTGGATTCAAAGTTAGACGTTTGTCCAAGTGGAGTCCTGGATAGTGGATCTGTTCAACAGGGATCAGTGGAAAATCTTTCAAGGATACTGTAGGACAGGAAGTCGTAGGTTTACGACGAAGGCTAAAGGTTATTTGGTGAGATGTTTTTGGATTTATTTTGATTCTCCATTTTTGACACCAATTTTGAAGGCTTAGGGTATGGGATTGGAGTGTTTGGGAGGCAATAAAGGGATCATTGTTTACTGATAACACACAAGTGTCATCAGTGAAAGTGGTGAGGACAGTGGTAGGATGAGTTGGGATGTCAACTGTATACGCCGTGTAGAGGATGGGGCCTAGGATACTATCTTGAGGAACACCGCCAGATTGGGTAAAGAGGGAAGAATAGGAATTTTTATATAGGATTGGATGCGAGATGGATTGGAAGGTAATTATAAAATCTAAGTTGAGATAACAGTAGATTATGAATATACTTATATATGAACTGTTGTTTTTCCCAGCTTGGGAGAAATTAATTTACCTGGTATTTTTAAAAACTATACATACAATAAATACAGTTAATACTTTGTTCTGTGAATAAAATAAGGAACGGTAGCTCAAATTAAACCTCTAGGCAAGAATAAAATATTTATCTTCCTAACGGTCCATTAATAATCAAAGTTACGGTCAGTTGTACAATTTGTAATAACTTTGTTAAACAATGGTATTATTCATTTCAAACAGTCTTAATGAAATAAAGTACCCGAAAAAGTGAAGGAAACTCTGTGACAAATAATCAAATAAAGACTAAAACAACAAAGTTTCAAAGTTAAGCCTCTTCCCAACAAGCCGAGAGAGTAACAGTCACTAACATGATTTGGGCTAAGATACCGTGGTAGGGGCTTAGTAGTGACCTAAAAACAGACCAAACCTAACACGCTTTACATTAGGAGCAGAAAATACCATAAAAGTTGTTCAGGAGCAGGGGAAAATATCGATATTCCATATCGAATATATTTTGAGCTCTGCATATCGATAAACGATAAATCGGCGACCATAAAATATCGATATTTCGTGAATTTTTCTGCTCATGAAATGCAATGTTAAATACACCAATCACGTTACAGTTATATTCCTGTTTTTTTTATGGTTTTAGCTAATTTAGGTAAAGACATCGAACCACTGCTCCAATAAATTCGTCTAATATGAATTTAGAGATTTATGTATTGATATTTTGTTTTTTCCACTTCCCTAATATGAGACATTTTAATGGTACATATTGTTTGAATGGATTTTTCGTCATACGTATGACTTATTGCCTTATGGTAACGAGATTGCAACATTAACATCATTACATTCAACATTGATTTAGTGTTTACTATCTTGGTATAAATGTATTTTGGGCGGGAGCAGGGGTGGAGATGTAGTTGGTTCAATGTCGTTACCTTACTTTATTTTACAACATAAATAGGAAACGAAATTATTTCAAATGTTTATTGAAATTTACAACTGTACAAAATATATACATCAAGTAAATCTATTGACAACGATAACAATAACATGTTAAAACTTGAAAAGAACTACTCATCAATAGCACTTTATTAAAAATTCTGCATTAGGAAGTCTCTAGGCCATCTTCGTTTCAGACGCCTCGGAGGATTATCATGAATGGAGTGGGAAGCAAGTTGAGAAACTAACGGATTTGAGTGATTATGGAGCTTACTATGAAAGGATAGGTATCTGGTGTGGGCTAAATCAGCAACGTATGTAACATTAAGATCTTTATGGATAAGTTTATTGGTGACAAAGTAAGGAGCATTGAGGATTTTTCGAAGGATTTTGGATTGTAAAGATTGAATACGAGATGAATTGGATGGTTTAGTGGAGCCCCAAAGCTCAGCTCCGTACGTCCAGATAGGCCTAATCACAGTCATGTATATGAGTGTTTTGTAATTAATTGTGAGCTTTGAACGTTTGTCTAGTAAATGTTGAAGTAGTCTGTAACGACGGGTAGTTTCTTATCGTTTTAGTCTTGTATGTGGATTAAAAGCTTGTCCAAGTGGAGTCCTAGGTAGCGGATCTGTTTAACAGGGATTAGTCGAATATCATTATTTAAAATGTTTAAAATTTAAAAGTACTTAATTATGAACAGTAGGCAGTAGATACATATCAAGATATCAATATTATGAGGTCAACAATTGAATTCCTACATATCATCAGTAGATTGTAGGAAAAGTAACTATCCCAAAATTGGCAGACATTAACTGATGTTCCAGAGGCCATCTCCTTTTCAGACGCTTCGGAGGGTTGTCGGGTATAGAATCGGGGTTGAGAGACTGGTTAGGGACTTAACTGGGTAGGTATTTGGTTTGGACTAATTCAGGAACATATGAAACATTAAGGTCTTTATGATAAGTTTGTTTAGTACAGTCCCAGAACTCCGTATGTCCAATAGTTCTAATTACTGTCTTGCAAATTAGTCTTTTGCAATAGATGGGCATCTAAGAGCCGTTTTTTGTCGTTCTAGTTTTGTATGTGGATTCCAAGTTAAACATTTGTCCAGTTGGAGTCCAAGGTAGCAGATCTGTTCAACAGGGATCAGTGGAAGATTATAACTTAAAAATATATGAAAATAATAAGATAAAAATAATATACTATATATAAAACAAACCCCAGGAAACACCGAGCCGTGCTTGTTCCTCCATTGCCAACTAAGCTAGTGGGTAGAGATGGCTTGATAACATGTATTATTTTTATAAATAAAAATTTCCCACATAAACATTTCAATATCTTAGTTTTTGACTAAGAACTGCCAGATTATTAATTAACGATACTTATGTAAGGACATTTATAATGACAATAACTTTGTTAACTAATGTAACTGTTTTGATATAATGGTTGACAATTTTAGTTGAGATTTCTACTTTTTATAATTTCAGTATTAAATAAACATTAAATGAATAATCCATATCTTGATAAAATGTATAAAACAACAAATCCGCTAAGTGATATACCATATAACTGGCAAACAGGAGAAACATTTATAACACAGCTTAGCTAAGCTTCACATTAGGTATTACAGTAAGAAGTAAATAAATAAAAGTTGAGTATTTGAGTACTTTAATCCAAAACTTTCATAAATCCCTTTGATATTTTCTTGACAGAATACATAAAATATGAACTATAAAAAACTTTTCCGCCACTCGTGTAGACCATAAACAGATTTACAGGACTTTTACGGCTTTATTTACAGCTCCAAACAACCGATTGAACACTTTTTATTGCGACTTGCTTGCATGCCACATCACTCTGTTTTTGTTCCTATGAAACTATGTAAGCAGAGTTACTATAAAGTATTGTACCTATATACAATATTGTTTGTATATAAATATTAATTTATATACAAACAATTAAAAAATAAAATAAATTGAAATTTGCCATTTGTACCAGGAATGTATAATCTAAAAACCCTTAACCATGAAATAAGTTAACAGAAATATATTTCACTGTTGAAAAAATCTCAAAAGTTATAAAATCATTTACATAGTTATCTAAGATTTTAGTAGTTTTTTTTTTTATTTGTGTTTTTCTAAAGGCACTAAACTCTTTCCGTCCTCGATAAAATGATATTGGACCATTGTAATGATGACTTTGCATTGTTCATGAGGGGTCTCTCAGTAACTGTCGGCAAGTTGATCAGGTCACCAAACATGTCTCCCCGGAAGATAACGGGAACTTCATAGAATTAATTTAAATTGACTTAGTCTGGAGAAACTGTGACATAGCGCCCTCACTCAGCCTCCACTGCATTGAGATACCAGTGACTGAGAGTAGGGTTGGGATTACTTTGGGCCTGGCTTGCCCTCCTATAAGTGGGGGGACAAGTTGGTTCGGAGTATCTATTTGATATTATTATCCACAGTATTTTGTATCATGCATTGTCAGAGGGTGTTATTTTATTTTTTGTTTATTTATTTTTTATTGATTTATTTACATATTTTAAATTTAAAGCCAGCTTGTAATATTTATTTAATGACGCCATTAAAATATATATATATATACATTTGGGTTACGCTTGAGGATTGATGAATTATTTTACAGCTTTTTTAATTTTTTTATTCGAAAACTATACTCACCAAACATGTCTCCCCAGAAGATAACACAAACTTTATATAATCAATTTAAATCTACTTAGCGTGTTATTTATTGTGTATATACAGATAAATATATAATGTGATTCTAATTTTTTTCCCCTCCATTTTGTTTTATTTCATTCTTTACTATTATTTTATAATTTATTTTTTATAATAAGACTTTCTCTATTTTGTATCATGTATAGTTAATTATTATTATAATTCTTAATTTGTTTCTTTATTTGTATTTTTTTAAAATCTATCTTCCTTATACATACTGTATGGATGGATTAAAGTTTATTAAAAATACTTTATGTATGAATTCATTTCAAATTACTCATTGCCCTTCAGAGAGGCAGCTTGTACTATTTATACAATAAAATAATTTCTTGAGGTAGGCTTGAAGATTGATGAATTGTTTGTCGCTTCTGTTGGATTTTTTTATTTGAAGACTAGATTCACTAAACCTGTCTCCTCGGGAGCTATTAGAAGATTGATAGGATCAATTTAAATTTACTTATTGTTAGTCCTGAGCGACTATGACAGAGCTCTCTCTCTCAGCCTCCACTGGATTTCGATGCAGGTGACGCGTCTGAGAGAACAGCACTGGGATTACTTTGAGTCCGGCTTACTAAAATAGATCAAAAAGGAAGACAAATGCCGCAGACCTTATCTTTTTATTCCAATCCGTCCAATCAGATATACGATAATTCAAAGACTATTCTGAGTACGACGTTTTTTTTACCATGAAAGCTGTAATATCTCCATTTTGTTTAAATATTTTCAAATTTCTACCACATTTTCGGATTTAGAATTAAATTTCCTATAAGAACAGAGTACTTGTAATCTTGAATTTTACTAACTTGGGACCTAAAGAACAGCTTGATCTTCCCCTTATTTAGGGAAGTTATAATGTCTTATAATACTTCAACGCTCACCCTTTTTCGAAGAGAAACTATCCACAAAACTTCAAATCTCATTATTTAGGTATATCTGCAACGGATTTTTCTTCATGTTTGATCTAATTTCACCCAATTGTTTTGTTTACACTAAGAGGTACTCATTCTGTATATAGTTTTTATAGTGTGATTGTACTTTTTTTCATTTCCTTATACTATTATTTTTTAATTTATTATTTATATATTTTGTAATAACATTTTTTATCTTGTGTAGTTAGAGTTTTATTATTATCATTATGATTAATAAAATAAACTTATTTTTTATTTATTCATTTTTCTTTTATCTATTTGCAGTGAACATATTGTATGAGTGGATTCATTGTCATCCATATTACTCATTTCGTTTAGAAAGGCAGCTTGTAATCTTTATTCAATAAAACAAATAGAAATAAAAAAAAAAAATTAAAACTGAGTTACGCTTGAGTATTGATAAATTATTTGCCGCTCCTATTGTATTTTTTATTCATTTATTAATTTTTTTATTCGAAGACTAGATTCCAATTGATATCATATTAAGGCCCGATATCCACGCTTAAAATAACATTAAACCTATTTGCTGTTAATCAGATTCTATAAACTCTTTTTTGGCATTTTGTTGAATTTTTCATTGCCAAATAAGAAATTTTCTTGGATTAGTTCTTCTGTGAGAAGTAGAGATAGCCATTATTAGACTCCTTAAACACATCTGAAACATCTACACTTCAGAACACCTGGACCTCTCAACAGTTGTACTTAGGACTTCTGGTCGCTCTGTCCTACGTATTTTGTCTCTTCTACACACACACAAAAAAGAAAACAACCAACATTTATTTTACCCATAAACTTTCTTAATAACCTAAATAATCTTAACAAAGGTTGTTATCGTATTATCTATTATCTCCTCCTGGAGACACATCTATATTAAACTAACAAAGGCCTGTGCAATGTTTAAACTCATCATCAACGGAAAATTCAGTCTTAAAACAGTTAAAACTATTCTGATCTACAGAGCGAAATTCAGGCCATTACTGATGTACGGTTGTGAAGTGTGAGGAGCAGCATCACGTAACGGAAACAATTACAAACTTTTTAAAATAAGGCTCTAGGGATTATAGTAAATATTAAAATACATCTTGGATAAGAAGTAAGTCAATTGACTATTTCATAAAAATAAAACTTCCCTAAAATCCATTCCTTGTTACAAACAGCAATACGTTGTGGGCGTCTCTTGCATGAGACTGAGAAGATACCCTCACTTCTTCCACTGTTTAAAGATAATTTAAAATTTATAATGGTAAATCATTCATGTACGGCTATAAAAATAAAAAATAATTATAATCTCCACAATTATATTTTTTTCTTTAATATCCATTTTACTCAGACACTCCAGTCGCATATCACTTCCCTTGAAGAATGGTGTTATAACTGGAGAGTTAGGATTAATCCCAGCACATAACCTTTACCCTACGTCGAAAACCTACCTCAT
Source organism: Euschistus heros (assembly GCA_003667255.2). Classification (NCBI taxonomy): domain Eukaryota; kingdom Metazoa; phylum Arthropoda; class Insecta; order Hemiptera; family Pentatomidae; genus Euschistus; species Euschistus heros. Next base: position 1,258,496 of record RCWM02000050.1, on the reverse strand, counting down.
CCTGTCCTCCTGTATCCTTTAATAGTGTACCGCTAAATAATGTTAAACAAATACGATACATTGGGTTTTATTAGAGACTTACCTGGAACCCTCATATAAGATTGAAAAGACAAGAAGCTGCACGTCAATTTCGACTGCTACAACACTTACTTAACAAACGTTCAAATCTCCCGATTCACTACAAAAAACTCATTTATATGATTATCAGACCTATTTGGACTTACGGTATAGAGTTATGGGGATCCACCAAACCATCGAATTTTTTCCGCATCCGATCACTCCAATCCAAAATCCTTCGACAAATCCTTAATTCTCCTTACTTTGTCACAGATGAACTGATCCACAATGACCTTAATATCCCACATGTCGCCGATTTGGCACGAATCAGATACCTCCCTTTTCATAATAAACTTACTCCTCATCGAAATCCTCTTGTTGCACAACTTGCTTCCCATTCCATTCCTGGCAATACCCCGAGGTGCCTGAAAAGAAGATGGCCTCGGGATCTTCTTCTTTTTATTCATCCTTTTTAACCATGGTTCTCATGGTACAGCGGCTCGATTGCCTGTTCCTTTCAGAACTATTCGCCACTACCCTTCCCACGGACTTAAATTCAAACATTCGGGTTCAATGGCAGTGAAGAATTGGTATAGATTCACAGATTATGGTTGCTAAGGGTCAGCTGGCCAATTTGGACTTTATCTTTCCACGATAGATTGTCCGTTAACCAAACCTCAGGAAGGCTATTAAAACACTTAAAAAACCTAGATAACCACTTCATGATATTCAACTATGGTGCAGCGGGTAGGATCATCACTCCTACGCCCGGTTTTTTAAATAAAATTTTGTAATATTATACATTTGTAAATTTAAATAGGATATATATTCCAACTTAATCTAGCATACAGTAGTAGGGGTCTTTTTCGATATACCCCCACTAGATACTTTTTGCAATTGCTATTATTGATTTTAGTAACAGTTACTTTTAGTATATATGATTTTCAAAATATCACTAGTTATTTAATCTTTTCTAATGAAAAATAATTACATCTGATAAAATTTCTTTAAAAAAATTCCTTCACTTGTGTATTTGATGTAACAAAAGTGTGCACAGATAAAATGCCAACATTGTTCTTCTACTACCATAATCTTGTTTCACCTCTTCCTTACAAACCATTCTGACACTGTTGTTCCATGCGCCTATAATGGGATCAATGAAATTCTTAAAATGATTCACTGTCTAATATTGTACTTCTAATTCATCTATATTTGAATAGAATTTCCATACATCAGAAATTATTAAAGCGCCTTGTAGGATTGATTCATTTATACTGTGTTGTAAAGCTTAAGTGTAGGAACCTAAGGAGTGTAGCTCAATGGGTAAGGAATTTGACTATGAAGTTTTCGGGCCCGGGTCTAGTGTGACTGACTTTGAAGGCAGAAAGTTAATTCCCTGTGATTTTATAAGTGGATCGACTTTGTGGTCAGGAGATCGTTTTGGGGTACACCCAGTCTCTATTAAGTAGATACCCTTAATTGGGGAAAGACCCGGCGTTTGAGTGAGGTATCGGTAAAATCTCCTTCTTTCCACAGCCTTTAGCCTAGTAACAGTACATCCTCACCTCAAAGTACTGAATTTTATTTTTTTTTGCATTGTTCTAAGGGATAGCGAACATGAAACATTAATAAGTTTCCCTACATATGCCTCCAAACACTAATTGGTGTGGATATATTTGTTCCACATTGTAACATGATTAATCCATTTAGACAATCTTTCCTTCTTTATCAATAAGTAGGTAAATACTTCTGTAAACATTTGTTTGGCACAAAGAATCAAAGAGAAGGAAAAAATCTTTTGGAAGTAATTTAATCAGATATTGTTAACTTCCTGATTTGGTCCAAACCAGATACACATCCTTGCACATTAAAGTATATAACCATTCAAATCTATAAGTCTCTCAACTTGCTTCCTATTCTATTCCCGAAAAACCTCCGAGGCATGATGGTCTCGGGACCTGTTGATGAAGTGCTACCAGTGGGGAGTAACTTTACAAGTGATTATTATGAACGTCATCTTCACATTTAATTCTATTCTATTCTATATCGGGAACTACAGTCCATGAAGGACCTGGGCTTCTGCACACAGCTTTCTCCACTCCTCTCTGTCAGCGGCCACGTTCCTCCAATTCAGGATATTTAGCCGCTGTTTGTCCCCTTCCATATCAACCATCCACCTTTGCCTGGGCCTACCTCTTCTCCTTGTTCCTCCCGGCGTTCCCGTCCACATTTTTCTTGGCAGCCTTTGAGTTTCCATTCTCTCCAAATGACCCAACCATCGCAACCTCGCTTTTTTCACAACTGTGACAACATCCGTCTCATCATAGAGCTCTCTGAGCTCGGCTCACATTTAATAGTTTTATTTTTTTATAAAATTTGCAAATTTCAATAAATAGAAAAAAAAAATGATATGTCCTTTTATTATATATCATATAATTTTCTGATATTATTAAGTAACTTGCGGAAAAAATATCCCCAATAGTCCACCAAAGACCGCTTCTCTGAAGAGCGTGAACAAACCAACCCTTCCTGCCATTTTACAGTTATTTGCACAATTAAAAAAAAATAAATCAAGACAGGCGTGTTAAAGCTACCCAAATAACAAAGATAAAAATAAACAAAACAAAACTTGATAAACGCTCAATAGCATAAAAGAGAGTAATCTAAGACGGAAAGGAACATATTTACGCCTTGAACTCATTGAGTTTTCGGTTCCAGACAGATCAGTCGAGGTATAATTGGAGTAATCGCAATTCTCCCCCCCCCTCCCCTCTCCCCACGTCAGAACCTGCCCCGGGACAGTGACCTGTTTCTTCGGAGAGTTTTACAAGATCGCAGCCCACTTTAAGCATTAGTCACATTCCTCACCGGTTTTGTAAATGCTTTTGGTACAGTTCCTGAAATATTTCAGTAGCGTGTCTTATGCACTAGAGTAAATCCAGTCATTTATAGAAATGTTGTGAATTAGAGATGTAAAATTTTTCACTATAAAATAAATATAAAAATTCATAGCTTGAGAATCCTATAAATGAAACAAACGGTTGAATCGGCCACAGGTTTCAGATATAGAACGTATAAGATATGTCACCGATCTAATCGGCGCTCAAAACGGTTCCAACAAAAAATTGCTGATTTTTTTCTTTCCCAAATGGCTATATATACTTGGTTACGATGTCTACAACAAAACCTTATATAATGATCCTAATATACCTTTTGTACTTGAATCTATACCCATCAAATTTTAGAAATTTCATCAAAATCACTATCATCTAAATCCAATAGCAAGTCCTATCCAGTTCCACACATCCCTATAATCCTCCTCACAGAGATCAATTGTAAAATTCGAAATTGAGTCCTGGAAATGGCCAACTTCCCTACTCAAGCCTTGGTTGGCTGTACTATAGTGCTCTTAATCAGCCTACACTGCGTTTTACACCAGTGACACAGCTGAGAGAGCAGAGCTGAGATCTCCTTGGATCAGGCTTGTCCCTCTATAAGTGGGGGACAGGTTTAGTTCTGGGATTCTTTATTGTTTATTTTGTATATAGAGCATTATTATATTTTTAACTTTTTATTAAAAAAATTTTTCCTTTTTCTTTTATTATTATTTTTTTCGCTTTGCATTTTGTTTAGTTTGAGGATATTTTTTTTTTCTCTTATTCTTTATTTATTTCTTATTGTATATATTGTGGGAAAAGGACCATAAAATATATACTATAAATATTGTGTGATTGTATTTAAATTTAAATTTGTTTTTCTTCATTTGTTTTTTTTTTACCCTTCGATTTTGCCGTCTAGGGACCGCGTTAAACAACTACTGTGCAATGTGAATTTCTTCTATTCTTCTATTTCAGTTTATTATTATTTTTTATTTTATTTTTTTTTACGCGAATTAACCACTTAGGATCACGCTACAACTTAATTTCATCTTATTCTTTTCCGTTGCCTTTAGTTTCCTCTGTCTCCAGTACTCTTTCATGTTTTCACTGGCCTGCTTCTTTTGATCTTCTGTCCACGTTCGTCCGTTTCTCTTAGGCCTTCCTTCAGCTTGAAACCCTTCTACTACACTCGTAAATGTAGCTTTTTCTAACATTTGGGACTTTTTTAATCCACCCTGTAGTGGTCTTCTTCTTCCAAAGGTAGTTGAATATCCGTTTTGTTAGTCTGTCTTCGTTCAATGTATACAAATGTTCGAGAAAGGTCGACCTCCTCTTCCACATAGTCTCTGAGATTCTTTCCAGATTCTGATAGACTTCTTTGTTGCTTTTCAATTTCCGTCCATCTTCAGTCTGTACTGCATCCATGATCTTCCTTGAAATTCTTCTTTCCAAGACTTCCAGCTTCTCGAGGCTATAGTTCATCGATAGGCATTCACTGGTGTAGAGACAGTTTGTTATGATGACGGTGTTTTAGTGCCTTATTTTGGCATTATTATTGCTTTATTTCATACTATTTTTTATTTGTCTTCAACGTACATATTGAGTGAATCGATTCTTAATCATCCATATTACTAATTGCCCTAAAGAGAGGAGGGTTGTAATATCAATTCAATAAAACAGTTCTATATATCTATACGCATTAATTATTTTATTTGAATCTGAATTTTTCAAGTATTTTTATTGGTGACTAACTTAATCCTATTTGATCGGATTTAAGCTTAATAGATCAAGTCAAAGAGCTAACTAGGATCATTGTCTATTTCAATAGTTCCACTCTGTCTTAAATGGACTATCCCAGGAAATTGGATTTATTTGGAAGAGAAAGAACAGTTTATTGCGGCTACACATTGATCCGGAGGACTCAATAAGCGAAGAAAGGGGACACTTCCTTGACTGCTCCCTCAATCTGCAAGTCCGATTTCTTGATCGCTTCTAACTAATTTATTAGCTTAATACTCTACTTAATATGCTTTAAGTGATGCTAGATTTTTATAGATACGACTGATTTTATTTGTATATTTTATGATTCATTACTATCTGATTTTAGGCTAATATGAAAAAAACAAAACAAAAAAAAAAACATAGATACCCCTAGTTCCATAAACCAAACTAAAAGTATTAGTAATCATTGTGTATTGATAGTTCAAAGTAGAAAAATAACCCATCTTAATAATAAATCTATTAATTTTTTTTTAGATTTGATTTAGGCAGCTTCATTCATCAAGACGAAATCTCTGGGCGATCAAACAAGACAAGGATTTTAAGAAGGTATGGATTATTTTTATGAGAAACAGATCACCTATTTTCTATGTTCAACCAAAAAACGGAGGAGTTGATAGAATATTTGGTTATAAGTACCTCTCTAAATTTTTATTTTGAATTCGTAGGGCATTTCATACATTTCATTATCTAAATTTACAACTGAATAAAGAAATATTTTAAACTAGCATCACCAGTCCCGGCTTCGCTCGCACTCATAAGAAAATATTTTATATAATTATAAATAATAATTGAGGTTTTATTTTTGTATCGATAAAGCTATTGTATTGTAAACATTCTAAGCAGAAAAAATTAAAGTAGCAATTTTTAACCTGGTTAAAACTGCTCTGATTCGGAGCTTGAAGATTACGTATCAGTATATTTGGACATTCAATCATTAATTTTAATGCATGAGTTGGTAATTCAAATGGGCAGATACTACATAAAAAACTTGCGGATAGTGGACTTCATGCATGATCGCAACTAAAGGCGCATATATCATATTTTTACGCACAATATAAAAAAGCAAAGGATCGACTTTTGATTTATTAATAATTTTTATTCGGAAGAAATAATTCTATTGATTTTCTACCTGTAAAAATATATGAAAGTGTGACAAACCTCGTTCTTGCCATTCATCATTGCACGTTTAAATTTTAACTACTGTAAATTTTAATATTGTTAAAATTTTCTAGAACTACGAAGATGTAGTTAAAATTTGGTACAGATGGGTTTTATCATTGTAAACTCTATAACGGAATCGCCTATTTCGGTCGATTTTCTAATTTTACTGGGATCCACACGTTGCACCACATATTTAAATATTTTTAATAATTGAATTGAAATAAATAAATTTTATAAATGTCGAGCTTTTTATAACGCAGTATCTTTCTAACCTCACATGTAGATTGACGCTCGCCACCTGTCAGTAAATTTTCAAACTTCACTGTTACCCACATATTATCGCTTTTTTAACAACAAATTAATTTAAAATCAAACAATTTTATTATTGCTGAACCTTCCTGGAACTATAAAGACGATGTGGTTAAAATTTGGTACATATTAGTTCAGGAGTTTTCGTGGTTAGTGATCACAAACGAAAAATGGCTTGTCCTTTTATATAATAGTATATATATAGATACATGTGAGTATAGTTTTTATAACGACACGCCAATGAATTATAAAGCAACTATTCATAGGTAGTTCTCTAATTATAGTTCTATATCAGAAGATCCTGAGGCCATCTTCTTTTCAAACTGGTCAGGGGCTTACTAAGGATCGATTGGGAAGGAAGAATAGTGGGTTTTAATAGTTGTGAATGTTATTATAAAAGGATGGGTATTTTAAACGAAAAACCTAATTATTTTATTTAATTTTTTTTGAGTTTTAAAAATCCCCAAGAATCTCTGGTTGTTCACTTAAGGACCGTAATGTTTGGGATCCTCAGATAAAAGTGAATTAAATTCCAAGCAGGTTTGCTAGGTTTTTCTTTCGAGTTATATTCTTTCCCCCTTTATCATTTTATATCGAAATAAGTTTTTTTTTTTTTTTATCATTTTATGTGCGCTGTTAGTAGGAAAACTTTTAAAAACCCGTACACGGCTTGAGACAAACAAGATAACAGCTAGCGATACAAAACAACTTAGACCAGTTCGGTTCCAGACTGCACAAGTAACATAGATTTTCTTTTCCCCCGATTTATGCACGAATAAAATTACAAGCTCCTCTATCCTGAGCTTTGAACTGCCAATGTAGTGTCAACATTTCTGCTTAACGGCTAGTAATTGTTTTTTTTTGGGGGGGGGGGATTTAAATCTATTCCCCATTGCACAGGTCTGCAACCTAGAAATCCATCAGCTCGACGCTTTGACTACTTCATTATTTACTCAAAAACGCTTCAAGATCACAAAAGATTCATATATACGGCTATAATAAGACCTATTTGGACATCAGTAGTTCGGATCTTCTAATATGAGATGGTAATGCTAATGTTAATTTACAACAATGTAGGAAGGTGACAGAGGAAAGAGATTTGTAAAGGAATGGAACAAGGAAGAATTGTCGTCGGGAGTTGGGAAATAACCATTTTAATTTTGTGTAGTAGTGAGATATATAGTCCAGTCAATGAAGGCCTGAAATAGGGTGTAGAGTGCGTTTTCTGTAATCCAAGGTTTTTCTTCGGAAACATGCTTAGGGTAGTTAGGAAGTAAACATACTAAAAGTCCTGGAGGAGGCGGGCGCGAAATGTCCCTTTTTTTGGCTTTGTGCTCATATTTCAAAAACGTTGCGTCGTATTCAAAACAGGGCTATTTACTAAAATTAATTAAATTCTCTAGAACTGTTATAGTTTACACATTTTTCATATTCTGTACTGTTTCCGAGATATATGCTTGGAAAATGTGAACATTTAAAAAAAAAAAAAAAATTCACCTTACGTTTTCTGTTAAACTTTCCTCGATACCATCTAAAACGTTAATCCTACGACAGATGTCTTTATGAATAATATCGTAGAACATTAAATTTACTTCAAAATGCACATATATATGCCAATTTATCTTCAACCTGCCATAAGTTACATACATTTTAACTTTTCTTGATAAAGCAAGCTAAACGGTCTTCACATTTTTCAAGCGTATATCTCGGAAATGTTACAGAATATGTAAAATATGTATATAATAAGAGTTTGTAGGATAACAAACCGTAACTATAATTATTTAAAATATCGATTGATATTTTAAATATTTATTTGGCTAAAAAGTTCTAAAATCTCTGAAGATATAAAGACAGCAACAATTTGGTGACCCCGACGTTCACGATGCCGCAAGACGGGAGTGATGATGGCGAAACAGATGAAAAACAAAGAAAAGGTATCAAAGATAAGGAAAAATGAAGATGTGGCTGAAATAAAACCAGAAACTTTAAAAAAAAAAAAAAAAAAAATAGCCGAAAGAAAATAAACTCTGGATACAGAAAGTACCTTCAGAAATAGATAAAATAAAAGTATATGAAGGAAAGTGAAACGAAAAAGAAAATAGTGTTAGAAGAAAATAAAGTTAAGCCAGTCAATGAGAATGAAGAAAAATATTAGAAGGTAATGAAGTTAAAAACAAAATTGAAGCCGTAGAGAGGCTAAGACAGGAAACAAAAAGCTGAAGAAGCAAATATACCAAAAGCTGAAAAAGCAAATAAAACAAAAAGCTGAAGAAGCAAATATAACAAAAGCTGAAGTAGCAAATAAAACAAAAAGATGAAGAAGCAAATAAAACAAAAGCTGAAGAAGCAAATAAAACAAAAGCTGAAGAAGCAAATAAAACAGAAATTAAAGAAAAAATAAGGAAGAATAAGTAATTAAAAAACATACAGACCTAAATAGAAAAAAACAAGGAGGAGAAAAGCCATAGTAAAAGGTGAATCAAAGAAGATAAAAGAGAAAGGAGAAAAATTAAGATTAGAATCTGAAACTAAAGAAAACGATTGATGAAGAAAAAGTTATAATTGAAATTAAAAAAGATGAAGAAAAGGTTTTACAGAATGCTCATTAAAAGAAAATGGAAGAATAAATATTAACAGCACACTCCAAAGCTAAAAAAGAAAAAGTGACTTTAAAAAAAAAGAAAAGAAAAAGAATCTGTTTAAAACAGGAAAAAGGAAAATGCAAAGATACAATAATGAGGTAACAACAAAAATGGGTAGAAGAGTCAGGTTTCCCCAGCATTACCTACAGTGATCAGATGTGAATATACCACTAGTGATTAATATAGGTAATGAGTGAAGTGGATTGTTAACATTTTATTTTTTAATTATTATGGTATTCTTATTATTTTTTAGAAAGAAATATGTAAAATATGTTAGGTATAATTATGTTTTGTAAAATTTTTTTTTTCAGTTTAGAAAAAGTGTTTATTTAGATAGGTTTCTTTATTTTTTGGCATGACAATGTAGTCTCAAAGTCAAAATTTATATCGTAACATACTGATGTTACTGGGAGAGGAGTCATGTAGGATAACAAACCGTAACTATAATTATTTAAAATATCGATTGATATTTTAAATCATATGCATAAAATCAGAAGGTTACATATTGTAAAAAAGTAATGTGTGAAATAAAAATATAAAAAGTGAAGTTATATTTATTTGGCTAAAAAGTTCTAAAATCTCTGAAGATATAAAGACAGCAACAAGTTGTAGAGAATTTAACTATCAATAATTTAGTAAATCTTGGAATCCACATGTCCTATCACGTATATAAATCTTATTTATTAATTTAATTGAATACAAGTAAATTTTATTATCAATTTCAAGCTCTATACAAAACCGTACCTTTGTAACCTCTTATGTAGAATAGCGCTTGCCACCTTTCGGTCAATTTTCAAACTTCACTGTTATCTACATTCTATCGCTTTTTTAATAACAAATTAATTGAGAATCTGTAAATTTTATAATTGCTAAACCTACATTGAACTATGAAGATTATGCGGTTAAAATACAGATTGGTTCAGTAGTTTTTGCGGATAGTGATTAAAATAAAAAGTTGCCTGTCCTTTTATATAATAGTATAGTATAGTATTACAGTTATAAATATACATAAATAATTTAAAAAAATATATATTTATTGATTATAATAGGCGAAGATAAATGGGAAGACAATAACTTAATATTTAATGAAATATGTAAATATTGCTGGCCCAAATTTAGATATATCTATTTTTTTAATAGCGCCATTAATGTGAGTAGTGTTGAGACCGATTAATAATGTGTACGCAAATATCAGGCCACGCCATATTATTTTCTCGAGCACTATGATTATAGAATATCATCCCACTGTTATCATCAGTCGTGAACTTGAATGATTTAAATCTATGAAAAAAAAATGAAAAATGGGATTGTTATAAATGATGGAAGCTATTTTTAAAGGATTGGAAACTGTATAAGAAACGACAAGCCAGATATTATTAATAGCTGTATTTAGAGAAATCTTACGCCCCGATGACGTGGAATGCCGAATAATTTGTTACGAGAGTTGTTTAGTTGTCTACTAAGCGATTAGTCAATATTTTATAAGAATAATATTTTATTAGTGATGTGTCGTTACCAAAATTTTTCTATTTGCGGTACCGGTACCAGGAAATTGATTCTTGATCAGCGGTATAAATCGGGTTAAAATGTTTAAAAAATAATTCGCAATATCAAATATATAGTTTATAATAATAACAATAATCAAAGATCCAGCTTTTTAAAAAATGAGCTTATGGTCTAAAACAGTGATTCTTAACCTTTTTTACAATAGTAAAAATAATTTATTTTTATTGTTATCAATTTATTTGAAACTGTGCAAATATATAGACCAAGTAAATGTGTTAATAACGATTACAATAACATGTCAAAATTTGAAAAGAAATTCTCATTAGTAGCACTTCATTAAAAATTCTACACGAGAAGATCTCTAGGCCATCTTCTTTTCAGGCACTTCGGATGATTATCTGGAATGGAGTGGGAAGCAAGTTGAGGAACTAGTGGATTTGAGTGGTACTGTAGCTTACTATGAAAGCAAAGGTATCTAGTTTGGGCCAAATCAGCAACATATGGACCATTAAGATCTTTATGGATTAATTTGTTTATGACAAAGTAAGGAGCAATGAAGATTTTTGGAAGGATTTTGGATTGCAAGAATTTGATACGAGATGACTTGGATGGTTTAGTTGGATCCCAATTGGTTTAGGAGCTCCAAAGCTCAACTCCGTACGTCCAAATAGGTCTAATCACAGTCAGGTAAATAAGTCCTTTGTTATTAATTGGGAGCTTTGAATGAAAAAATAAATTAAATTAATATTTCGCGATCCCCCGATAATAATAGTTAACCTAACTATTAATAATCAAATCTTAATTGTAATTATAATTTTTTTTTTATTATAACAATTTATTGAAATTTACAACTGTAAAAAATATATACATCAAGTAAATGTGCTATTAACTATTACAATAACGTGACAAGACTTGAAAAGAACTACTCATCAGTAGCACTTTAATCAAAATTCTACACTACAAGGTCTCTGGGCCATTTTCTTTTCAGACGCCTCGGAGGATTATCGGGAATGGTGCGGGAAGCAAGTTGAGAAATTAGGGGATTTGAGTGGTTATGGAGCTTACTATGAAAGGATAGATATCTACGAGATGAATGGGATGGTTTAGTGGAGCCCCAAAGCTCAAATCCGTACGTCCAGATAGGTCTAATCACAGTCATATATATTAGTCTTTTGTAATTAATTGGGAGTTTTGAACGTTTGTCTAATAAATGTTGAAGTAATCTGTAACGACGGGCAGTTTCTTGCCGTTTTAGTCTTGTACGTGGATTCCAAGTAAGACGCTTGTCCAAGTGGAGACCTAGATTAGTGGAATATAATTAAAGGATACTATAGGACAGGAAGTCGCAGGTTTGCGACGAAGAGTAAAGGTTATTTGGTGAGATTTGTTCGGATTTATTTTGATTCTCAATTTTTGACACCATTCTTGAATGTTTATGATATGGGATTGGAGTGTTTGGGAGGCAATGAAGGGATCATTATTTACTGATAGCACACATGTGTCATCAGCGTAAGTGGTGAGGAATTATAAATGTAAAATGTTTTTTTAATATTATATTATCAAACTGCACTAATTTTATGTCTTTAAAGAAAATACAGATAGCGACAAAAAAAATGGAATACTATTCCTATTGCTGCGTTTATACGTTTATAGTTGTTACATGTATGAACATGACAGGCACATACAGCTAGTGTAGAAACACTAGAAAGTATTGAAACACTAGAATAAAGTATTAACTAGAATAAATTTCTGGATAGATCACAGCTGGTATCAATTCGAGGATAGATTCTAGATTACATATATATGGAAGAAATCATGACATTTCAACTATATCCATAATGAGTTATATTATTGTCGGAAAATGCCAGAAAAAATGGCGCAAAAATTATTCGATCACTATGATATTAATGTATAAAAGAAGGGGATTACAACAGATTATCCCTGTTGATGTGAGTAGAATTACGGTCAGTCGTCTTAGGGACACTTAACAGACACTATGTGTTTACTATCACTCATTTTTTTAACGATAGGATGAAAAGAAATTCCTGCTGAATTACAAAAAATAAATAAATAGAATCGATAATGAGTGCAAAAATTTGCTTGAAATACAAAAATTGTTAAACTTAGGTCACGTAACCGTCTCATATATTATAAACTGGTAGTGTTTAAAGTTTTTTGGTGAAAACATTGTCTAGGGCACCCAAAAGTGCTTTCGATATTGGATGATTATTTCAAATTTCATATTCAGCCTGTTAGGTATAATTTTGCAGCCTAATTTTTTAAAGGATGCCTCTATATTTGATATAGTCCATTATCTTTTTAATAAATTTCAATTTCCTTACTCTAGAGGTCCCCACACACCCCCAAACTATCACAGAATCTACTTCACATAAAACAGGCACAAAGTTCTTGGTTTTTATTCGCTTTCCTCTACACATTCCGGCAACCTCTTAGGAAAAAAAAGATCTATTTTGCACCCTTCAGGAAATAACACCCACTTTAAAAATTCAAAAACATCTTCTTTTGCGTAAAGATCTATATTCTATATTCTGTCCAGGTTGCTTTCAAAATATTTCTTAGGTGATTGGCAATGCAAATTGTTTCTTCTTTTCTTTACAAGTAAGTGCACTATTGAATGTAAAATGTTTATAAGTAAGTTTATAATAAATGATTTTTTTTCATGTTTCGCGACCCTCCCTATAATACGAATACTCGTATCACCACCTCAGGTTAAGAATCGCTGGTTTAAATAAACCATAATCTGATGGTGTAATATCTGGGCTATATGCAGAATGAGGAAAAACGTTTACTCCTTGTAGTCCCAATAGTTTCCTCAGTATAATGAGAAAGATGTGCAGGTTATATAAATCGGAAGAAGGTAACAATCGATAAAGAGGTGTTCTGGGCGGATGAAGCGGTGTAGCACGGGTTCGATACTGATACCATCAATTTTGCTATAAAGTATATCTCATATTTACCGATAAATTATAAAATAGAGGTAAATCTAAACCAATGGAAGAGAAAATTAATTAAATTTTGAAAATGAATCAAACCATAAACAAAGGTATTCAATTGCGAACCAACCGGACAATATGAAATGGAAAACTGTGAGGAACGAAATTCAAGTTGTACTCCAAATTAATTAGTTGGTATTATGGGATAACAAAAGCAGTTAATTAAATATCGTATTTAACAGACCGACAATGGCAGGAAGATTTAAGTAAATAAACTGAAATACAACCGGCTCTTTCAGGACAAAATTATAACATAAAGCTTTGATTTAAAGTGGTTAAACTACTGTTAATATAGGCATTATGATCCAGATAATGTTTATATCAAAAGTAAAAAAAAAAAGAGTTTTTAAAAATAATTATTAAAATAATTAAATAATATAGTTTCTCCTAAATCTCTATGGTCTCACACAATACCAAAATAATCTAGTGCTAATATTTTTTTAATCTTTTTTTTATTTATTTTTTTTTGTTTGTAATCTTTGACTATTCTTTTTAACAACCATCTTTTTATAAGAATGACGTTGACAGAAACCTTTTCCAACACCTGTTCACAACCCACTTAGGCTTTTGCTAACATGAATATTATTTTAGTAGCATGAAAATTATGTTAGTAAGATTGGTTTTGACACAAGTGACTCTGTATATAGAGAATGATTATATTTTAATATTTAAATTTAATTGTTTTCATTAATCATTGATTTAATTTTATATATTGTTCTTTCATAAGAGCTCTTTCTCTTTTTTCGTCTTCTTTATTTCTTATTCTACATATTGTAACAATAGACCAGGCCAGTAAGCCCATCGACTCACTACAGCAAGTACTCGCCAGCTCAGATATCAGGGCACTGATTAGATCGAAACTTCAAAATAGAAAAAACGGAAAAAAAAGAAAGGTTGAAGAAATGTAAATTTTTTTTTTTTTAAAAGGAAAACGTATATATGTAGGGGCGACTAATTTAGCGGCTATAAGAGGTTATCTTCTGGAGGCCCGTCGAGGTTATGCTAACCAATAGTTATGGAGAATCGAATTCCCAATTTTTAGTTTTCTTTGATTAGGAGTAGCAAAATACGAAATAAGGTTTTGTTTCGAGCTACAACAATGCTTCAGTACCTTGAAACAACTGTTGTTCCTTAAAACATTAGTAATTTTCAAATATAACAACCAAACAAAAAAAGAGTATTTGTATTTTTAATCAATTTCGTGTTTTTCTTTTAGCGCTTTGTCATTTGACATAAAGTAAACTTTATAAATTAGAACTATGTATTAATAGAATCAGAAACATGAATGAAAAACTAGAAAACTTTGGTTCCTTCCTTATTCCTAGGCATTTTCAGGTATCCTGCAAAATCAAATGCGAAAAAAATTAGTTTTTCAAGCTATATAACGTTTCAAACTATTTACAGGTCTGTTTCAAGCAGTGTTGCAGATTCCGACGGAACATTTTTCCCCCGGGTAGCAGTAAAATATCCCCTGTTTCCCCTCAGCTATTTCAGAAATTCCCTTCGATTTCCCCCAAATAATTAATGAGTAATGTTGCTTTTCAAATTTAATCATGAGAATACATGTCTTTATGTCTTGATTAGAAATTAAGATATAATTCGTATATTTAATGTAATTTATGTATTTCGGTATTGCTATAAAATAAAAATAAATACTTTTTGAAATATTTTTTATAGTCAAAATCTACGATACTGGAATTGATATTTTTGTATTTAACTAACTCCGCATTAGTGGGGTTTTAAAATGGATAAAATATTTTATTTTAAACTTTTTTTTGCATATTGGTGATTATAACAAAAATAAGGTATTGTCATAAGAGTACAAAAAAAAATATATCAATAATTAAAAAACTTGTCACCAGCAGGAGTGAGGTATCTAATGGATTTACCACCGCATGTTATAAAAATGTAAAATACAAAATATTGTTATAAAAAATAAATATAAATCAAAATGTCCTCTGAATTAAAATAATGACGAATAAAGGCGATTATGAAGTTATTGGGGCAGTGGAAAGTCCATTTCACAGTTCTTCTTTGGTTAGCATACCTTGCTGATGACGTGTAACCTCCGCAAATTCAATAATTGCTCGAATTCCCCTCAAAAACATTTCCCTATTTGGGTGCAAAGGCTTCTAAAATTTCCCCTCGAGGGAAAATTTTCCCCTATCGGCATCCCTGGTTTCAAGGCACATGACCCTTAATGTTTCAAGGTACAAGATGACACACTTTCTATATCCCGAATCGGCTGGGGACCTTCCTAAAGAATATCTAATAGTATCCCAGAGTAATTTTATTAATTACATCTTTCTTTCGGTTATAGTTTCAATAATTTATTTTTCTTATTAGTACATTTCCAAATATCTGTTTTAAACTTTTTATAATCGAATTTCTCTTGTTTTAAGTATATTAAGTTTGTTAAAATGATATCAACGAAATCAACGGATGGACAAATTATGTTTTGTATTATTATTAGGGAGAAATGCGTCCAAGAGCAAACATTAATTTTCATTTCATATTGAATTATACTATAAATTGAAAGATAAAGAATCTAGTAGAATGGAACCCATTAAAGCTAGGAATATTTTAAATGTTTTAAAATATTATAAAAGGAAATTGTTAAATGCTAAATGGTTTCCTATTGCGTTGGAAAACGCAACTATCACTGTTTGTACAATATTCAACAATATCGTATACTTTGAAAAAAAAAAGAAAGAAAAAAAAAGTAGAAGCCCGAACCGAATAATGTTTTGACGGGAGAATGGACATTTTCATTATTTATTCTTTGTGTTACCAATCTCCTTATGAATTTATGATTCACAATCTTTACAACCTATCTACCGATCCTTCTATTTCCTAATGGCATGTTGGTTTCCTACATCCTCTTTCTGTAAGTCCCTCGTAAGATCTGTTTGTTTCCGTCCGATAAATATGTCCTTAAAAAGAGAATACATTTTTCAGCAAATGGCGTTTTAAGGAAATCCAAGGATGTCCAATACAATGTTTAAAAACCTTCCCCAGCAACAAAGCAAATTGCACATAAACTTATATAATTGTTAAAAAATTAGGTATCTTAAAAACCACTACTCTATCATGACATAAAAATTGATTTAATAAAACAAACAGGTGTACAAATTTTCAACTGAAATTTTTTTTTATTTATTGATATTTACAACTGTACAAAAACATATACATCAAGTACATGTGTTGATAGTGAATACAATGGCATGTAAATAACTTGTGAAGAACTACTCAATAGTAGCACTTCAATAAAAATCTAAACTAAAAGGTCTCTAGGCCATCTTCTTTTCGGACGCCTCGGAGGGTTATCGGGAATAGAGTGGGAAGCAAGTTGGGAGACTAGTGGATTGGAGTGGTTATGGAGCTTACTATGGCAGGATAGGTATCTGGTCTGGGCTAAATCAGCAACGTATGTAACATTAAGATCTTTATGGATAAGTTTATTGGTCACAAAGTAAGGAGCATTGAAGATTTTTCGAAGCATTTTGGATTGGAAGAACTGGATACAAGATGAATTGTACGGTTTAGTGGAGCCCCAAAGCTCAACTCCGTACGTCCAAATAGGTCTAATCACAGTCATGTAAATGAGTCTTTTGTAATTAATTGGGAGCTTTGATCGTTTGTCTGGTAAATTGTTGAAGTAGTCTTTAACGAAGAGCAGTTTCTTTTCTTTTTAGTCTTGTATGTGGATTCCAAGTAAGATGTTTGTCCAAGTGGAGTCCTAGGTAGCGGATCTGTTAAACAAGGATTAGTGGAATATCATTAAAGGATACTGTAGGACAGGAAGTCGTAGGTTTACGATTTCTTCAATTTCAACACCATTCTTGAATGTTATTAATATGGGATTGTAGTGATTGGGATCAACTGAACTTAAAAGAATATTTATATTTTATGTGCCTAAATTTCTAGGGAATTTTTCGAACATGCAGAAGGATGCTCTATTGATTGGGTCATTTGAAAAAGTATAAAATGATTCAAATTTTGGTCTCGATTTTTTGATGCACTCTAGAACGCATTACAAAAAAGGTAAATAAAAAATCCTAAACTGGATTAAAAAGAATATTTTTTTTTTTATGTGCTTCAATTTCTAGAGAATTTCCCGAACATGCTGAAGAATAATCTAATGACAAGAGTAGAATAGTCAACTTTACCGGCTAGTCGGCCCATCCCACAATTAAGTTTACATTTTTTAACTCTCATATTGGTTATTTTTCGTGAAAGAAATTAATGGTTAAATCAAAGTATCGGAATTTAAAATAATTTTTTTTTTTTTTTTTTGGGAACCGAAAAAGTTTGGCACTGAAACATCATTAATATGTATTACATATACATATATTTTCCCCCAGTAGAACTACCTTTCCTTATTAACTTGAACTCTTGAAAGACTTAAAAAAAAAAAAAAAAAAAAAAATAGAAAAAGATCGTTGCTTACCATGATCTATTTATGACGCAAAACTCTACCTTATACCCGAAGTAACATTGCGTCACGTCGATCTATATTGTTCCAAGGAATGTCGAGAGCACTAAATAAACTTTACCATCATTCTTCAGCCAGCAGTTAGGCCATAAAGTTAGATCAGAACCCATTCCTCCTTCCTGGCTCATTCTGAGTTCTTCAGCTTTTGGACTCTTTTATTTAAGGATAAAACTACCCTTTTTTTTATTTTCCTATCCCCCAAAGACTAATCATTATTTCAACTTTTTTTTCAAGAAATGTTCATTCATTATGTCAGTTGATTAAGTGACAACAGAAGTAGTTCAAGCCTGTAGAAGGAGTTTTCAGAAAGAATTCTGCATATCCAATGTCAAGTACATTCGAAAAGAACATTCGAATATACAGTACTATTTATATATATTAATTGTAAATATCATTAAATTGTTTAAATAAAAATGTGTTATAATATAATTACCAAGGCGCAATATCTTTGAAATTTGCATCCAGACTGTGTTTATTAATTAATTGAGATTTGTCACAAAAATATGTGTTTCTAATAATTCAATATAATCAACTTAAACATTTTGGAAATTAAACAAATAACTATTTTAAAACAATACAGTCCAAATACCTATCCTTTCATAGTGAACTCCATAACCTCGAAAATTCACCAGTCCCTCAAGCTGCTTCGCATTCTATTCCCGATAAACCTCCGTTGCTTCTGAAAAGGAGATGGCATAGAGACCTACTAATATAGAAATTTTATTTAAGTGCCAGATAATGGTATTGTCAATTGAATAAAATTGAAATACTAAACGATTCAATAATTGATACTAAACAATTCTGTTTAATCCGAGTATGGATAAATGATTTTTTTTAGTTTTGTCCAAAACAGTAAAATAACTGGCTTTAACGCTTGACAGATCACTTACTTTTACAGAACACATAAACAATAAAATAGACAGGAAAAAAAAATCATGTACCAAATATTCCTTATTTCAAGTAAAAATCCAAATTAAGTACCAAAACAAACTTATATTGTACAAAACGGTTATTCGAGCGCAGATAATGTACGCCTCACCTGGAGCTCGACTTGTGGAACTAACGTCAGTAAACTCGAAAGAATCCAAAATTCGTATATAAGGGTCATCAATGATCACCATCGGTGTACAAAAATATCAAATGCACGATCTCGTACATACCTCTATCCAACTTTACGTCTATGATCAAACCAAAACATATTTTGAAAAAACAACAAATTAAGAATCCATTAATCCAATATGTACAATTAAATTAATTCAGAAAAAAAAAATCCTCTGCTTAAAATATAGTGCAATATCTCGGCTTGACAGATCCCTAACTTTTACAGACTAAAAATATTGGAAATTAGACAAAACTAAATCTAACAATAAATATAACTTTTTTTACATATTTACAATTAAACATTATATTCAAAGTTCCTGCATACATCCTCTAAATAAATAATATAGTTTTCAAATTAATAAGTTTTACATTTTACATTTTAAAGTTGATTTTTAAAAAGCATTTAAAATTATTTTTAAAAAACACACACACAACAGAAAAAAAAATAGAATAAAACAAAATATGTAAGTTATTTTTTTTAAAATTAATTTTCTTTCTGTTTTTAAAAATATTTTTACCTGCTTTTAAAAAATCAACTTTAAATTGTAAAATGTAAGACAAAAACGACAAGAAACTGCCCGTCGTTACAAACTACTTCAACATTTCCTAGACAAACGTTCAAAGCTCCCAATTAATTACAAAAGAATCATTTACATGACTGTGTTTAGACCTATTTGGACGTACGGAGTTAAGCTTTGCGGTTCCACTTAACCATCCAACTCACCTCGTATTCAATCCTTACAATCAGAAATCTTTCGAAAAATCCTCAATGCTCCTTACTTTGTCACCAATAAACCTATCTATAAAGATCTTAATATTCTATATGTTGCTGATTTAGCACACACCAGATACCTTTGCTTTTATAGTAAGCTCCATAACTTCTCAAATCCGTTAGTTTCTCAACTTGCTTCCCCCTCCATTCCTGATAATCCTCCGAGGCGTCTGAAACGAAGATGGCCTAGAGCAGGGGTGCTAACTGCTGGCGATCTACCTCAATATTTTTAGACTCTGAAACGAAGATGGCCTAGAGACCTTCTAGTGTAGAATTTTTAATAAAGTGATACTGGTGAGTAGTTCTATTCAAGTTTTGATATGTTATTTAAATCGTTGTCAATACATTTACTTGATGTATTTATTTTGTACAGTTATAAATTTCAATAAATGGATATATAAAAAAAAAATAAAAAAAATTGTAAAATGAAAAAATTAATTAATTTTAAAACTATATTATTCGTGTAGAAGATATATGCCAGAACTTTAAATACAATTTTTAATTGTAAATATGTAAAAAAAAAATTATATTGATTGTTTGATTACCTTTTGTCTAATTTTCAATATATATGGTCAGTAAAATTAAGGGATCTGTCAATCTGAAATATTGAAAGTTGTTTTGGATTTTAAAAAACCTTTTGGATTAACAAAAAAATAAAATATATATATATATATATTATATATATATATATATATATATATATATATATATATATATTATAATACGTTAACCTGCACATCTTGAATATGATTGTATGATTGCGTATTTCTTTTCTTTATTTTTATATAATTTTGTTTCTTTGAAAAGTTTACGCAACGGTGTAATGAACGTCCGTAGACAGCGCAAGATAGATGGCTTAGCACGTTCCGTTCCGAGACCTGCGGGGTCGAAGACCGCCGGACCGCCGTACTAAAACGGTCCTACGTAGGGTTGGTAATTTGAATTAAAGCAATTGTTTGCTTATGTGCGTGTATGTGTATGGTGCCGTGGATGTTTGCCGTCGGACGCACCCCCTTATATTGATCCTTCCCCTTCCAGCTAACCTCAACACACTCCTGCCCTTTCTTAGCCCCTAGGGGACCCTCCCGGAACAACAACATCCCTAGGGGGTCGGTGTCAGGATCCTTGTGTTTTTGAATTATCCGAACAATCGGGAGAGTATATTTCGATCTTGATTTTGGTTTATTTTTTATATTAGAGTTAACAAAGGTAACACTTGAGGAACGAGAGATCTTGAGGTCCACTTTGAATTTTCCAACAACGCAGTCCATTGTTGAACAACACGTGCCTAATGAACATTTTCCAATTATTCTGTCTTAAACATTAAAAATACACATAATCAAGTAACAGGAAACTATGACTTTACTACAAAGAATAAGAAAAAATAAATAATAATATATATAAATGTTACATCGGCTGTAACCAAAGTAAATGTCTTGGAAGAAATAGCCAGCAGAACTGACCTAAGAATTTTTGCAGAAAAAACAAAATTTTTAACAAACATTCAAGACGCACCAGAATATCTGGAAACAGATATTGGCCAATGGAGAGAGCATATGGTATTACCAAAGATCTTTACAATAAAAAATGCCTATCTAAAAAT
Organism: Euschistus heros; assembly: GCA_003667255.2. Classification (NCBI taxonomy): domain Eukaryota; kingdom Metazoa; phylum Arthropoda; class Insecta; order Hemiptera; family Pentatomidae; genus Euschistus; species Euschistus heros. The sequence continues at coordinate 1,237,175 of RCWM02000050.1, read as the reverse complement.
GTAAAAATAAGGCATTACAACACAGAGTGAAGCCGGAATGTCTATATGCAAGTGAATGTCTGGTATTAAACTATAATTTGGATAAATTAGAAATACTAGGAAGGCGAATATTGAGGAAAATATTAGACCCACAAAACACAGTAGAAGGTTGGAAGTTACGAATAAAAAGAGGATTGATGTTTTTTGGACATTTATATCGAATGCCAGATAGTAGATTGACAGGTAAGATTTTCAGATATAGGGTAAGAAATCAACAACAAGTTGGGTCAATGAAGTAAAAAGGGATTTAGAAAAAAAAAAAAAAAACAATGAAAATAGAAGAAATAAATAATAATAGAGACTTTCGGCAAAAAGTATTGAAGGCAGGAAAGTGAAAAGGACTGGTACAAAATGGTCTGAGGACAGAAAGAGAAGACATGGTGAACAGATGAAAGCATACTGGAAGAAAAGAAAAAAACAAGGGAGAAAAAATCAAAATTGGCGAGTGGTCCTCTGCAGCCCCCCAAAAAAAAAAAAAAAAAATATTGTATGTATATATATATATATATATATATATATATATATATATATATATATATATATAACCAATATAATTAGTGCTAGTAGAAACTCTGAAAATAGACAAAATAATCGGATAGAAAAACTGTTCTTTCGGCATCTAAAATATCTCATAGATATTCGGACATTCGGAAACGATTCGGGGATCATAAGAACGCCAGAAATTAATGACAGCTAGCAAATCTCCCCCCCCCCCCCCCCCAAAGCCAAAGAAATATATTTTGATCACATATAATGGCCCAATATCCACCATAGTCGGAAAAGAATTACTAATTAATTCCTGCATTTAAAATAGGTTTATCTACATATCTGTTTATTATCTGCATTTAAAATAGATAAACCACTGTCATCTTGTTTCCCTTCACCTAAACACCAAATACCCCCTTTCCGAAAAAGCGTTATATATGCAATAAAATATAATGACTGGGAAGCTAAATACATAGAAAAAACTGGGCGATCAGTAAATCAAAGATAAAAAGAACATATAAGAGGATACAATAATAAGACCCAGAATACCGACTTTGCCAGCCATCTAAATGAAAACAACCATAAATTCAATAAAGACTCGGGAGTGAAACTAATACATCAAGTAGAAAATTAAGAAGGAATAGAAAAGCCTAAAATAAAATATTTATGAAACATTAGAAATAATAAAATCGTTCAAAGGCATTACTGATTTTTGTTTAAATGATCAGATAAATATTTTCATATTTTCAATGGTCCTGTTTATATAGGAACGGACAAAACAACTAGTCATTGGAAAAACCCTATGATTTCACCTACCTGCCCATTTCACCCTCCCCCCCTATCATTCTTGACATCATATAGTTTTCCGTTTTCTCTCCTTAGGGGAGTAGCAATTTGATTTCCTGTCCTACATTTTTAAAAACGTTCATATATGTATATATATATATATGATCTATGTAAAGAAGTGTACATGTTTTGAAAATTTTGTATGTTTTAGAACTGATGATGAATGTTTTACATTCGGAACAAGTTTCAGAGCTGATTATGCGGAATTGGTTCAAAAAATACCACTATATTTACAATAGGTGCAGTAAATCATGTAAAATTTGTAAATATAAAATAAATAAGTAATTGTTCTAAACAAAAATCCTTTAGTGTTTTCACCTATTTGTCGTTTTATTTTATCATTATTACTTATTTTCACAATTTAATGGAATATTATACGGCATGTTATCAGACTTCTTAATACATATTTTACTGCATACAGTAGTACTTTTTATGGCACATTTCAATGTTTTTTGTTGTATATAAATTATGGCTAAGGATAAAATATGTCTGTACTCCTGATTTAAACTTAAACCTTCCTATTCTTATCGTATCCAATCCTTACAATTTAAAATCCTTCGATAAATCCTCAATGCTTCTTATTGCATCACAAAAAAACTTATCCATGACGGTATAAATGTCTTATATGTTGCAGATTTGGCTCAAACAAGGCACCTATCCTTCCATGATAAGCTACGGGAATCCACTAGTCTCTCAACTAGCTTCTTACTCGATTCCCGATAACTCTGCGATGCGTCTAAGAAGAAGATAGCCAAACGACTTTCTTATATAGAACATTTATTGAAGTGCTACTAATCAGTAGTTCTTCACACGTTGACATGTCATTATATTTGTTTTACCGCACATTACTTATTCTATATATTGTATATAGTTGTAAATATCAACCTTATAAAGTAAATAAAAAAAATCTTATGATTTGCATTCTTTCTATTACAATTGTTTTGAATTTCATGAAATTGGTCTAAACACCAGAAACAGTCTCGCATCGATGATCCTAACGCTTTATGGTTTAAATACCTATTTTATTTTTAATTTTGGTATTTTAAGTAAAGTTGTGTACTTAGAGGCCAATGTTATCTTGGGTCTTGTAATAACGACTTGTTTCGATGGAGCTGGTCTTGCTGAATATTGATGAGAGGCTAAGGATATTACGTAGGACAAGGTTTAGTCGGGATTTCGTATGGAGATGATCGAGTGAGGGGCGGTAACCAAAGGTATCACTAGACTGGAAAAAATTGGAAATTTATTTTTTAACAACAGAATATCAATAAAATGGTTTCCGATGAACATATTAGTTTAGTTAAAATTACTATCGAAAGGAAAATGAAAATGGCTTATGATCAAAGACCAATCATTCAATTGGTTTTACAAACAATCCTTCGTGAGGATGAGTGAACCTCAAGTAGATTTCAGGTTTAGTCCTTTCTATTCCACATTTACTGGATTTATTTTTTTTATAGTTGAACATTTGTTTGTTGTTTGTTTAATTGGGCTTAACGTGCTTATGTACTCCAACTAGTGCAGGGAGGAAGGGTTATGCTAAAGGTTACCAACCTATCCTAGCCATGGTGGGAAGGCCAATATTCATTCCGTGCGTCAGCCACGAAATAAATTTTAACCCACCCAGATGGGATTCGAACCCACGGATCTTAAGTATCGAGCTCGCTGAAACCCTCACCCCAATGCATTTCAATAATAATAAAATACAAAAACAAAAAATCTCTTTAACTATGTATTATATGTGATTTCTCGACTTGTCATCTCTTCGATATATATCGATGTGTTCGTTCCACAACGTTGCCAGAATTGAGGTAAAGTGGTCACTTGAGTAACAGGGATTGAGTGTAACGAAAGGGACGATAGCCTAACCAAAAAAGTGGCTACAAGAATTTTTGGTGGGTTAGAAAAAAATCTTTCTTGTTTTTTATCATTTTCGGTTGAGATTATAAAGTGTGGCGATATATATCGCTTGAATAAAATTGTTAATATTACACGACTTTTTCATATTTTATTTTCAATAATGATTATATTATAATAATGGAAAAATATTCATTTGAATAAACACCTAATCTAAGTTTTAGTAATACCAGACTTAAAAGATAAGAAACTTCTCGTCGTTTCCGACTATTCCAACAATTATTAGAAAAGCTACCAGTAAATTTCTTAAGACTTATTTATATGACAATAAATAGACCCATTGGGGTATATGGAATTACGCTTTGGGACTCCACTGAACCTTCTAATTCTTCTCGTATCAAAAATCCTCCCTAAAATCCTTAATGCTCCTTATAATGTAACAAACAAACTGTATACTTATCCGAAAAAACCCGCCTCGGCCTCCAACTGTATGATATTTAAACGAGGTTTTCCATGTGGGGCTGATTTTAGGCCCAAACCAGATACCTATCTCTTCGTACCTATTAATACCATACCAGCCCCCCGAATCCTTACGATCTAAATGCTCTCCCAACTTGCCTCACACTCCATTCCCCATAATACTTCCAGGCGCCATAAAAAAAGATGGCCAAGAGACGTTCTAATGTAGAACTATTAATTTTCTTTTGTAGGTTCTTCTTTTGGCTTTATCCCTAGAGGGTTCATCATTTCTTATGTTTCGTTACATCTTTACAGGATAGTTCTCCAGAGATAGACTTGTCTTTGGAAAAAGTCCTCTGGAAAGGTGAGCCGAAATATAAGTAGAAAAATGACTGGCTCCTGAAAAAAAAAAGAGATAGACTTGTCTTTGGAAAAAGTCCTCTGGAAAGGTGAGCCGAAATATAAGAAAAATGACCGTCCTGAAAAAAGAAAAAGAAAAAAGAAAACCAGGACACTCCGATGAAGAACTTCACAAAGCACAATGTCTTTCTTTTGATTTAAGCCAACGGAATTTTTCTAACTATCCTGAGATGTAGTGGGAAATATTTCCATTAAACGTTTTTTTATAATAAACTACATTGTAGTATGACATGCATGATATGATAAATAAATTTAGTATAATCTAGTGGGGATGAATTTATGAGAAAACTTATAGAATATACGTCAATCTGAGATATAGGGCGTTGAATTTATGATTTTTTGGTGAGAGATTGGGAGGCAAGTTGAGAGACTGGTGAGGCAAGTTGGGAGACTAGTGGATTTAAGTGGGTATGGAGTTTGCTATGAGAGGATGGGTATCTAGTAATGGCCTAATCAGCGAAATATAGAACATTAAGATCTTTATGGATAATTCTGTTTGTGACATAATAAGGAGAATTGAGGTTTTTACGAAGGATTTTGCATTGTAAGGAATGGATACGAGAAGAATTGAAAGGTTTGGTGGAACTTGGGCTCAACTTCGTATGTCCAAATAGGTCTAATTACTGTCATGTAAATAAGTCTTTTGTAATTTATTGGGAGCTTTGAACGCTTGTCTGGTGAATGTTGAAGTAGTCGGAAACGACAAGCAGTTTCTTGTGTTTTAATTCGAATACGTGGATTCCAAGTAAGTCGTTTGTCCAGATGCTGTCCTAGAAACTTGTTCAATGGGAATAATAGAGTATTAATAAGGGATGCTGTAGGACAGGAAGTCGTAAGTTAACGACAAAGGGTAAAGGTTATTTGATGAAATGTAATTTAAAAAGAATAAAAGAAACACATGTTCTTACTAAACGAACGCTATTTTGAATCAGTTACAGTAAAATGTAAAGGAAGTGAAGACATGAGTATGAAGGCCGACAAAAAGTATAAAAAGAATAAAAATAAAATGTAAGAAACAATAAATAGTTCCAAACTTCGATACCAATCGGTCGTCTATTCGGAAAGGCATGGAGATCAAGTTTCAAAGATTCCAAATGGTTTCGGAAAGAAGAAATTGAGAGAGTCATTAATAAATGCCTAGATAAACTTTACGGCTTATTTCGTATCTCCAAAAACCTTCATTACTTGTAGAAATAGAGATGGAACATAGTTGTAGAGTAGAAGGCGAAACCTTTTTCAAAATCGGAGAACATCTAACCTGTCAAATAAGTCGATATACAAATGTCTTGGCAGGCAAAATTATAGTGCCTTTAGCTAAATCCATTTATTCTTCATAAAAATAATTTTAATTTTACGACCATATTTTTAGAATAAGAATTCCATGCCGAATACAAAAAATCATCAATGTTCACGAGACAATTTTCAGTATAATAACTAAAAAATATGTATTAAAATATCTGTCATGGCAGAAAATCAAAATCAATGAATAATAAATTAAAAGAAAACATTCGGACCTAAAGACAAAGAATAAATACAAAGAAAAAATAAAATAGAATAAAAAAAGTCCTGCATTACAAAAATTAGTTAATACAAAATGAAATAGAAGAAGAAGAAAATGAACTTTATTCTGGGACAACTTGTCCCCTAAGAATAACAAACGAGTACAATACATAGAACAATCGTCTGGCTATGATAATTAATTATAATAAAAGATAATACAAATTTATTAATAATTAAATTATGAGTTACAAAATAAATGAAAAAATATTGTAAAAGGATACATCTTATGTATACTATTATAATGTATATTACATAAATATTCATGTTTTACATTTGTTCGGAAGATTGAAAATTAAGGAGGTAAAGAAATAAATGATGTTTAAAGGAAGTAAGAGTGGAGCTTTTTCGAATTGTGATGGGCAATGAATTCCATAAAGAGGAAGCACGGATAATAAAGGATTTCTCGAAGGATGCAGTTCGATGCGGGAGCGTATAGGTTGGTGGGCTGGGTTCAAGTATTTAAGAGGCGGATGGAGGAGCGCAGGTTTAGGAGGTCATGAATATAGGTGGGTTTTTTGGTTTTCTAGGTTTGAAATATGAACTAGGAAGTATTGACGTTGGAAACTGGGTTAAAGCTGTCCAATTCCAGAATACCTGTGACATATGTGAGAACGGCTGGTGATCCCGAAAATAAATCTAATAAAACAGTTCATTACTCTTTTACATTTCATCTCGAGCTCACCAGACAGTCCTCTATGTACTATGCATCCATAGTCAAAGTTGGGACAAACGAGTGATAATACCAAAAGTTGTCAAATAGTTAATGGTAGTGAATCGCGGTAATGTGAAAGATGCTTAACACTTATAATTTTTTTTTTTTTTTTTAATCTTTTATTAATTGAAATTTACAACTGTATTAGAAAATACATCCAGTAAATATGCTGTATACAATGCAATATGATAACATGATTAAGACTTGTAGAGGAACTACCCATTGGTAGTATTCTAATGAAATTTACAAAAGAAGATCCCAAATCCATCTTCTTTTCAGGCGCCTCGGAGGATTGTCAGGAATGGAATGGAAAGCAAGTTTTGCAACAAGTGGATTTGGATGAGGAGTGAGTTTATTATGAAAGGAGAGATATCTGGTTCGTGCCAAATCAGCGACGTATGGGATATTAAGGTCATTATGGATGATTTTTTTTTTTTTTTTTTTTTTTTATTTTTTTTTTTTTTATTATCTTTATTGAAAAATACATGCCAAATTTAAAAACATAGGTATGTTTGGATACACATCCATCTCATGTGAAATAGTAATTAATATGGAGGAATCTATAAACAAGTAAATAATGCAAATTTGATAAAACAGTAGGAAAAACTAAAAAAAAAACTACACAAAAAAAAAAAAAAAAAAAAAAACTAGTTCATTTAACAATTATAGTTAATTTTATGAATTATAATAAATAATAGTTAAATTATAATCTAAGCCAAGTAATAAAGATAATAATAAACAACTTATAATTACAAAATATAAATAAAGGATAATAAGTCTACTTTTGTGATATAATACAATATCAAACTTTTATTTATAACTTTATGGTGTAAAAATTTATAGAATTAAATTTATATTTTTGTAATTTGTAGACTTAGCATAGTGGCAATTCTTGTGTATATAGGGTAATTATTTATGATTCTCATACAAATATTTTGTACAACTTCCAGTTTTCTGTAATTTGTATTACATGTATTACTCCAAACTGGTGATGAATAGGTTATCATAGGTCTGATTACGGATTTGTAGAGTATTAATTTGTTTCGATTTGATAAATTAGATTGCTTATTAAAGTACGGGGACATTTTACTGATCATATTTTTTACTTTGTTACATTTTTTATTTACATGTGCTGTAAATGTGAGGGATCGGTCTCATTCCATACCAAGATATGTTACTGATTGTGCGGTAGAAAATTATTGCTGTAGATTTGTTTTGGTTAATTTTGATTTTCCATTTGTTGTAGTATCTGTTAAGTTTTTTAAATACGGACGATAAACGGTGGGCTATGGTATCAATCCTGTATGAGCTTGTATATAAGGCGGTGTCGTCTGCAAATAGGGATCGTTCAATTGATGGGGTACTGGGGAGGTCTGGTAGATAAATGTTAAAGAGGGTGGGTGAAAGACATGAACCTTGAGGAAGTCCAGCTGTTATTAGGTGGGTAGATGAGGAAGAATTATTAATTGTAACATATATTGATCTATTGTCTAGGTAGGAATTTATAAGGTGGATTATATAGGGTGGGAATTTGTATGTAATGAGTTTGTAAATTAGTCCAGAGTGCCAAATTTTGTCAAATGCTTTTTCTATGTCAAGGAGGAGCATACCTGTGTGTCTTTTTTTTCGTTAAAACCTTTAGTTATGTAGTCAGTCAGTCTTGCTAATTGTGCAACGGTTGAATGTTGTGCTCGAAATCCGAACTGATCATTTGGAATCAGGTTATGAAGGGCTGTATGTTGTTGTATCCTTGATAGTAATATTTTTTCAAATATTTTAGATATTATATTAAGTAGACTTATTGGCCTATAATTTTCAGATTCTGATAAGTTTTTGTTTGGTTTCGGAATGGGTATAACTTTTGCTATTTTCCAGGAAGAGGGGTAGTAATTAAAACGGATTATACTGTTGTAAACTTTACTTATAAAAAAGGTGGATTTTTTTGCTTTTTATTTATACTATTGCGGGTATTGAATCTTTACCTGCGGATTTCTTCGTTTTTATTTTTTTTAAAACTTTGCTTGTTTCTTTTGGGGATATGGCTGGAAAGATAGGAGGAACAGGATTCTTGAGGAATTTGTTTAATAAAGTAATAACATTCCGGTGATGGTGATTTGATTTGTAGTTTGGTGGTGTGGAGGGCATAGCATACATTTTTGGCCAATAATTCAGTTTTTTCTTCGTCAGAGTAAACAAAACCGTTATTATGTTTAAATGGAGGTATGGGCTGTGAGGAATTTGTAAGTATGTTGTGGATCCTCCATAAACTTTTGTCACCAGGGCGTAGTTTGTTAAGAGTTAGTGACCACTGTTCGTTTCGCCATTTGTTTAATTCATTTCTTGTTATTGAATTTATTCTATTGGCTATGGATTTGTGGTTGTGGTTTTTTGACTTTTGGCATTTTTTCATGATATTGTTTTTTAAATTTATAAGTGTTTTCAGCTGTGGTGGTAGTTCTGGAGGTTTATATTTGGATGAGGTTTGAGGGATGGAAGCTAACATAGCGGTTTTTATTATTCTGTTGAAACTATTTATTTTATCTTCAATATCAGCGGGAGATTTTATTGATGGGTTAATATCGATCTGATTATCAATATGAATTCTAAATTTTCGCCAGTCAGCCTTTGGGAAAATAAATCTGATAGGGGGTTTTGTTATTTTGATATTTTTTTCGATTCTGAAAATCACCGGGTTGTGGTCCGAGTTGAGGGATGGGAGAGATATGAGACGGGATAAATTGTTTAAGTTACGGGTTAGAGCCAGATCTATTATACTTGGTTTGTAACGAGATTGCCTAGGTATATATGTGGGTTCGCTTGGGCTATGTATATTAATATTATTTTTACTAACGAAATTTATCAGGGTTTTACCATTTTTATTATTGTTGTGGCAATTCCATTCCTTACTTTTTGAATTTGAATCTCCAAAAATTAAGGTTCTTTTTCCAATTTTAAACATATTGTGGATGATTTCATTTGTGACAAAGTAAGGAGCATTAAGGATTTTTCTAAGGATTTTGGATTGGAGTGATTGGATGCGGTAAGAATTCGATGGTTTGGTGGATCCCCATAACTCTATATGGTAAGTCCAAATAGGTCTGATAATTGTCATATAGATAAGTTTTTTGTAGCGAATCGGGAGATTTGAACGTTTGTCAAGTAAGTGTTGTAACAGTCGAAATCGACGTGCAGCTTCTTGTCTTTTCAAACTTGTATGAGGGTTCCAGTTTTTTACCTAGTTTAGGCAGAAGGTATTGCGTTATCCGCATGCCGGATTTGAAGAAGGAGAGAATTCCTAAGTTGATTGATGATTGAATGAGAATGTCGAATAGATTGCGTCTATACCATACATAAAGTGTGAAGGATTATAGACAGGGCAAAGAAAAAAAGCACTTTATACAAATTTATCTTATGAAAATATTTCGCATATTTATAACAACTCTTTTATTATATTATAATTTTCTTATATTTTATTTACTTTTGTCCATTTTATAATATCTGTTTAAATAAAGAAAGAAGGTGTACTTCATATTTGTAATTCTTGCTTCACTATTAGATTACTTAAGGATTTTTACACTATGATTGTATTTTATTTGGCAGTAACCAATTTGTTTTTAATTTTTTTCTGAATGTCTAGAATTTTTTTATATTTAATAGAATTAATTTTATAGAACTGAGCGTATTTTTAATTTTATGCCATATCTAATGTTTATATACTTATGTTTTAGTTAATTTACTGAAAAAATGTCTAAAATGTATGCATAATAGAGATGATATTTTCTCTGCACAGAATTGTTATTCCTATAGGACCTAGTTCTAAAAGTTATTTATTTTTTGTAAGGTTTAAATGTGTACTTAGAGCACTATTATATTTTTTCCTTAAAAAAGAAAGTTGTTTGCGACATAAAATGGACTGGCTATTTTGGTGAAGTATTTTTTAGGGGTTTAATAAGAAAAAAATCTAAGGTGGTTTGATTTTTTTTTTTTTTTTTTTTTTTTTTTTGCGTATATTGGAACCATGATACAGTTGAATAATCAATAAATTATTGGTTGTCGTTTAGCGAAATTTAAATTAAAAAATAGTTGTATTAAATACTTAAAGAATTTCGTAATGAAGCAATCGATGTTAGAACAACTAAAACAATCCACTAATGTGAGCATGTGAACCGGAAAATCTGGGGGATCTGAAAAGAACTTTTCCTCTGATGGCAAATCTTTTGAAGCGAATTCTCTAAGCGGCGCTGTCATTTTTCCGGAGTAAAATAAATTTTCCATGGAAAACCGCCAGTTAAAGATGGGAGTTTTCATAGGAGTTCTTGTTTCATTAAAGATTTGTATCTGCCAATCTCTTACAATAGGTTTAGGACCTAATGGCATGTTATAAAATAGGGAGCAATAAAACCCAGCCTGACCCAGTTTTGATACAGAAGTTAGACTCCTAAAGCTTCATCGACTGTCATTCCGTTCTTCCATTCTATTAAATATAAAATGATTTGTCATTCTTTCGGTTTTCTTTTAGATCGATAACTTCGGAGAAACACTTTCATTATTAAATCCATTGTTCCTCGATATTAAAATGAAACGCAAACGGCCGTTTTCATATCGAGTTGTGCAAATACGTTGGATTTTTAAATGAAATACCGTTATTATAAAGTTACTTAATTAATAAAACAAAACAAATCACACTGGCTCTTCCTCGAACGACGTAAAAATTCTAAAAGTCATTAAAACAGGGAGCAGTTTAAATATTTAGGGCAAATCTTCAATAATGAAGATATTTGTCACTTATATTGAACAGACCATATTAGAAGATAGAAAAGCCACAGAAATGCTAAATTGTGTTTTCTGGAGCTTTAAATATGCCTGGACCCAATATTCATGTTATATCATTAAAAATAAAAGCGATATAGGATATATTGTAAAACGTAAAAGTTAAAAGAAATTATTTTATTCTCTAATTTTTTTTTTCTCAGTAATTTCAATCTCCTGTTACAAAACTTCGTAAGAGTTATAAAAAATGAAGAATTAAAATAAATACAAACCCATCTCATCAAATAAAAATTACCTCTTGTCTTAAACATACGACTTCCTGTCCTACAGTATCCACCGATCCCCGTTGAACAAATCCGCTACCTAGGACTCCAACTGGACAAACGACTTACATGGAATCCACACACAGAAGGCACTGAGTTTCAAGATATAAGACCACCGCTAAATACGACATTTTACCAACAAATGTTAAAATTTATGTAACTTTTGACAGGTTGAAGATAAATTGACATATATATGTGTATTTTTAAGGAAATTTAATGTTCTACAATGTTATTTAGTCTTTTAAGTTTTAGAAGACATGGAGGGAAGTTTAACAGAAAACGTGGGTTAAAATATTTTTTTCCAATAATGTTTACATTTGCCAATCGTATATATCGGAAACGGTACTGGTTATGAAAAATGTGTATAGAATAAAAGTTGTAGAGAATTTAATCAAAATTGATTTAGTAAATGGTCATGTTTTACATATGACGCACCTTTTTCGAGATATGAGCAAAGCCAACAGGACAACCATAAGGGACCTTCCGCGCTCTTCTTCCTATTCCCAGGCTCGAAACTGCAGGACTTTTAGTATGTTTACTTTCTAACTAACCTGAATATGTTTCCGAAAAAAAACCTTGGATTACAGTAAACGGACTCTAAACCCCATTTCAGGCATACATTGACTTTACCATTAGTCTTCCAACTTACTTCTCACTCCATTCCCGATAACCTTCCGTAGAGCCTAAAAAGAAAATGGCCGAGAAACCTTCTAATGTAGAACTTTTATTGATTTTATACTAGTAAGTAGTTCTTAACAAGTTATTAGGATGTCATTGTAATCGATTTCCTCAAATTTACTTGTATGTATTGTTTATAGTTGTAAATATCAATAAATAGTTAAAAAAATATATATTAAAAGGGTTTTTCACGGCTTTCATTTAAATATAATGTCGATTAATTATCAAACTATTCAAGATCGATTTTAGCTCATCATTTAAGGTCATTATCTACTATATTTAATTTTTTGAATTTTTAAGAGATACCAGGACTGGTTTATCTGTAACAAAAAAATGTCCCATTTCCAGGGTAAAATTAAATTTAACTCGAATTCATTTGGGGGTATTTTGAATTTTAAATTTATACTGCATATTACAATGTTTCTGTTTCAATATAAAACGATTTGAGGTCAATCAACCGGGCTGTAAACGTTGAGCAAACAGACGACAGTGACGCCAGTTCAAGTGAATGAAATGTAGGCGAAAACTTGCCTCAAGAAGGGGGAAAAGGGAGAGATGGAAAAGAAGGGGGGAAAGAGAGGTGATCCTTCCCGAGATGTAATGGCCAAACTTCAGAAAAATACGAAGGAGGTCAGAAAAAAAAAAATAAAAAACTTCCAGTAAACATTGTTTTGGATTGAGTGGAATATAGAGCACAGATTACTCGAGCCAATGACAGTGGCACTAAGAGGTTTGGGACATTGTCGACACCTCCGCTTCAGATATTTTTGGGTTATTGGAATAAAAAATTTCAAGGCATAATTGAACTTCATTAATTTAATAAAACAAATTTAGTAATAAAGGTACCTTAGCGTAGAGATGGGGATGGTCGTTAAAAAATAAGTAAATTATTTTAATCATGATTTCACTTATTACTTAAATAGTGAAATAAAAAAAAAATAATAGTACTTGAAAAACAAAAAACTTTATTTTACTTGAAGGCATGTCCTTAAGTCATCCTACAGGACAATATTTAAGTACACTAGTACCTCACTTATCCGAGGGCGGAGTCTTGGGGGTAGGGGAATAATTGGTAGCGTCAAAGAGACAAATTTTTTGTACGTAGCCCAAATTATATGCTGAACAGTTGATTCTAAAGAAAAGCTTGTGTTATTCAAAATTAGACTAGACTTAATTTAATACAATTCGAGCAGAAAATAAGCTCTGTAGCTTAAACGGGGACTAAAATACACGCTTTTAAATGTTTGGAATTCTCTAAAAAAGTGGCAGACATTTTTTTTTATTTTTTTACGGTTTTTGTTCAATACGTTCTTAAAAACGAGATAGTTTGCTTTAAATCATACACAATGCAGTGTTATTATGGGCAGTGCTTCTATACATAAATAGCTAGATTAATATTTCTATGCAAACAAATCAGTTCCCTTAGGGGTCGGATTAGTGAGGTTCTTCTGTAATTCCATAAAAAAGATGAATGATAAGCAGTTTCACTAAACATTTTTTCATGAGCACTTCACATTGAATTAAGAAAATTTCTTAAAATTCAACATAACTTTACAAACCGACTGAAATCTAAGGGCCGTGCCGTGACATTCAATTTTTAATGAAAGGATAAGTAAGTTGGTTTGGGTCAAATCACTATTAAATTTAAATTTGTAGACATTAACTGAAGTTCCCAAGACCACCTTCTTTTCAGACGCCTGGGAGGTATTTGAATGGGAAGCACATAGATCAAATGATTTGAATGGCTATGGAGTTTAAAATGAAATTAAAGTTATCTGGCTCGGATAAGCAAGGAGGAAGGACTTTGGATTGCAAGGATTAGATAGTTTCGTTATATAAATGAGTCCTTTGTAATCGAAATCTTAGAGCGTTTGTCTAGTAAATGTTGAAGAAATCGAAAACAATGAGCTGTTTATTGTCGTTTTAGTCTTGTATGTGGATTCCATGTTAATAGGAGTTCTAGGTAGCGGATCTGTTCAACAGGGATCAGTGGAATATTAAGGAACAATTTGAGGTCGATTTTAGCTGGTCAATTTTTTTTATTTTTTTTTTAAATTCTTTTATTAATAGAAGTTTACAACTGTATTACAAAATACATCTAGTAAATATGCGGTATATATATGAGATATAATGACATGAATAAAACTTGTAGAGGAATTACCCATTGGTAGTACTCTAATGAATATTTACAAAAGAAGATCAGGAGGCCATCTTCTTTTCAGGCACCTCGGAGGATTGTCGGGAATGGAATGGGAAGCAAATTGTGCAACAAGTGGATTTGGATGAGCAGTGAGTTTATTATGAAAGGAAAGGTATCTAGTTCGTGCCAAATCAGCAACATAAGGGATATTAAGGTCATTGTGGATCAATTCATTTGTGACAAAGTAAGGAGCATCTAGGATTTTTCGAAGGATTTTGTATTGTAGTGATTGGATGCGGGAATAATTCGATGGTTTGGTGGATCCACATAACTCTATACTGTAAGTCCAAATAGGTCTGATAATCGTCATATAGATGAGTTTTTTGTAGTGTATCGGGAGATTTGAACGTTTGTCAAGTAGGTGTTGTAGTAGTCGAAATCGACGTGCAGCTTCTTGTCTTTTCAATCTTGTATGAGGGTTCCAGGTAAGTCTCTTGTCCAGATAAAATCCAAAGTATCTTATCTGTTCTACATTATTTAATGGTATCTTATCTTAACTCTCCAGTTATGATACCATTCTTCAAGGGAAGTGATATGTGACTGGAGTGTCTGGGATGCAAGCTGGTCACTTAAAATAAATTTAAATTACTCCTGAAAGACAAGTTTATTCATATCAAATAACGTAATAAAAAATCCGTCATGATAAGATGTTAACAAACCAATTTTTCCTAATTCTAAAATACATATGAACATCTGAAAATCTTCTGGGAACTTATTCACAAGGATGTATCCATCGCTGTTAGCATCTGGGCCGCCGGCTAATAATATGCCATAGGCTACCGAAATGCTAATCCGAAGAGCTATAATCACATGCCACTTCAACAGTCTCTAATGGGACCCACTGAAATATTAGTCTTATCCATATACGGCAGTCCATTTCGAGGGGTATTCGTGGTAGTCACTATGTATATATTTATGTAAATATGTCCGAATATTTAAAGTTCAATTAACATAAACACGGATTTATGTAGAATTGAGTTTAAAAATCTCAGAGAAAGTCGAAATAAATGGTAACTGTTCCCTCGAGAGGACAGATGTTTGGTGAAAACGATTACAACACGTCGTGAGGTTGCCGTAATTCTTTTTCGTGAGGAGTGGGTCAATTGTTATGTTCGTTCCTAGCATCGTTTCTGACTAAATTAGTTTTCGAACGATATATTTATTAATATAAAAAAAGTTTATTAAAACTCGATTCATAAATACAAGTTTTAAATTTACATATATTTAAACTAAATAATTATTCTTTAAATTATTTAATTGATATGCTAATGAATTATTATATGTTTTAAAAACATTATTTTGCGAGTGAACAATATCTATGAGCGGTATACCCTGTTCGCACAAAAAATGATTAATAAACTAAACCAAATGTGTTTATTAAAGGTTATTATTTTAAATTATATTGATGCATATTTTCTCTACCTCACTTCTCCGAATTATACGTAACAAAACAATGTAGGAACAATTTGTTACAAACTTATTTTTTACATGAAAAAAGAGCATAACATAAAATCTAAGAAGGACGGCTCCCACGTCATTTGCATAACATATGAATTTCACCTCCCTCCCCCGCCCCCATTTCCCTTATTAAATGAAAAACCTGTTAGGATGTCTAGTGACTAAATAATATTCGGTAGAATATTAGCTAATTTCAAGGTTAAGTATAAAAACTAAAATTTGCCCCAGTAAATTAAGTTTAATTTGACGTATTAAAGTTTCGGAAAAAACGTTTCCCTACCCCACAGCTGTAAATCAATCGATCTGTGCAAAAAATGAATATAAACAAACTTGTTTCAAATTTCATCTGCTTTGATTCTTTGCTCCCTCCAAAAAAACACTCTTCCGCCATAGAAATTTGTATGGACTCTTTCGTTTTTACAGTTTCTTTAACAAATTTTTTTGTTTGTCTTATTTTTCCTGTGCCAGTATCTATACTGGTATCTGAGAGGTGTAACAAAATTATGAAGAAGGTTCTAAAAGCACCGAGAAGCGCAGGAGGTTTTAAAAATTAGGGAATCTGATGTAAGTCCCGTTATGTGTTTGTTTGTTTGTGTGTGTGTGTGTGTGTGTGTGAGAGAGAGAGAGAGAGAGAGAGAGAGAGAGAGAGAGAGAGAGAGAGAGAGAGAGAGAGAGAGAGAGAGAGAGAGAGAGAGAGAGAGAGAGAGAGAGAGAGAGAGAGAGAGAGAGAGAGAGAGAGAGTGTGAACATTATGTACGTATATATTCATTGTCATCCATATTACTTATTGCTCTTGCGTGAAGCAGATTGTAATAATAATGCAATAAAACAGATAATTGCATCTACTAACACAAACATAAATGGAGGATAAAGGAAACATACACACAGAGACACATATATATGCATAATTATTATTGTTTATTATTGTAGCGTAATAACCCGCAAGCGAGTCTGGCAACATATTCAAAATAATCCAACTAATGCAATCTTGGGTTCCCACCGCTCCACATGCGTGTAATGGGTAATGTAATTAACACCCTAGGAATGGCATTTGTACGCAATATTATGACATAAACTACCCATCGAAGATTGTTAAGTTGTATCCCTGTTTTGATTTTTATATGATCGAATGAATAAATTTAATTGCTTTAAGGTGTACAGTGGTGTTCAAAAGTTTCCGGCCACTTAATTTTAGTAAGTATTTAGTTACTACATGGGCTAATTCTAGTAACAAATGCACCTCAAACAACATACCTGTAGCTGACCTCTAAGCAATTTCTCGTCTACAGTAGAGAATTTTCATAATTACAAAATTCTGACTATTTCCTCAAACTAGTCCTCAGCTTCGAGAAAAAATCTCGTTTCTCTCACTAAGCAAGGTTAATCCTCCCGAGACATTTCTCATACTAAAATAACAGTAAATGACTTCCTACGTAAAATTCGTAGCGGTCACGGCCTAGAGGATCACTTAAGGAAAGAAATGCCGAGGAAAACCTCGAAAAGTATCGATAGTAGTTTTCAGAAAAGGAACACTGGGAAGAGAGCCGATGACAACTCCAATGAATTAAGGCGCCAAAAAATCACTGATGTTAGCCGATTAACTTATTCAATTGGTCACTTGGCACCTCCATGTGAGTGGATTATATGGCCGAGTTGCTGTGAAAAGACCATTTATCGGAAAGACAAATCAGAGATCCCACCTTGAATTTACCGGTGAGTATTATCATTGAACTTTTGATGAGTGAGAAAATATGCCCTTTTCGGACGAAAAAAAAATTAGTTGTAGTTCGACTAGTGATGAGAGATAGTAGAGTTACAAAGAACAATGTTCAATGGCAAATACAAGCTGTTAAGTTTGGTGGTAGGAATGTAAAAGGTGTTGGTTGTGTTTCCTGCTTATGGTGTTGGAAACTTAGTGCTCATAAATGAAATTTTGACAGGCAATATATGCAGAGATGTACTTCGAAACAATTTACTGCAATCTGGGGGAAACAAAAATGGTCCCAGCTGCATTTTCAAGCAAAAACACATATCGGCTGCAGAAACCCGATGGCTCCAATAAAAAATAAAGATTTTGAAGAGCCCAGCTTAAAGTTCGGACCTGAAACCGATAGAGCATTTATGACAGGTGAAACGCAGTTTTAAAGCCGAAAAATCCTAAAATCATTATGATCTTTATTAAAAAATCACCGAACATTGGCGATCCATTCCAATGTTCCAAGACAGAATTCCATTTTTAATGAATACTATTCCCCGAGCTCAGCTGTAATTTCGGCCAAATGTATGGTAACTATATATTAATTATAATTAAACTGTGGGGCAATTTCATAAATCTATTAAAAGTTGAAAAATGTGTTTTCCATTATTGGAATCAAATATATTATTATTTTTTTTGTTAATTTCCTTTAAATAGATTTTTTTATATTGACGTCTTTAAATTTGCTACCATACGTGGTAATCCTAAAAACCTAATGATAACAAAATCGGGGGATACAGTTTGGCGTTGTAGTTTCGAATCCATCCTCTACATCCAAAATTATATCATACCACTGGATAGCTAAAGGATCAAAGAATTCATTACGATAAGCGCTAACAGTGACGCATCGCTAGCTTTGATCTGAGATCATATTGTAATACCGCTAAAAACCGACAAGTTGCAACTACATCATCGATAGCGGTATCATCATCAATAGCTTCACTGATTTTAATAGAGTTAACTTGACATTTTGGAAATTTACTCGTATTTGGAAATAAAAGATGCAAAAACTAGTGATATCTGTCTTGTAAACGTAAAGGCCAATGACATCTTCAAATTCGTACTCAGGTGTGTATATCACCCGGGCACAACGCTAGCAGAAATTAAACTGTTACGATAGTTGTTAATATTTTTCAAAAACGTCGCTAAAATTATACCGGAGCCTCATCTTACTATAACAGCTATGATAGTTGGAGACTTTAATGTTGATGCCTCACAAAACTGTTATAGTATTGAATTGACTTAGCAAAAAAATCTTCCCGGTTACAAGTTCGGATTACTCATCGCAAAACATATACATATAATCAAACCTAAACAAATGTTCATAAATTATTTTAATATTAAACCATTGGCTAATAAATTAGGTAAATTTATTCCCACTTATAACATGACAGTCTGCTTTACAGTACTCTTAGAGGTCTACACATTAGTTGGCGGATATTCTGAATATATATCTTTGTATTTGCAACATGAATACATTTGTATTCAAATATGTAAATGCATACGTTTATGTTCAAAATGCACGGACGTGCTTCGACCAGAGTTTGTAGGAGGAACAGCTGAGTAAATTATGAAAGAACAATTTTGTTATGTAAATATAATTACTTGGCTGAGGCAAGTAGATGAATGAAATAAAAAAACCGTTTTATTTTCTTCATCTGCTTCTTGCTTTATTTTTGTTTTCTAACAATAAAAAGTTTGACCATTTCAATAATATTAAATTATATGAAAACCAAAATAATGCATTCTTGGACAGGTCTTATTCAATTATTATTCAGCCCCTTTCGATTTTAAGGTCTACTTATAACTTTATTTCAGAAAAATATTTGATAGTTATATAAATTTAATTTTCGATTTTTCTTTCAGTTAAATGTGCTTAATACGTTTTTCACTGCGCTTTCACCCTGGTGCGGTCGGAAATCTGAGGTGTAAGAAATTAATTATAGTTATAAAAACATATTGATGATAATAAAAAAAAAGAAGGTTTTTAGGTTATGAGGTTTTTCGTGAAAAATATAACGTGTATAGTTATTTTTTATTTTTAACATAATCTACTCAATTAAAAATTATTGATAAGATACCATTAAGTACATATGTATGTGTGCAATAAAATCTAGTATTACTTTTTTTTTAATATATATTATTACGTACTAAAAAACGATCAGTATGAAATTACTCGTAAATATAAAAATGAAGAATAGATATATTAATAATAAAAAATCATTTTAGTGTAATAAATTTCGGATGAGTGGGAGTTGGAAATGCTGTATTATTTAAATCATTTAAACGCCTCGGAGGGTTATCGAAACTCGAGTAAGAAGTCGGGTGACTATTGGATTCAAACGGGTATGCAGCTTGTCATGGAAGGATAGGTATATTGTTTGGACCAAATCTGCAACATATAGGACATCTAGATCGGTATAAGTTTGTTTGACCAAATTGAAACATAAAATTCAGAAAAGTATAGAGCAGTTGTGAAAAAACTGAACAGCGTTTGACTACAATTATATGCTGTTAATACATAGTTCGGTGAACAAACAAGTGCAAAACTAGAGTTATAGCCGCTAATGAGCATTAGGAGCCGAGAAAAAAAAAAAATGAAAACCACGTTTTATTTTTTTTCTCACCTCTCAGTCAATATAGTGCAATACTTCTTTCACGTTAAATTATAGTTTTGTATGCATTTTGACATAAAAATACTTTTGTTATGCTCAAGACACCACTTCGCTTTAGGGTGCTCAACAACTCTAAAAAAAATGACAAAATTTCAAGAAAATCTGCTGTAAATCAGTGGAATTTTTTTTTTTCCATAAACACCTGACCTCAAATCTTGAGTTAACGCACTATAAAACCCTTATTTGTGAAATTTTATCAAAATCAAAAAATATTGATTTTTTACCCCTTTCGAGGAGGTTAAAATTTTGAAGTTGAGATTTCATCAAAAATTTCTAACGGCCACAACTAGTGCTTTCAACCGATTACAATATTAATAGCATCACTAGAATAAGCATACATTATTTTATCCATGTATATAACATTGGGATTACTCCAGATTTTAGTGGACAAAAATTGTTGTGAATGAAAAAATCCGAGGTCAGCTATAACTTGAGATATCTCAATAAGGGAAAATCCTGCGACCTCCGGATGTTGGCTAAACTATGCAATTTTACGGCTTCTAGATGACCTTAAAATTTGGTTTTAATCGGAGGTGAAATGTGTGAGATAGATCAAATTATTTACATTTTTTCAGAAATTGACAGCATCTAAAATCATACAAAATTTTAAAGGTAAAAAACATTTATTTTTGAGTTCGACAAATTTAGTTTCTACATATTTTTTGAGATGCGGAATCTGAAAGCAATATCAGTTTTTAGTTTAAAAATTTCTCTCACCCATATTTTTATTTCAAATTGCATTGAAACCCTACGATTAATGAATAATCTAAAATTAATATCAGGTTTTGGTTTTAAAAAAAACTCCTCTTACCTATATTGTTTTTAAATGGTCTTATTTGAAATTTACTGAGCAAAAATTAAAATAATAATAGAAATAGATCATTTTAAAACGTCTTATTTATATAATATAGGTGAGGAAAATTTATTTATGTAACTAGGAATATTGAAAAGCGCAGCATTATAAGCGAAATTAATAAATAGAAATATTTAATAAATAACTCATCAAAACACTTCAATGACTTCAATGACAATACGATTAACACCGCGTAGAACTAGTGGTTAAGCAATAAATAGGGCACAACTAGGAACGTCTATTTGGCTCGAATGATTTAGCTTTAATTAGAGTTAAAATGAAGGTAGTGAAACCTTGCACTGCAAGCTTGCTCGTTGAGATCCTAAGCAACACAACATAAACTCATTCATTACGCATTCGGAGCCCGCATGATATTCTATGAATGAACATGATTTCAGGAATTAATAAACTTGGATTCCTCGATTAGTATTTTCAGGATTAGAGTTTCTTGGAGCGTTTATCATAAACCTTTCCAAAATGAAACACAAACCTTTAGTTTTATAATACAAGATGGAACAAGCTCCTACGCTGCGATAAACTGTTGAACTCAGTAAACTGGATGTAAACTCTTTAAACTGATTGTAATTTTTTGGAACAACTGTTTAATCTTCAGTGTCGATCGAATTTTACAGTATAATTGAACAATGAGAATTGCTTGAAGGAAGAATCGTCGAGTTTTATTCTGTGTAAGTTTAAGGGTCCTGTTAGTTCGGACTGATTGTGATCGGTCTTGGTTTAAATAATATGTTTTAATGCACATCATAAGTATATAAGTAATCATTTTTTTCATAAATACATGAGTCGTCGATTCCTAAAAGCAGCCAAATAATAAATTTTATATCTTTATTTTATTTTATTTTTTTTTGTCAAGTTTAAGAGTAATTAAAAGAACTTTGCGTTTATTAAACATTGTATTCATTAATCATCATTATATAATAACAATAATAAATGAAGGCTTTGCGAACCCGAAAGTTCGATGCCAACACTACTACTTTTGACCACACACCGTCCTCACATCTAAGTACTCTGTCTATCCCTCGGATGATTACCGGACGGTTCAAAACTGATAAATAAGAGCAACGTTATTTTATAGTAAGATCTGAAAGTTATATTAACAGTTCGTTTTAAGTTAAAATTTATATTAGTTAATATTCAGAATAGTTCAAAATATATTTTTTTTTTTTTTTTTTTTTTTTTTTTTTTTTTTTAAACGGTCCAGATTAATATGATATCCGGATAAGTTGGACTGTACTTCATATGCTCCTAAGGAGCATTGGGAATTTTTAGAAGGATTATGATTTGTAAGGACTGGATACGAAATAAAGCGAAACGAACTCGATTCAAAATTGAGGTAGCACTTCTTTCGCATGATTTTCAAGATTCCTCGTTTCGAGTCTACTTGTGAAATTCGGAAGCAAATTTAAAGAGAAAAACTCTTTATGTAATGTTAGTAAGAAAGTGGGAATCTAAAGATAAAACTGAATAGATTTCTACTTGATTTCCACTTACAATTAGTTAGAACTAATAATTTTTCTTCTTTTATGAAATATGATTTTAATTATATAAAAAAAATATCGTGCGATGGTCTGAATAGAAATTAAAATTAATACAAAAATAAAAAAGAGCATTTAACAGAAAAAATAATTTTTTTTTTTTAATTTTAATTTTATACTTTATTGATATTAACAAACAATGATTTTAGGAAAAAGAAAAAATACCAGAAGAATGCAAAGAATCTATACTTATCCCGATTCATAAAAAGGGTTCTAGAACTGAGTGTAGCAACTATCGTGGTATTTCACTCCTTCTTCGTGTTATAAAACCTCAAGTAAAATATTTACATCAATTCTAACGAACCAGATTACTGATTACGCGGAGGAAATAATTGGAGACTATCAATGTGGTTTTAGACGGAGTCGTTCAACTATCGATCAAATATTTTCCCTTCGTCAAATTTTAAAGAAAAAAAATAGAATTTAAGGGCGTAGTGCATCAGCTCTATGTTGATTCCCAAAAGGCTTACGATTCGATTAACCGCCAGAAACTGTTTAATATTTTGATTGAACTGGGGATACCAAAGAAGTTGATTAATCTAGTAAAACTGTGCAGGTCCGAAACATTTAATAGAGTCCGAATCAGGACTTTTTACTCCGAAAAGTTTGAGATAAGTTCGGGTTTAAGACAGGGAGATTCTCTTTCTCCGGTATTATTTAACTTAGCACTAGAATATGTCATTAGGAAGGCAATGCTTACGGGAAAAGGTTTAGAGATGGGTGGTAAATGTCCGGTTCTTGGTTATTCAAATGATTTGGTACTTTTGGGTGAAAACGAGGAAACTATAAAAAAACGCTACTACGCTCATGAAAATCGGTAACGACATTGGTTTAACAATTAATACCGATAAAACGAAATATATGGTTAGTAGTAGAAACGGTGATCATTTTAGTAATGTAGATATTTCCGGGATAAAGTTTGAACACGTTGAGCAATTCAAATATATACGATCTATTATATCGAGGAAAAATAAAATTCAAGAGGAAATAAAGGCTAGGTTAAAAGCTGGTAATGCTTGTTATTTCTCGGTTGCAAAATTACTTAGTTCGCGCTTACATTCCAAAAGTTTAAAAATTAGGATATACAAAACTATTATACTACCAATAGTTCTCTACGGATGCGAAACATGGCCGCTGACGTTAAGGAAGGAGAACGCCTTAAAATTTTCGAAAATAAAGTACTGCGTAGAATATTTGGCCCAAAAAAGGATGAAACAGGAGAATTTAGAAGGCTTCACAATGCGGAATTGCGCGAGTTATATCCGGCAAATATAGTTCAAATAATAGCAGTGCGACGCTTAAAATGGGCATGTAAAGTTGATGGGTTCAATAATGATCAAATTCTAAAAAAAGTAATCAGTTATGAGCCGTCAGGTAGACGATCGAGGGGTAGACCGAGACGAAGATGCGGATTGCGTCAGGACCGACCTGGGAGATTTGGGTTTTGGAGGAGTGGGTTGGAGGGAAGTGTGCGGTCGACGGTTGGTGGTGTCGGCATCGAAGCTTCGGGTTCGCTAAGCCTTTATTTATTTATTGATATTTACAACTGTATACAGTATACACAATACGCCTATGTGCAGTAAAATGATTGCGATGCCATGCAAATAAGGTTCGAAGAATCACCCATTAGTAGTACTACAAAAACTGTTTTACATTAAATTGTACCTAAGCCATTTTCTTTTCAGACGCCTCAGAGGGTTATCAGGAATTGATTATGAGGCAAGTTGGGAGACTAGTTTACATTCGGATGAGCATAGAATTTGTCAAAGAAGCAAAGATATTTTATTTGGGCTAAAACACATAAGGCATTTAGATCATTACGGATTATTTATGATATGATATGAAAAATTAGGAATTTTATAAAAGATTTTGCATCGTAAGGACTGTATACGAGATGAATTGGAAGTTAAAAATCGACTTTGATTGGAAAAGGACTGCAATTAATGTTGTTGTTTTTTTCCTTCGATGTTTTTAACCAGGAAATCATTCTCCACACCCAACTTTCCAGAAGCCTGAGGCTGGATTTTCTACACCATATTTCAATCTGAAGATAAAGCTTGTTCTCATAACTTGAGACTTATTTAAGATCTAATTTCTCCGGTTGGCCAGTCAGATTTATATTAATGGCTTAATCTATGCTGGAGGAACTAAGTTGCTTTAGCACCACTTCTAAATGTCATTAAGGACTAAACTGATCGAAATAAAATACTGAATAGTTGTCTATCATTGTTTGCCGACGTTTCGGACCATTTAATAAATAATCAGGGCTGAACTAAAACCGAAAAGTAATTAAAATAAAAACTGCTTCCGTGAACAGAAAGAAGTGAAATTTCTTACTATTTTTCTTGGAGTGCAATTTGGGGCGAATGTCTGCAAAGATTACATAATCTAAATCTATACCGAGTTCTGCTTTGTCCGTTCTACCTATGGGGCTTATCATCAAGAACATATGCTAGATTATAAACATTATTTAAATTTTTCATATTTATAATTATTTATTAATTTTAAATTTGATTAAAAAGTTTTTATTTTTAAATTTAGTACCAGACTTAAAATACAAGAAACTGCACCTCGTTTCCGACTACTCGAACATTTACCAGACAAGCGTTCAAAACTCCCAATAAATTACAAAAGACTTATTTAAATGACAATAATTTAACCCATTACGTAATTAGACATACGGAGTTGAGCTTTGGGGTTCCACCGTACATTCTAATTCTTTTCGGAAAAATGTTTAATATACCTTATTTTTAGTTATCCATAATAAGTTCATACTCGATTCCCAATGCTGTTTTAGGTATGATACTAATCTTCAAACGACTAAATAAAATTACAGACTGTTTCTAGTTGTTCCCTGCTCTATGGAATTTTTCGAGAAACTTTTCCATCCACAATAAAAATGTTTCTCAGTACATCAAAGCCTGCATTCGATACATGCCAATATACATATTTTTTTTCTTTATTTAATAAAGGAAAATAATTTTGCATTTTTAATAGTTATCTGACAAAGCTTATAAATGTTAGTAACATTATTTGAAATATTAATTTACATAAAAATGAACAATGACTTAAAACAATGACTTTAATGCCTGAACATGCCCAAAATTAAAACTTTGTAAAAATATGAAAAAAAAAAAAAAAAAAAAAAAAAAAAAATTGCCATACGAATTATGACTAGTTATATCATATAATTTACACTTTAAAACACCATCGTAATATACATGTCAAATATGTGACTTTCACAAAGAACAATCCTTTCAAAATATTTATAAAATATTCTTTTGAGGCAAATGAATTCATGAAAACCGATGTTAGAAAAAAAAAAAAAAAAAAAAAGGCAGACCAACGGACAACCTATATCACTATAACAAAAAAAAAACTTGTTAGATTTGCTCAAATATATTTCACCTATTTACCATAAATATTAAGATAGGCTAAAAACAAGGGGATTGGGATAAAATGGAGTTTAAAAAAAAACGGTGATTCTACATAATGTAAATATATTGCATTTTAAATAATTTTTCATTTAATAATATTTGTTTTGTTTAGTATAGTTATTAATTTTACAACCTCACACCCGACAAAAAAGTTATAATAAAAAATATATATACTTATTATTTACTAAACGAACAATTCAGTTTTTAGTAAGTTAAGTGACTAAGTCCATAAAGACAGTAATTTTTCTTTACAATATTGATTTTATGACCATTCAGCATTGAATAAATGGTTACGAGCACAATGGCTATTATATTAAATTGTCATATTTTAACATTTCTGCCATGGTGTTGTAAAAGAAAAAGGTAAGAATTTTCTAAAGAGAATTCCTATTAAAAGCGCTTTCCAGACAAATGTTGAATTTGGAGTTAGTCAATTTGTCAACTGAAAGGCTCATAAAGTTCTAGTTATGTGTTATAGTGGTTTTAGGTATATATTATTGTTTTAAGCTACCGTTGAATCATTTTTCGAGTTTGTTAATCAGTAAACATGAAATCTTCAGTATTTGGAAAACATAATTTCTCCATATGACAGCTGTATTTTGACGCTCTTTATAAAGCAATAACGGGACTACCATAGGAGGAGCTGAGTGGCGATAGGAAAGTGTTAGAACCAAGAGCTGAAAAAGTCACCGCTAAGTCCTACTTCCTTAATGGCTGTAGAAACTTGATTGGAAGATGAGTGTTACTTTTTTTACATTATAGAACACCTGCTGTGTGCCGTGGGAGTTCCAAGTTTTGTATTTCAGTAAATTAATTATTTTCCCATACTGCAAAATAAAACTAAATTAATTGTTTAAAGAGATTTTTAGGCTCCACCTAATCTTCCAATTCTTCCCGTATCCGATCCCTATTGTGGGGTAAAAAGTGGGAAAAAGTGTTCTATTATGTAGTCATTTTTTCACCAATTACCAAATCACAAACCAAACGGATTTTCCTTAAGAAGTCTAGTCATATTATTATCAAAGAGTACCCTGAACAAAGATAATGTCATGGAAACCTTTATCAGATGGGATGAGGAATCCAAAAAATTCTTTTGATTCAACTTTCCTTGTTATAACAATGTAAATTACATGATTTTGTTATAGAAAAATAATTATAAATCAAAACGTCCCATAAATTAAAATAATGAAAAATAAATATAAAAAATAAACTTCCAAGCCTATTTTACACTGCATCTTCGGTTATCACACCAGCTCACAGTACATGTAAGCACTCTTTCAATTCAAAATCATTATTAAAACTCTCAACTATGCATATTATGTCACAAATAAACTATCCACAATGATTTAAATGTCCCGTGTATTGCTGAATTGGCCCAAAACAGATACCTATCCTGCCTTGGTAAGCTCCATACTCATCCGAATCCACTAGTCTTACAACTTTCTTCCCTTGAGGTACGCATAATGATATAGAAGGATCAATAAAATTAGGATTGATGAATTAAATGACATAGACATAATTTGCCTATGGTCTGGGACGACCAGACAAATCAATAGTTTCTTAAACGAAATAAACGAAATCCACCCTTCAATTAAATTCACACTGGAGTTAGAAAACAATAAAACTTTAAACTTTTTAGACATAGAAATCTCCATAAACAATAAACAACACGAATTTAATATATACAGGAAACCCACACACACAGATGTAGTTATAGACAAAAATGCCAGGAGACCACTAACACACAAACTCGCAGCATTTCATAGCATGTATACCGCCTTTTAAATATACCGCTAAATGAACGAAATTTTAACAAAGAAATACAAACGATTCACACTATAGCTAACAACAACAGATACAGTAAAACCACAATCGATAGTATTTTAAGAAAACAAATACATAAAAAAACTATGAATAATATATACAAAAAATATATTTTGATACCATACTACGGCCCAATATCCACTAAAGTCGGGAAAGAATTTAAAAAATTAGGTTTAAACCCTGCATTTAAAATAGATAAGCCATTGTCATCATACTTCCCTTCACCGAAGGACAAAATAGACCCTTTCCAAAAAAGCGGCGTATACGAATTAAAATGTAATGACTGTGAAGCTAAATACACGGGAAAAACCGGACGATGAGTAAATCAAAGAGTAAATGAACATATAAGAGCATACACTAATAAGACCCAAAATTCTAATTTCGCTATCCATCTAAATGAAAATAACCACAAATTTAATAAAGACTCAGGAGTAAAAATATTACATCAAGTAGAAAATAGCCTAAAATTAAATACTTTTGAATCACTAGAAATAATAAAATCGTTTAAAACCGATCCAGATTTTTGTTTAAATGATCAGATTAACATATCCAATAGCCCTATTTTAAATTTGTTTCCCATAGGAACGGAAAAACCCAATGAGTCATAAGGGAAACCCCGTTGTAAATCTAAAACTTAACCTACCTGCCCCCCCTTTACTTCTCACAAATTCAAATTCAGTGTTTTAGTTACCTCGAAGGTGAGTGCCTATGCTTGATTTCTTGTCTTATCTTTTTAAAAAACTTTAGTATATATAATCTATGTAACATAGTACTGATGTGTTGAAAATTTTATTGTATGTTTTAGAACTGAAGATGAATGTTTAGCATTCGAAACTAGTTTTCAAATAAAATAATCTCAATAAAAGTGGCATTTAATTCATCAATCCTAACTTTCTTCCCAATCTATTCCCGACAATCTTCCGAGGTGTCTGATAAGAAGATGGCCTAGGGACCCACTAATGTTGAACTTCTATTGAATTGCTACTAATGGGTAGTGTTTTTACAAGATATTGTAAAAATTTTTCATATCGAAAAATGCATGATGAATTACGAACTGTGATCGAAAAGATTAAACATTGCGATATCATTTTCGTTAATTTAGCTATGACGTCAATCTGCCAGAAGGTAGCAAAGCTGAAATTGGGATTCAGTATTTCTAAAAACCGGTGAGAACATATGATATTGTGATCATAAAAATAATAGTAACATAGGTTTGTAACTGACATTTTGTTGTTACTCACAAGATTTTATTGTTATGAAGTGAAGGAGAAGAAATTACTCACCTGAAAAAAACGAAAAAAAAAATAGAATTAATAATACTGTTATAATATATAAAAAGTGTTGAATAAGCTGTTTATTAAAATAGGATTAAAGAAAACTAAAACAAGATTATACTTTTGAATATGATTTGTTAGAAAGAAAACAAACGCACACTTTAACTGATTTGGTCCAAATTAGATACATAATTTTTAATAGTTATCTCCATAACCACTCCAATTCAAATCTTGTCAACTTGCTTCCAATTTGATTTCCAATAGTCCTTCGAAGAGTCTGAAAATAATACGGCCAAGTGTCTAATGTAGTACTTTTATAAAATTGCTACTAGTTGGTAGTTTCTTAACAAGTTATCGTAATCATGTTTCCACGTATTTATTTGAAGTATATATTGTATACAGTTGTAAATAAGAATGAATACAATAAAAAAAATAATTAGATCTTGAGAAATCCAGCTGAAATGCCTGAAGTCTAAAATAAAAAAAATGTACCATTTTCATGTCATATTTCATAACTGAAATCTAGAAGTCATTAGAAAGTGTCTGAGAGGAGATGCAGCATCATTCTACATGGCCTTGGGTTTCAGCCTTAGGCGTTCGCAATTATTATGATGGATTTTGATTTTGAATTAATTAATTGAAATTGTTTTAATATGCTTACAAATGAAATAATTTGAACTATCCTTAATGCAATCGAGGACTAAAGTGCTTGAACATACCAATATAAAAATTTTCTAAAATCGAGTTTCATTTGTGTAATAATATTACTACCCAAGATTCTGGGTTAAACGAATTCCTTAATGGATGAACAAGTTGATAGGGTTTATAAAAATGTATGACCGGTTTACCGAATGCATGAATCCCAAAACTATAAACATGTTCATACTGCTAATTGTTTTCCAACAATGTATCCTTACTTTAGAACACTCATCTTAGCTTATATATCGACAACGGATTGCTTTTATAAAGCGTTATTTTAAAAAAATTTGTCGACAAAGTAAAATGAAAGTGTCTAGGAAATTCTAGTTATTTTATGACATTATTGAAAAAACATCACTCAATGATCTGCAAAACTAAAAGAGGTATCTTTGACGAGCAATCCGCGCAGCGTTGGTTCTAAAAATTTTCTAGTAGATATACGTCCTAGGAAAAGAAGAATTTTTTTTTTTGGAACTACGAATAAATAATCTATTATGAATTTTTTCATGATGGACACACAATAAAATCTGAACTCTATTGTGAAATTAAATTTTAAATTAAATTAAACATGGAAGCGGGAAAATATTAAATTAGAGGATTCCTGACTCCTGAAAAGAATCGATTTTCTAAAGTCGATTCCAAGCAACTGATCGATACCGTTGACGAAGGAAATATCGATATTTTTTCATTTTTAATAACTTTTCAGGTTAAGGACCAACTCTGCTTGGAACTAAATTTAATACAATTCTGCTCAAAAAATTTTAAAAATTGATCCTTCCTTCTGTAATCCAAACATCAAATTATTGAAGATATTTATTCCCTATTGGAAAATGGAGAATAAGAATTAAAAATTCAAACAACCGAAACTGAAGCACCAATGAAATAAATGCAGTTGGACAAATGCACTATTTTATTCAACTTTTTCTTAAGAATTTTAGTTATACCAGAATAATGATTATTTTTTACTGCATTACATATTTATTATGGTTTTTGTGCCTCAAATGCAAAGAATATCGGTACATCCTTCTATCTACAGTGTCAGTGGACCGTTTTAGTAGAATTATCGATTCTTTAAGTAAAGAATGAAATCCGAAACCTTTATTCTTGGATAGAATTTTAAATTAGAAGAGGAGCTCAGCGGGTAAGACACTGAACTCCAAGCTTCGGGGCTCGAGTTCAAGTCCGGCTGAAGAAAGAGAGAGATTTAGATTTTCTTCGGACGTGGATCGACTTCTGGGTCTGGAGATCCTCCTGGATCAACCAGCCTCTATAATATGGGTACCCTTAACTGAGGGTAAAACCCGGCGGTTGAACGTGTTTACTGACAAAATCACCTCCTGGTACAACTGTTGGTCATGAAACAACACTTACTTATTAAGTATTTAATCTTCTTAAATAAGAATTTGTAAAAGGAACATTTTTTTTTTTAACAATTACCAATTTTTTTTAATAAATTGCCTGAATTGTAATTAACTTATAATTTATAAGCCCTGTTCTTTTTACAGATTTATTACTTAAACACTCCCTTCAACAAAAATGTTGTATCTTATGTTCTGAAGTGTGCTAAACATGAATCTGATGTCAGGAAATCTTAATAAGACACGTTTTTTTGTCAAATTTGTGTTTTATGTCGAAAAACGAGGTGTTTTTCGACATTTCGAGCTTTTTTTTTTTTTATCATAAATTTAAAAACCTATTTGATTTTAAAACTTTTATAATGCATTGCAAAATGAAAAAAAAAAAAAAAAATGGGGAGCATAAGTATTTGGCTTTGTTGTATAAATGACATTGTTGAAGAATTGATTTTATCATATAAGGCAATGGGTTGCAGCATGTCCTCAAAAAATCTTTTTTTGCATTCCCATTTGAATTTCTTCCCTCCTCAACTTGGTAGCAGTTTTAGATGAACACGGAGAACGTTTTCATCAAGAAATGGCCCAAATGCAGAAAAGTTGCAAATGAGAAAGTGCTAGCCGACTACTGTTGGGCACTACAACGGGAGACACGCAATATAGAGTACAAAAGGAAAATATATACACATTATGTTCAATATTAAATATATTTAAAAAAAAAGTGTTATAAAAATATATGAAAAGAAGTTCTATTTCAGTTGTTTTTTTTAAACAACCTCCAATCTCTAAAAAATAGTGCTTGATAGAATTATGTTTGCTATTGGTTCGAATTCAACACACTCGTAAATATAATAGACACAAAAAATGTTTATGCGAGTGAAAAAAAAAAAAAAAATATGCTATTTCATGTTGTTTTGTTTTTTTCGTTTTATAAACGTCTAAAAATGATGCTAGATAGAATTTTCTTGCCTTCAGATTTCAATATAGCACAAATAGAAATATAAAAATCGGAAAACTTTTCTCAAGGGAGCGAATTTTATTTTTTGCTACTAACCCAGGCGCTTTATACATCGAAGTTCGTATCTGCAATTTTTTAATATGTTGTTAAGACATTGACATTCATGTACGCAATCCTGAAAACCTGGTACGATTTGTGCAGTACACGAAAAAACGCAAAATTTCAGCACTATTTTTGGAACAAGTGTGCTGATAAATATGTAATATTTTAAAACACCTAAGAATACATTCACTTATTTAAAGGAGCATTGGTCAAATAAATTTTGAAATTCGGTTTTTGTTTTTCCTAAAAAAATAAATGAAGCTAAGAAGTTTAGATATATCATGTCATGAAGCGTTGCTAAGTCATTGCGTTGTTTTAATTTTTTTTTTTTTTCAGTTAAAAATTGAATTTTATTTTACATTTTGTAGAACATTGATTGATAGTTAAATAAACCTATGATCAGTGTGATTCATTAAAACACCATTAAAATAATGAACCTTGTTCGTATGATCAGGAAATATTTCATTTCAATACAGCTTAGATTCTTCTATATTATGTTTTAACTAATTATTATTATTATTATTTAAATGCATTATATTTTTTTTGTAATATTTTAATTTTTTTTAAGTGCTATTTCAGTTTTTTTTATCAACCCCCAATCTTTAAAAAATGGTGCTGGGTAGAATTTTTTTTTTACTATTGATTCGAATTCAGCACACTTGTAAATATTAAATTCCCAAAAAATGTTCATGGGAGTGAAAAAAATAAATAAAATAAAAATAAAAATAATACGTTATTTCAAGTTTTTCAAAAATAACGTCTACTTTCTCAAAAATGATGCTAGATAGAATTTTTCGAATTCAGCACACTTGAAAATCTAATAATCAGGAACAATTTCTCAAGGGAGCGAATGTTTTTTTGTAGAACTGTGTAATTATTGTTTCTTAAAATAACTTGGTTTGATTTTTTAACCAAGTACCGGTATCAATATTAAAATAATTATGGTACAGACACGTCACTAACTAAAAGTAAAAATCACTAAATTAATCAATTATTTAATAATTTCATGCAGATCGATGCAATAAATAAAAATTTCGAAGTTCAGCGTTTAAGAGAGCGTTGGTTTTATTTAAAGGTGGGAACTGATATAACTAAAAATAACAGAAAGGTAAGTAAAAAAAAAAGCGTGAAACGTATTAAATTTGATACAGAAAAGAGGGACACGAATTACAACATCCGTGGTGCAAGAGCGTCCCTTTGTCTGTCCTCAACAAAGGCACACTAAAGTTCTGCTACAAGTTTCCTCAAAGACACTCGGTATAAATCCGCTGCCAACTCTCAAGGCAACAATACAGCAACAGTTTATAGCCGAAAACAATGCAGCAACAGTGTCGGCTAGTTTATAAGGTCGGAGCCCTTGTAGGGTGGGGATTTCCACCAAAATAGGGAATTCATGACCGCAACAAATGGCGGGAGGATGTCGTTTCTGATAACACCGATTCTATTATCTGTTGAAGCACCAGCAATATATAGAATTTATTTAAATCGTTGGACTTTAAGGTTCAGCATGATCCCAAAATCAAAAGTATTTAAAGAAGATGGTGGCCCGGTCATTAAAAAAAACGATAAAATAATAACTTGTCCAAATTGGGTTTGTTTAAACAAAGTTAAAAAGAAATACAACGACTCACGAAATTGATCAAATGTCTGTAGTTATATCAAAAATTGTCCTAATACGGTACGTTGTTTGTCAATACCTATTTTATTACTTTGTTTACATAAAACATTATTCACTCTTTTATTGTAATCCTCTTTCCTACCTGCATTGTAAACATTAATCACTTAGTCGTATTCATAAGTATTTCAAGACCACTTAATCAATTTCGTGAGTTTACATTGTACTTTTTAAAATTATCAATTAATAATAATAAAAAATTATTGCAACTGTAAAATAGTAAGTATGAAGCGATTTTACTTCATTTTTTTTTGATAATTCTAAATCCAATACAAAATATTAAATTACAGTTCGATTCTGTTAGACGAAGTTGATAATGCCGTTCAAATACGACGGAAGCTTAGATGGTTTGATAATATCAACATCAGCGCTGGAGTGCGCTGCGTCTTAAGCTGGTTTGTGAGAAAAGGAAAAAGTGAAAAAAAAAAAAAAAAAAAAAAAAAAAAAAAAACCATTACTAATAGATAGGCATTCAAAACTAAGGTTAGCATTCGCCAAAAAATACGCCCACTGTACTGAATATGGTTGATCAAATGTATGTTCTCACGAGACCAAAATTAATAGATATGGTATGACGGGAAAGAATGGATATGGAAAGGACGAAATGAACAATCCATCTCTAATCATATGAGATTTGATCAATTTCGTGAGTAACTGTAAGATATTATAACGTAGGTATGAGGTAAAAAAAAATAAAATAGAAGAATTACAGCAAATGATGGATGGATACTATTAGTAACCAGAAATCAATAAATAAAATAAAATCATAACTAAAATAAAAATTATTAATATTAAAGTGGTCCATATTGATCTAAATGTTCTATATGTTGCTCTATTGTCCCAAACCAGAAACCTATCCTTCATACATTCTCTACTTTTCTCCCAACTTCTCATTCGATTTCCAATAACCCTCCAAGCCTATGAAAAGAAGATGGCCTAGAAGTCTTATAATTTAGAATTTAATATAATTATATAACCTCATAAATTAACCTATAATTTAGACCGTAATTATTGATGTATAGATTCGTCATTAATTACGAATCAATGCATCAGCAGACCTGACAATAGTAAATTTTATTGTTTATTTAATTTAATAGTAAGAAATAATTGAATAAATATTAGGTGACTTAAAAAAGTAATTAATATAATCTTGGTTATTTGAAAATGCTAATACAGTTTTTTGATACCCTATCTTTAAGTCGAAAAACATGAAATCTATTTCATATTTTAAATTCCATCTTCCACTATCTAGGACTCCATCTGGACAAACGTCTTACTTGGAATCCACATACAAGACTAAGACTACAAGAAACTGCCCGTCGTTTTCGACTACTTCAACATTTACTTGACATACGTTCAAACCTTCCACTTAATTACAAAAGACTCATTTACATAGCAGTAATTAGACCAATTTGGACATACGGTGTTGAGCTTTGGGGCTATACTAAACCATCCAATTCATTTCGTATCCAATCCTTACAATCCAAAATCCTTTGAAAAATCCTAAATTCCCCTTACTTCGTAACAAACAAACTTATCCACAAAGATCTCAATATACCTTACGTTTCTGACATAGCTCATACCAGATATTAATCCTTCCATAGCAAATTCCACAACCATTCAAACCCATTAGTATTACAACTTGCTTCTCACTCCATTTCAGATAGCCCTCCAAGGCGCCTGAAAACAAGATGGCCTCGGGACCTTCTAATATAGTACTTCATTATATAAAACCTTTAAAGGAGCTACCAAAGGGTAGTTGCTTTAAAAACAAGTCAAGTGTCATTTTTATAATTATCATCATATTTACTTGTTGTATTATATTTGTATATAGAGTTGTAAATTTCAATAAATGACTATACAAAAAAAAAATCTTACAAACTGCTTCAACTTTTACTAGGTAAACTTTCAAAGCTTAGTTTTGTTTGGACATACGGAGTTGAGATTTTACAATCCAAAATCTTTCTTAAAATTCTCAATTTTCCTTATGATGTCGCAATCATACTTGTCCATAATATGTTTCTGATTTGGCCCAAAGCAGATACCTATCCTTCCATGATAAGCTCCATAGCCACTCGAATCCACTTGTCTTTCAACTTGCTTCCTACTTCACTTCCGATAACCCTCCAAGCGTCTGGAAAGATGGTCAAGAGACCTTCTAGTGCAGAGCTTTTATTGGCGTTCTACTAATGCATAGTTGCTGAACAAGAACTAACTGTTCGGTTAGTTGACTTATTGTGTAATAGCATAGCGTAAATATCAATAAATTAATTTTATTTAGTGTGGGATAGGTAATTATTTAAATATTATTTACAGCCATCATCATAGATTTGAACTGCTTTAAACTATTTGGTAAGGATAGGTTCTAAATGTCTGATTAAATTTAGTTATTAATCTATTATCATAAAAAAATATTTTAAAAATAATAGCACGGCCAATATTTGAATAGAATAAATGGTTCGTGATATTTTTACTGGACAATAATTATTTGGAATGAAAAAATTATAAAAATGTTTTTAGATCTGGTCATAATTTGTTTGATTTAACTGAATCAATTATTGTTAAAATCATGTTTATCAGTATGTAGGGCTTAAGATCTCTCAAGACAGAAGGGACGCAATCTGTTTTCCTGTAGGGCAATAGTACACTCTTTATTTTAATTACAACTATCTGTTTTTTTGTTTTGTTTTTTTTCATTTATTGATATTTACAAATGTACAGAATAATATACAAGTAAATGTGTTGACAGTGAATACAATGGCATGTAAATAACTTGTGAAGAACTACTCACTAATAGCACATTAATAAAATCTACACTAAAAGGTCTCTAGGCCATCTTCTTTTCACACGCCTCGGAGGATTATCGTGAATGTACTGGTTATGTAGCTTACTATGAAAGGATAGGTATCTGGTTTGGGCTAAATCAGAAACATATGGAACATTAAGATCTTTATGGATAAGTTTATTGGTCACAAAGTAAGGAGCATTGAGGATTTTTCAAAGAATTTTGGATTGTAAGGATTGGATAAGAGATAAATAGGATGGTTTAGTAGAGCCTCAAAGCTCAACTCCGTGCGTCCAAATAGGTCTAATAACAGCCAAATAAGTCTTTTGTAATGAATTGGGAGGTTTAATCGTTTGTCAAGTAAATGTTGAAGTAGTCTGTAACGACGAGCAGTTTCTTGTCGCTTTAGTCTTGTCAACTATTT